>CM031242.1:926478822-926703822 GCA_018340775.1 Taxus wallichiana var. yunnanensis
TCCTCCCATATGTACCATTGTAGGCCACTATGATATTTGAGGATCTTGTGTTGTTATGTGTCTTGAATGCCTAATCTTGCAGAAAGAGAATGGAAAGTATCAGTATACTCTTGAACCGATTGGTCCTTACCTTGGTGGAGTTTCTGCCACTGTATATACAGATCGTCATAGGCTCCAATAGGGTAGTATTCCTCCTTTATGGCATCCACAAAATCATCCCATGTGGGTTCCTCTATAATGCCCAGTTCATCCCCATTGAACTTGTTCTTATAAACAAATGTTATCTTTTTCTTATCAGTGAATTTATTGATAGAAAAATAGGAGGTTAATTGGTCTAACCAATTTTCTACTACATCAAAATTTATTTTACCCTCAAAAATAGGAATATTAAAATTTACTTGAACCTTAAAGGGTGTCAGGGGCCGAAGGGCTAGATTGCAGAGGAGGATGCCGAATTTTCCATTTGTAGAATTTGAAAAATTGGGCTAATTGTTATAACATTTTCTCCTTTTGCTTCATGAGAGATTCATCCACCATCTTCTTAAGAGGATCATTTGTCCTAGTGTTGTCTACCATTTGAGGTTTCCTACAAAAAAATATTCAATTATTCGAGGGATCATGTGTGGACTACCCAAGTTTCCTATATCATGACCTCGTCCTAGGAATCACACACTCTTAGGATAACTTGGTCTGATACCATTGATCCAAAACTCAAGGGGTTTTTGAATTAAAGGATAAATAACAATTGTGCCAGATCAAACAAAAACAATATCTCTAAGAAGAGATGTATTATAAAAAAATCTCTCAAAAGAGATGTAAATATTGCTCAAAACTATAATTACAATAGCTACCTCCATGAGGAGAAGTCTACTCTTCCCTTTCGGGTTACATATATTTATATACCAATTTTAGAAATGTGAAAAGACACCTAGAAGAATGTGGAAGGTCACCAATCTCAAGGGAGACAAGGTGGTTCATCTCCGTGAGTTACATAGGTGCTAATTTTGTGAATTTACTATTTTTAGACAACATTACAAAAATTACATTTTTAGGCCTTTAGATGTAGATTTCAAGGGTCAAACTTTGTCAAACAAATTTCACACCTTTCCATCATGTTCTACACATTCCAAGATTTCGTTGCATTTTGAATGGAGTCAATTGGAGCTATGGTGCAGAAGTTATGGTTTTCTGAAGTTACTCCACTATAATGGCCACCTGGGTCTTTGTCTAGATCATTCCTCCCTCCTTCAGAAGCAATGGTCCCCATTGCACCAAGTGGTCCCCTGAAGTGTAGAAATTGTTTATGTATCCCCAAAATGTATTGATCATGACATTGTTTGTGCTTTTCACTGACTTTATATAGAGTATCATGGACCTGTTGCTAAGTGTTTTGAGGTGAATAATCATACTCAGTTATGATTAGGTCTATCTGCTGCTTTTATTGCACTAAACATGTGTCTGAGGTGGCTGCAACAACTTCCTAGGTAGTTTTTGGCCTGATCATCAGAAGGAGGGACTGATTTGTTTTATTCTTTATCTCCTTACATTTCTTGACACCGAGGAGGGAAAAAAGTTTTAGGGAATGACCTCGGGTATCCAATACCTCTAATTCCCAATGATAACAAAGTGACCCTTCGATATCATGACTCATATATGCCATGTCTATCCCACATGAATGGTTGGCCAAGGAGCACATCACAAACATCCAATGGAACAACATCACATAAGACTTCATCCTAGAAGGGTTTGATTGCATATGGGAGGAGGCACTATTGTGTGACAGGAGATCTCTTCCTAGGTTCAACCACCTGACACTATATGGATGGGGATGTGGCTTTACAAGAAGGTTCAAACTTTTCACAATATCGATAGAAATGAAATTCTTTTGACTTCCACTGCCATCAGGATAAAATGTATAGGCTTACCCTTTACCCAAAGTTGAGAGTGAAATAACATTTCCTTCTCATCCATCTTCTTTGCTTGTGTGGTGGCAACGATCACATCTGGTTCAACATCTATAGTTTGATCTTCTTCATTTTTGACCTCTAGGTGTGTCTTTGGTGGAGCAGTGGGTGTTAGAGATTATTGCTCAGCGAGTAAAGACTTGATAGCTCAACATTCCTCCTTGGAATTTTGATTAGTCTTATGGAGGTCACACCACTCTCCAGTCTTCTCTTTCTATCTCCTATCTTGACCTCATGTCTGGCCTTCTTCACCAGTTTTTTCCTTTAGAGGCTGGTTCTTTATATTTTTCTTTCGATGCTTTTGTTCAATCTTGACTGCAAACTTTTATTCCTTGTTAAGGGCATAGAGTTTAAAGAGGTACATGTCCTCCCATATGTACCATTGCAAGCCACTGTGATATTTGAGGATCTTGTGTTCTTTTATGTCTTGAATACCTAATCTTGCAGAAAGAGAATGGAAAGTATCAGTATACTCTTGAACCAACTAGTCCTTACCTTAGTGGAGTTTCTAGCATTGTATATATAGATCTTCATAGGCTCCAACATGGTAGTATTCCTCCTTTACGGCATCCAAAAATCATCCCATGTGGGTTCCTCTATAATGCCCAGTTGTCTTCATTGAACTTGTTCTTGTACACTCCCCACCAATTTTTGACAGGAGAGACGATTTCAGGAGGGAAAATGTTATCTTTTCTTTATCAGTGAATTTATTGACGAAACATAGGAGGTTAATTGGTCTAACCAATTTTCTACTGCATCAAAATTTATTTTACCCTCGAAAATAGGAATATCAAAATTCACTTGCACCTTGAAGGGTGTCAGGGCACCGAAGGGTTGGATTGCAGAGGAGGATGCCGAATTTCCCATTTGTAGCTATTGAAGAATCTGGGTGAATTATTGTAACATATTCTCCTTTTACTCCATGCAAGATTCATCCAATATCTTCTTGAAAGGATCATTTTTCTTGGTATTGTTCACCATTTGAGGTCACTGTAACAAATAGTCAAGTATTGTGAGGGATCTTGTGTGGACTACCTAAGCTTATTATATCCTGATCTCATCTTCAAAATCACACTCTCGGACAAATTTTCTATGATACCACTGATCCAAAACTCAAGGGGGTTTCAGAATTAAAAGGAAATATAATAATTGTGCTAGATGAAACAAAAACAATATCTCTGAGAAGAGATGTATTATAAAAATATATTTGAAAAAGATGTAAGTATTACTCAAAAACGTGATTACAATAGTTTCCTCCATGAGGAGAAGTTTGCTCTTCCCTATTGGGTTACATATATTTATATACCAATTTTAGAAATGAAAAAGACACCTAGAATAATGTATAAGGTCACCAATATCGAGGGAGATGAGGTGGTTCATATTTTGTGAGTTACATAGGCACTAATTTCACGAATTTACTATTTTTAGACAACATTACAAAAATTGTATTTTTAGGCCTTTAGATGTGGATTTTAGGGGTCAAACTTTTCCAAATGAATTTTTCACCTTTCCATCATTTTTCATGTTCCAAGCTTTACGTTGCATTTTGAACGGAGTCAATTGAAGCTACGGTGCAGAAGTTATGGTTTGCTGAAGTTGCTCCACTATAATGGCCACCTGGGTCTTTGTTTGGATAACGGATGACGTTGTTAGGAAACCCACCATCCTATATAATAATCTATTTTTCCCGTTTAGTTTCTCTTTGTTGTGTAGGTCATTGAACTCATTGTGAGGAAGATTTTTCGTGCTTGTATCTTTTCCATCTTCATTTTATCAAGATGTAACCTTAAACACTCTCAACATTTGGAGTTTCCTAGTTTCTTGTATTCCTTTCAACTAACTTGAAACATGAGCAAGAAAATTTGATAAACATTCTAACATTCTGGCAGACCCACCCTTTCTCTTTGGTGAGTTGTTTCATTTTTGCATTTCCATTTCCATTTTCTATTCCATTTCTTTCTTTCCACTAACCTCGCAGGTGGGAGCTTTTCTTGCTTGCGTGCATGGTGGATTGCTTGCTTGGATCAACAACAAGTGTGCTTAAATTAAAAATAACAATAAAAGGAAAAAATAACTATTGGGATTTCATTATCTAATTATAAATATTTCATGGTGTTCGGTCGTAAGTTTTTTTAATTATCGGTATAAAGTCTAAGCACCCAATACCCTTATCATTATGGTGTGTGAAGTAAGGGGGTGGGACCTAATACAAGGCTATGTTTTGGTAATCATCACCAATTTGAGCCTCATGTACCTTTGGGTATATCGAGGATACAAGCCAAAACAACTTGAAACCATCCTTAGCTTAGTCATTTTCCTAGGTTCCCTTTGAGCCTATTTCTTTTCTTTTTCACACTTTTCTAATAAACAAGATAATTAACACTTTCTGCTTGATTTTTGTCATAATTAAAAATCAACCTATGTTCTTATTTGTTGTTTTATGCCGCTTATAACTAGCTCTCAAGACAAAAAAATGGAATAACTTCTTCCAATAACATCCCCACTTCCAACAATCTTTCCCAACAAACTTTTGCACTTGCCATTGTTTCCTCTACACCCATGATCACCACACCTTTGGTTTCCCAACCTCTTGTTTCTATGGTCCTTTCTCATGAGATCCATGTTTTCTAAAATAATCCTCATTTGGAAGTGAACCTTTTTCTCTATCTCGCATTTTATTCCCTCTAGGTCAGTTACACCCCATCTACCACATCCTTTGGAGCCTTTGGACCTCCCACTATACCTCGTGGATGTGCAGAGTTTCAAGAGCTTGACGCCAATCCTATTTCCCTTCATAAATATCTCATCCGTAAATCTACCAATTTCCCCATTGCTAGACCACACCTTCAACAACTTTATGCTTATCACTCACAACCCAAATCTACCAAAGTCCTTACCTCTTAACTTGTCATTTTATTTCCAAGCGCTATGAAAAAATTAACAATGGCCTAAAGTGAACATGTTCCCCACAACTCTTCCACCACAATTTATCAATCTCATCAATCCACACAATTGGTGGTCCCTATTCCACCAAACTTACCTCACATCAACACCATCCCCATATCTTCTATCCCCATCACTTCCTCATTTATCGTGCCTATTAGTGCCCCTATTCAAGCCCATTAAGAATCCCATTTACTTCTTCCACCATCCAAGCATCATGTTCAAATCTCGCTTCCCATATCTACATCTCAAGTCCATGCCAACGTTGTCATCTCACAACCCCACCCTTTAGAATCTACTCAAACCCATCAACCTTTACTATAAGGTGTCTTTCAACACACCTTCCCCAATCAAACTATCCAAACATCTCAACCATCTTATACACACATCCAAACTCATATTGTACAATATAAATCTAATATCCCCATCTCTCAACAACATACTGATGAGACCAAATTAAGTCTCATCCATCGCACCAAATAACATTATTCTTGATAGGAAATAAGAGATAAAATATGTGGAATAATCCCTTATAGAATCGCAACAGTAGAAACTAATATGTAGAAAATATTACAGATCTCAAATAAAAGTGTAGAATAAATAACACAACACAAAGACAATATTTAATGTGGTTCACCCAATTTGGGCTACGTCCACCAAGAATCACTTGCTTAGATTTTATTACAAGCCTCCACTCTCTCAATACAATACCCAGATCCATTTGGAGCTATGCTCAACAAACTCTACAGAATTCACACCCGAATTCAAAGCACATCTGCAATGCATTTGCTTGTATATATATCATATGCATAAGACCATATAAATAGACAATTACTTAAGCAGTTTGATACAAAACCGTGGGTATCAAAACAATGGGTACTGAAAAACCATGGGCCCAAAATAGCCCATAATGTTTACCCATTACCCATGGGTTAATAAACCACCCATGAAAATTTTTTGGGGCTTTGCCCCAAACCCTCGACCCACTCACCAAAGAGTGGAACCTCCGTAAAAAATACCCGAGTGTAACACATGTAAGGTGTACCACACTCTAACATGAAAATAGGCTCCACAAACATAACAATTCTTTCTCTTATAAAGTGGATTTAGATGTAGTCTTAAGAACTATATAGCTTATTTAAGATTAAATGTAGAATATATTTGATCTATCTTTGAAAATTCCATTACAATTTGAATGTTTTCATTTCCTAATATTTCTTGTAAGTTGGAATGTAGTATTGTGTATGAGTAGGTCATTTGATCTCTTGAATGTATTATAGCAAGTGTAATAATCACATAACTAAGAGCACATGACTCACAAAGATTGTAACATTCATAAATCTAGGAGTGCATGACTCACAAAGAGCACATGACTCATAATATAAATATCTTAGGAATCAATTAGTGCACCGACATAGATCGACTTGGCGTAGGACTCGCCTTTGCATTAATATAGGACTCGCAAAATCAACACAAGAATTTCTCTAACTAAAATTGTAGAACTCCAAATGAGAATATGAGAGAGGTTTTTGTTCCTCTTATTGTTAGGAGGAAAACCTCTCTCCATTTTTACACACAATAATAATTTTGAAGATATCAACATTTGAAGAAGAAGGTTTTCAAGCATAGTACTAGCAAAACCAACACAAGAATCCCTCTAACTAAAATTACAGAACTCCAAATGGGAATATGAGAGAGGTTTTTTTATTCCTATTATTGTTATGAGGAAAAAAATATCTTTGTTTTTACACAACAATAATAGTTTCAAGATATCATCATTTGAAGAAGAAGGTTTTCAAGCGTAGTACTAGTAGAACCAACACAAAAATCTCTCTAACTAAAATTACATAACTCCAAATGGGAATCTAAGAGAGATTTTTATTCCTCTTATTTTTAGGAGGAAAAATATCTCTCCTTTTTTACACAACAATAATAGTTTCAAAGATATCATCATTTGAAGTAGTAGGTTTTCAAGTGCATGACTCACACATGCAACATCAGATTCACTCTAACCAAAGTTAAAGATCTCCAAATGAGAATCTGAGAGAGGTTTTTATTCCTCTTATTATTAGGAGAAAAAAATCTCTCCATTTTTACATAGAAACAATAATTGAGGAGATATCTTCATTTTAAGTTTCAATAGAATAAGGTTGGAGAAAAGTAAATAAGATAAAAAAACATGGGTTCAATAAAACTGTGATTTCTCCCTCATTTCTCAACAAAAATGAGAATTTCAAGATGTTTTGGAAATATTACAACAAGGAGAACCAAAACCATAATTGTTTTGAAGATATTCTTCCAAATAAATTCACAGTAATGATCAAAAAATCAAGGATGAGAATATGGCGGGACAACTGTCATGTTGAAAGATTCAATCATGCAAGAGAAAACTTAGCAAATGAAAATAAATAGTTAAGTGCACATGGAAGAGATGGTTCAATCTAGAATTGTAATATTTGATTAATTCTCTTCCACATTTATCTCCTTTTCATATGGAAGAAGTAGTCAAGTGCAAGAGGAAGAAGTAGTTCAATCTAGAGTTGTAGTGTTTGATTAGATCTCTTCCATATTTGTCTCCTTGTCAAGTGGAAGAATAAGTAGTACAATCTAGAGTTGTAGTGTTTGATTAGATCTCTTCCATATTTGTCTCCTTGTCAAGAGGAAGAAGAAGTAGTTAAATCTGAAGTTGTAGTGTTTGAATAAAATTCCTTCCACATTTATCTCATTGTAAAGTGGAAGATGTAGTCAAGTCTTGCCCAAGATTATAGGTAGGTAGTTCTATAATCTTGGAGTATTGGCTAAGGGATGAGTTATAAATATCTCTCCAAGGCACTCAATGTAACAGTGGTATGAAATGGATGATTTTTGTAACATCATTTCTGATTAATAAAATTCGCAGTTCAAGTTTCTTAACAACAACTTCTTTTTATTTCGTTAACCCAAATCTAAGGGAAGAAGAAGGGCGCAACCTTACCTAAGGAGGATGATGATTTATTATTTTGTTTATATTAGATTTTAAATCGTTTTATTTAGATTGTTTAAATCTGCATGGTGTGTTTTATTTTACTTTGTTTGTGAAGCTTCAATTTTATTTGTTTATTGTCATTTGTTTATTTTTCATTATTCATTTTGCTTTCATAGATCAAATTACTCTTTGTTATTTAATTTCAGCTTGTTATATTAGATTTACTTTTAGTTATTTATTTCAATAGTTAAATTAGATTCAATTTCAGTTATTGAATTTCTTTTCATGCATTCTTAATTCTAGAGCAAATAATTGTAAAATCATTATTTTCTTTAGCCCCTTTTGTAGATAGCCTTGGACACCGCTATTTTTGACTTTATTTTATATTAAATGGTGAGGAATGCAATAACCCTCATCACTTACTATCTCCCAAACTATCCAATCGCAAGCATTCAACTATCTTCCACCTTATCAACCACCTCTAAAAACTCCTACTTATCCTCAACAATATCAACCTCATCCGCAACCCAAGCCATCCACTTCTTATAATCCAAAAACTCACCAATCATTCACTCATCCTCACATATCCAACAACCCCACACAATCTTTTCTAAGTAGGTTGTTAAATCTCAAAGCCACTACTTTGGGTCCTATAATCTCTAACTTAACTATGGAATCTACAACAAGCCTATCAATCCATTAGTTCCTATCAAACTTTATCTTCCACACTAGGAATTCCCTAAGTTTTCTAAATTCAATAGTAAGGAGGGCCCTCAACAACACCTTTGTTCCTTTAGGCACCGTTGTCGCCCTTAAAATCCACCCTCATTTTCTAAGTCAAATTCAAAAATTTTGAGCTCACGCCCTCTATAAGTGTTCAAGTAAAGTTGGAAGTATGAAAAGATAGAGAAATTCATGTTTTGAAGTTGTATAAACTCTCCAGTATGCGTGGTTTGATCAAATTTCCATTTCCCCATCTAGACGCGTGAAAATTCTATTACAGCCTCAATTTGAATGAAATTTCCCATCTTTTTCTATGTCATGGATCGTCAAATCTTGTATTGTTTTCAGTTCCTTGGTTCACGAAAGAATTTTGAAAATCAAGCGCGAAATGGTGGAGTTTTCTTCTTCTCTACATTTTTCCACAGTCGTGAATGATGGGCATTCTCTTCCCTATCAAATTTTGGCTCCATTATCCATGGGTACGTGGACATATTTAATTGGAAGTGGGTCAACAGAGAAGTTTTAGGTTTTGAGCCTCTTTGTAAAAAGCCCAAATTCATAAAGTTACCCACATCCCCGCCAAACACAAAGGAAAAGTCAAATGTTGAGCATGCATCAAAAGATTCAAATCAAGGAGGTGGATCGTCGAGGAGATTTGAGAATTTGAGACTCTTTGTAAAAAGGCTAAAAGTCATAAAGTGACCCGTAGCCCCACAAAAACAAAGGAAAAGTCAAATGTTGAGCCCGCATCAAAAGAGTCAAAGCGGGAGGTGGATCGTCAAGGAGATTTGAGAATTTGAGCCTTTTTCATTAAAGGGGCTTAAAGTTAAAAAGTGACCTACAACCCCGCCAAACACAAAGGAAAAAGTCAAATCTTGGGCCCGTTGTTGGAAAGTCAAAGTGGGGAAGCAGGTCACCGAGAAACTTTGAGGTTTTGAGCCTTTTTGTAAAAAGAGCTAAAAGGCATAAAGTGACCCGCAACCCCGATCATGCTATAAGGGAGAAAGTCAAACATTAAGCCCGCATCGAAGGTCAAAGTAGGTGGGCGGGCCGACAGAGAGATTTGTGTTTTTGAGCCCGCAGAAAAAAAGGTAAAATTATAAAAGTGGCTCGTGACTCTGTCTCCACTCAAGTGAGGCCACATGTCAAGACCATATCAAAAGCGGGTGAGCGGGCCAAAATGTTCCAAAATGCCAAATCTCTATAAAGTCACAAAATGTAAAAGGAATCCTCCACGCCCGCTCTAGTAAATTTCTCCCACGTGGATGACTCTGGTTTAAAGTTTCAAAGGCAAGATGAATGGTTCAAATTCAAAGTTACAAAACGAGTGTAACGACCGCATTATGAAAAGTTTAGTTTTTTCCACCATTGGCATTTCTTCACGAATTAAGAATTTGAACGGACGCAAAGGATCGAAGAAGTTGTAACCATTTCTTGCTAAAAAAGAAGTTGTAACCGTTTCTTGGAGGAGATTTAATGGGTTCTTCACGCCATTGACGGGTTGGCAATTGATTTTGTAGACTCAGAGTGCATTGTCCTTAGAGAAAGCAAAAGAGATAGCCATTTTCTTCTAATTTCCTCCATCCTCAAATTTCTTCCATTCCCTCACTATGTACAACTTTTGTTTAAGCATCAATACAAGAAGGGGGATTTTGTAGCCTCTTTGATGAGGAGATTTTATAATCTTTGAGTTCGTAATCTTATCTCCTCTTGTTGCCATTTGTAGAGTTGTTTCTTCTCATGAATGCATGTGTTGAAATTTCTAACTAGTGCATGTAGGAATCTGATTTTCTACCTATGCAACATTAGTTCTCCTACCTCTTTTCTCACTCCCTTTCCCACCTTCATAGTGAATTCCCCCTTTACTGTATAACTCGTAAGAATTTTCCATAGGGTCAGTGGAGTTGCCCTGTTGGATCCCCACCAAAAGACCACCAAAGAAATCCATGCTTTTAGCGCATGCATACATGAAAACTACACCGGTTAAGTAAAGGGACTTAGATTCCTAAAGCATTGGCAAGGAATTCACAAATTTGTCCACCGAAAATTCCCTCACTAACAATTTTTGGCACCCACCATGGGGTAGATTTTGTAGCATCTATACCCGAATGTGGCCGTAAGGTCGAAAATTCAAAATTCAAAAAAAAAAGAGAAAAATTTCTGGAATTTGAATGGTTATATGAGCCACATGGATTCAAATCATGGCTATTCCACAACACCCTCCCATTGAAAGACCCAAATTTCTCTTCCACATCCAAGAAGAGGTTGCTTCAGATTTGAGGGAAGCTATCTGGCATAATAGACAAAGTGTCGATCACTACTTCATTGCCACGAGAATTTTGGACCTTGAAGAAGAACATGCTACTGAATTGGAGAGGCAAATACAAATTCCAGCACCGCAAAGAAGAGCATATATTTTCAAGCTAGTGGATAGAAGATTCACCTGAAAATAGAGACAAGGAGGACAAATTGATCCCATTTTTGAGGAAATTCAAAGGAGACAAGAGCTACTCGGAATCCAGAGGATTCCTTTTCAAGCAACCGATCATGTTGGGAACTCCGAGTTTTGCCAATCCTTTGATGGACAATTCCCATACATCAATGAGAACCTTGTAGACTTCACCGACGTGAAGACCAAGAAGAAACTAGAGAAAGAGAGGCAAGAGCTTGATAAATAAATAATATCTCAACTCGAAGAAATTGTGAGACTTCAAGCTGAGGCAGATGAAAGAGCAACAACAAAATCCATAGCCTTAAGCAAGGTTGGAAGCTAGAAAAAGAAATAGAACGGGGGATCTCGATCGTGAGTGTGAATGTGGTCATGAGGCCCATAGGCCTAATGTACCATGGGGAGGAAACACTGGTCCACTAGCTCTTGCTCAACCACTCCATGAGCTACTGAGAGGCTCAAGAAAAAACTTCCCAAAATTCAGAGGGGATGGTTCTCAACTCCCTAAAGAGCATGTAGCAACATTTATCACTATTTGCGGTGTGTTGGGTGTTAAGGATGAAGATGTGTCAGTTCACTCTTTGTGGAGTCACTTCAAGAGAAAGCTACCAAATGGTTTTACATGATACCACCAAGGCCTGTCACATGTTGGGAGGATATAAGAAGTGCATTTGAACACAGGTTCAAGAGCACAGAAGATTGTTAGGATCTCTTGGTCCAATTGGTACAAATGAAAAAGAAACCTTTGATTCAATGAGAGAATTCATAGCAAGATATGATAGAGTGATAAGAAGGATCCCTGAAGATGTGGTGCCTTCTAAAAATAATTTGAAGAGGGTTTTCATCAGTGCTTTACCATCAGAAGTAGGTTTCTTCCTCAGAAGAGCCCAACCAGGATCATTGAGGGAAGCCAAGGACTATGCAATAGAAACCGATGACGATCTAATCCTTTTTGAAAAGGTGAAAAGCCCTAATGGAAAGCAAAAGGGTTAGAATTCAAACTCTATCACCACAGATCCGATGTTCCAAAAAATGGAAAATGACTTGGTTGCCTTGAAGAAGCAGCTATCTCATATCACAATGTGGAATTCTTCAAGAGACCAAACCCTCCAAATAGGCCAAGGATTTCTCCACCTCCTCATCGGCTTGCTCTTGAAGCACCACCAGTCAATGCTATCTGTGACACCAAAGAGCTAGAGGAGGAAGCATAAATTGATGAAACTGAAAAAAATATGGAAGACTATGAAAACTATTTTGAGGTCGAGGAAGTTGATATCACAATGGCCTAATTAAGTACATTAATGATGAAGAAGCTCAAAGTTTCTCATGTGTTCTTTTCACTCGTGCACAATCCAGAAAGGTGCTTCATTCTCAATGGTTTCGTAAAGGATAAGAAGAATAAAGAATATTCTCCCCATAGGTCACACAAAATAAAATCATCAATGAGAGGATCACCATTACCATCTTCTATGGAGTCGGCCAAAGAAAAACCAGACTCATTGGTTGTCCAGATCATGCTACTATGTCGAGTAAGTCATCTAAATCTTCTCCTAGCTTAAAAGTTGCTAAGAACAATTCTCCTTTAAATGTTGTTCCTACAAAAACATCTAAGGTTCAATCAAAAGCTACACCCTCACCCCCTTCCAAGCCAATTGCTACACCTGAAAAGGAGAATTCAACACCCAAATTAGCAAATCCTCTACCATGTAAATCTTCCTCCATTCCTAGAACCTCTTCCTCACTCACCATAACCCCATTTGACTTTGTGGAACATGCAAGCAAAACCAAATTCCAGCTCTCAGAAATAGAATACCTACAAACACACCCTTCCCAGTTTGACAAGTTCATTAATGCAGTTTGTGGTGGTAACCATGTATCCTAGAGTCCTAATTCTAAAGGCTTATTGCCTACACCATCCACACCACCTTCCCAATAAATATGCTAGCCCTCGGTGCCCCTAAAACCAACAGGGTTGAACCTTTCTACATGTCACTCCTCATTAAAGGCTTCCAGCTAAATAATTGTATCATAGATTTCAGATCCTCATGCAATGTGATGCCAGCCAAAGTTACAAATGCTCTAGGCCTCACCTTGACTGGGTAAATGGCACCTACTACTCAATGGAATCCAAACAAGTTCCATTGGTAGGAAGAATCAAAGATGCATAGGTAGCACTAGATGATTTTCCAAACAAGAAGGTGCTCCTAACCATACTAGTAGCAGACATCCCAACATCCTTTGGTATGCTATTGAGTAGGAGTTTCTGCAGAGACCTGGGTGGAGAGATAAAAATGGATTGGTCATCTCCAACTATCCCAGTAAAAGGTGAGATGAAGAAGTTGCTATAAGTAAGAAAGATGAAGTTCACAATACGAAGGTCTGATGAACTGAAAGCAAACATTCTCTTTCAAGATTGTGGACTAGGAAACTACTTCCTCACATAAAAAAAGGATAACTTGCCACTTCTCATGGAGGAAGAGGAAGATCAAATTTGGACAATATAATTTTATGGTATTCATTCCAGTGTAGGCTTGGGATTTGGTGTAGTATTGTACTTTCCTTCTAATGAGTTGTACCCATTTGCCTACAAGTTGTAATTTGATAATACAAATAACACTGCAGAGTATGAAGCTCTACTCTTAGGCATGAGTGCAGCAGAGGACATGTGAATCAAGAAACTTAGATGCCGAGGTGATGCATAGGTTGTAGTAAAGTAGGTCTGCCAACAATATTAGGTGAAGAATCCAAGACTCGTGCACTACGTAAAACAAAGTGTGGGACTACATTGAATCTTTTGATGCATTTTCCATCGAAGCTATTCCAAGGGACCAGAATGAAAAGGCTGATTCTCTTGCAGTGTCAACTTCCCTAGTGACACCTCATCCTTCTTTTGCTAAAGACAAAGTGACAATTGAAATAGTATTCAGGCCTAGTGTACCAGATAATGCAAATCATTGGAAAGTCTTCAATGATGATAACCAAATTCTAGCCTTTTTAGAGCAAAGGGATAATTTCAATAATCTATTCTTCGAAGGAGGTGAAAATCCACACCGAGAAGCAAGTCCCTAAAGAGGAGAAAAAGGAATTGAAGGGATTGATGAGGAGGGAGTAATCAAATTGAAAGGGAACAAAATTCCCAAAGGCCTAGTCTCTTTAGAATACCTCTTTGAAAAACATGAAAAATTCATTTAAGAGAAAGAAAAGCAATCTTCTCGCTGCCCAACTGATTTTGATAAAGAAAACATTGGTACCTCAGAGGAGCCAAGGATGGTCAATATTGGAAAAATTTTCTCTCTTGAAGAAAAAGAAGGTTTGTTGCATTACTCAAGAAATACTCAGATGTCTTGGCCTACTCTTATGATGAACTCAAATCCTTCTAGCCAAAGGAAATGCATCACTCAATTCCTTTGAAGTAGGGTGTTAAGCCCTTCAGCATAAACAAATGCCGTACAACCCAAAGATTGCTGATACCATCAAGGAGGAGGTAACAAAGATGCTTAATGCAAGGATCATCTTTCCCATCCACCATTCAACGTGGGTGGCTAACATTGTGCTAGTGCGAAAGAAGAATGGTGAAATAAGGATATGTGTAGATTTTTACAACCTGAACCAGGCATCACTAAAGGACAATTATCCTCTTCCTATCATGGACCATATCCTACAAGAAGTCACTAGATCTGAAATGATTTCATTACTTGATGGATTCTCAGGATATAATCAAATCAAAGTGGCAGAGGAGGACCGCACCAAGACAACCTTTACAACACCTTGGGGCACTTTTTCCTACAAAGAGAATGCCTTTTGGCCTAATCAATGCAAGAGCTACATTCCAAAGGGCGATGGATTTGGCCTTCAAAGATCTGAAGCATTGCATTGTCATATATCTTGATGATCTCATAGTATTTTCAAAGAAGAGGGGAGATCATATGTATCACTTGACTAGGTACTTGCAAGGTGTAGGAAACATGGCATATCACTAAATCCAAAAAAGTGCATTTTTTGAGTCACAGAAGGCAATTGAGAGTGCTCCATTGAATCCCTTTCAAATTGAATTTATTGGGGCACATCGTGAACAAACATGGAGCACACATTGATCCTAAGAGGATTAGATCCATTCAAGCATCAGCCCCGCTAAAAAGAAGTGAAGGAGTTCATTCATTCTTCGGAAAGGTGAATTTTCTTCATGCTTTTGCCCGAGTTCACTTGAGTTGACGAAGCACATCACTTCCATGATGAAACCACAAGAAAAATTCAAATGGAACAATGAAGGGAAGGAAACATTCTAAGAGATCAAGAAATCCATTGCCAAGGCTCCAACTCTTGTATCTCTAGATTTTAACAAAGAATTCATCATGTATTGTTATGCATTAGAGCATAAACTCTCTGTCATTCTTGTTCGTTGAGAGCATAAACTCATCATTCTTGTTCAGAAAAATGATGAAGGCATGGAAGCACCTATTGCTTTCATGAGTTGTCCTTCGAAAAAGCATGAGCTAAAATACAGTCAATTGGAGAAGCATGTCTATGTAGTGGTCAAGGCTATAAAAAATTTCAGGTTTTACATCCTCAATTCCCATACAAAGTGGTGATGGTCCTCGACAGTGCAATCAAGTCCATCTTGACACAACAGATCCCGAGCTAAAAGAGGAAATTGATTGCAAAGAATCAAGAATATGACTTGAGATACAACCTTCAATCTAGAAAGGGGAAATGGCTTGTGGAAGTTGATTGCTGAAGATGAAACACTCAAAGTTCAACATGGCAAAGAAAATTGTGCTTGCTCAACTTGTTTAGAAGACAACCCACATGTTCTCTTTGTCACCACTATTGATGAGTGGTATGCTGATATTGCCTATTACTTGACTTATGGAGAATGCCCTCCCCATCTTGATTACAAGAAAAGGATAACACTCAAGCTGAAGGTAGCTAAATTTGTAATCTGGAATCATGCACTTTACAAAAGAGGCCTGGATGGTTGTTTCCTCAAGGTGTAGATAAAGAGCAACAAGAAAAGTTGCTTAAAGCATACCATGACCAAGCATGTGGTGGAAATTTTTCAACAATGGTCACTACACACAAGATCCTCTCGAGGAAGGTATTATTGGCCCACCATCTTTGCAGACACTCGAGATTGGGTTTCTAAATGCAAAGCATGCCAACAGTTCATTAGAAGACCACAACTCGCTGCATTACCACTCAGGCCTGTGGTTATTGAAGAACCATTTCAATAGTGGGGGATGGACTTCATTGGTGTTATGAACCCTCACTAAAGTGCAGGGCACACCTATGTACTCACAACAATATACTACTTCACCAAATGGGTGGAAGCCATTCGCCAAACAAGCCAACACTAAAACAATATGCAACTTCATCAAGGAGAATATCATAGTCCATTTCGGAGTGCCACATAAGATTATAGCAGATAATGCTACCTATTTCTCTTCAAGAGAGTCTGATCAATTTTTCTATGTCTACGGAATCTCCCTATCTCATTCTTCTGACTACTATCCACAAGGAAACAGATAGGCCAAATCAAGTAACAAGAACATTGTGACCATTATCCACAAGCTTGTAAACGAGAATCAAAGGAATTGGTACAAAAGGTTGTATGATGCATTGTGGGTGGATAGGATCACTCCCAATAAGGCAATAGGTATGTCACCATTCCAACTGTTGTATGGAGTTGAAGTAGAAATTCCTCTCACGATCGAGATGTCAGCTCTCAAGCTGCTACAAGTAATAGAAGATGGTCAGTACAAGGATTCCATTAACAAGAGGATCCTCTTTCTTGAGAAGCTGGAAGAAAATAGACTCCAAGTGGTGGATCGCATTAAGGAGCACCAATTGAAAGTAAAGAAGATTTTTGATAAGAAGGCCAAGGCAAGAGAATTCAAAGTTGGAGACTTCATCTTGCTATGGGACAAGAGAAGAGAACCAAATGCCAGCCATGGAAATTTTGATTCATTATGCCTCGGCCCATTCTAGATTTGTGAAGCTTGCAGAGAGAATGCTTTTCTTCTCTCATATTTGGATAGAAAACCACTGGAATTGCCTCAGAGTGGGCAATACTTGAAATTGTATCATCAAGTGAAAGTAGGTTGTCCCCCACCTTTACCATAGGTGATTATTAGGTGTGTTTCCCTTTCCATTGTGTGGTTTTGTTTCCCTTCGTTGTGTGTTATGTGTTTCCTTTTCATCCTTTTTGTGTGTGTGTGTGTTTCCTTCTTCTTTCTCTCTTATTATAGGTTGTACATGAATCTACAAGGCCTAATGGATAAGGCACTAGTCAATGAATTATAGGGTCTAGAGATTGAGATTCTAGATTCCCATGTCATGTCTTCACTATGCTCAGTCCATGTCATGTCCCCAAGCTAGAGCTAGCTGTTGTCACCCTCAAAATCCCCCTCATTTTCTAATTCAAATTTGAAAATTTTGAGCTCACACCCTCTAGAAGTGTTTAAGTAAAGTTGGAAGTCTAAAAAGATAGAGAAATTCATGCTTTGAAGTTGTTTAAACTCTCTAGTTTGCGTGGTTTGATAAATTTTCCGTTTCCCCATCTGGATGCGTGAAAATTCTATCAGTAACCTCCATTTGAATGAAATTTCCCATCTTTTCTATGGTCATGGATCGTTGAATCTTGTATTGTTCTCAATTCCTTGGTTCATGAAAGAATTTTGAAAATCAGGCGCGAAATGGTGGAGTTTTCTTCTTCTCTGCATTTTTTCCACAGTTGTGAATGATGGGCATTCTCTTCCCCGTCAAATTTTGCCTCCATTATCCATGAGTACGTGGACATATTTAATTGGAAGCGGGTCGGTGGAGAACTTTGAGGTTTTGAGCCTCTTTGTAAAAAAGGCTAAAAGTCATAAAGTGACCCACAACCCCACCAAACACAAAGGAAAAAGTCAAATGTTGAGCCTGCATCAAAAGAGTCAAAGCAGGGAGGCAGATTGTCGGGGAGATTTGAGAATTTAAACCTTTTTCAATAAAGGGGCTTAAAGTTAAAAAGTGGCCCACAACCCTACCAAACACAAATGAAAAAGTCAAATCTTGGGCCCGTCTGGCCATGAAAGTCAAAGCGGGTCGGCGGAGAACTTTGAGGTTTTGAGCCTTTTTGTAAAAAGGGCTAAAAGGCATAAAGTGACCCGCACCCTTGATCATGCTATAAGGGAGAAAGTAAAACATTAAGCCCACATCGAAGGTCAAAGCAGGTGGGCGGGCCGACAGAGCGATTTGTGTTTTTGAGCCCGCATTGAAAAAAGGTAAAATTATAAAAGTGGCCCGCGACTCTATCTCCACTCAAGTGAGGCCACGTGTCAAGACCATATCAAAAGTGGGTGAGTGGGCCAAAATGTTCCAAAATGCCAAATCTCTATAAAGTCACAAAATGTAAAAGGAATCCTCCACGCCCACTCCAATAAATTTCTCCCACGTAAACAAATTGACTCTGGTTTAAAGTTTCAAAGGCAAGATGAATGGTTCAAATTCAAAGTTACAAAATGAGTGTAATGACGCATTATGAAAAGTCTAGTTTTTTCCGCCATTGGTGTTTCTTCACGAATCAAGAATCTAAACAGACATGAAGGATTGAAGAAGTTGTAACCATTTCTTGCTAAAAAAGAAGAAGTTGTAACCATTTCTTGGAGGAGATTTAATGGCTTCTTCACGCCATTGTACATGGTTGGCAATTGATCTTGTAAACTCACGAGTGCATTGTACTTAGAGAAAGCAAAGGAGATAGCCATTTTCTTCTAATTTCCTCCATTCTCAAATTTCTTCCATTCCCTCATTATGTACAACTTTTGTTTAAGCATCAATACAAGAAGGATTATTTTGTAGCCTCTTTGATGAGGAGATTTCAGAAACTTTGAGTTTGCAATCTTATCTCGTCTTGTTGCCATTTGCAGAGTTGTTTCTTCTCATGAATGCATGTGTTGAAATTTCTAACTAGTGCGTGTAGGAATATGATTTTCTACCTGCAACATTAGTTCTCCTACCTCATTTCTCACTCCTTTTCCCACCTTCATAGCAAATTCCCCCCTTTGTAGATAACTACAAGAATTTTCCGTAGGGTCAGTGGAGTTCCCCTATTAGATCCGCAACCGAAAGGCCACCAAAGAAATCCACGCTTTCTCGTGCATGCATACATGACATTTGCACTAGTTAAGTAGAGGGACTTAGATTCCCAAAGCATTGGAAAGGAATTCAAAAATTTTTCCACCCGAAAATTCCTCGCCAACAAGCACACATGTTATTTTATTGCTCATGACAAAGATCTCATTCTCCACACTTTCCCCATGTCATTGGTTGGACCCACATTGGACTGGTATAAGGACATTCTGTAACATTCATTATTCTCATTCACCCAACTCACACAATTATTCTTAGATAACTTCTCCATTAATATTGTGAATAACATCACCATTACCGACCTTTATTCCATTAAGTAGTTTTATGATGAATCCATCACAAATTTCATCATTAGGTGACATGGCATCATCAATCAATTATCCTTTTCACTTCCCCAAACCAAACTTATTAAATTATTCTCTCAATCATGTATGAAGCATATCTCATTAAATATTAAAATCCAATCTCTCTAGACCTTTGAAGAGGTATTCACGATGGCTTGTACATTAGAACTCCATGCCCTTGAGCAAGGCCATGTCAAACTTCGATCTAACAAACCAAAAACTGAACTCACCAACCCTCAATTAATAATTAAAAATATTAAAGTGCAACAAATTCCATCATAATCAAATCCTCTTCTACGTCCACTTCTCATACCGAGCCTCTATAAAGGGATCCTTGACCCAATCCTAACTACACTCCCCTCAAAGAGTCTCACAACTCTATCTTTGACAAACTTATGGCTACAAACCTTATTCAACTTCCCTCAATTTGACGCGCTGATGATTTGTTTCCCAAACATATATGGTATCATGATGACCACTATTGTGAGCATCATCAAGTCCACAACCATGATATTGAAAAATTGTGTACCTTTTAAGACTTAGTTATACAACTCATGACCGTGGGGACCTCCAATTGGACAATCTTAACACTCCTCCTAGCCAACCCGTAGACGCCTTTAAGCAACCCTTTCCTAACCATCCACCAAATAATCAAACTAATCCCCCTACGTCACAAACACCTAATGCCCATACGATCAAGACTTTGAGTTAGGATCTCGACATCACCATCCACATCTATTACCCCCACAACTTTACTTACATCTATTCTATCCACGTATACTCCAATATCCACTCCTAAATCTACAATCATATCTCCACTCCTAAATCTATAATCATATCTCCACTCCTAAATATACAATCATATCTCCGTCTAAACATCTATATACTTTTATCGCACCCATATCCACCTTACTCACATCTATTACATATACATCTACCACATTCACACCTATATCTACACCCATCCCTATTTCTACATCTACTTCCCTACCCTTATCTCAGAATTACATCCACAATCGCATCCATCCCAACACCTACTCCAACATCTACTCCTTTATCCACACCTACAACCATATCCATACCCACATCAACATCTGAATTTGTGTCCACATCCATATCATCCCTTAAAGTCTCTTCTACGTAGACATCCTCACTTAGTACAACAAAAATGATGTTCCTACCCCATCCTCGTTGTCAACAAGTCTAATCACTCCTACTTCAACATCTCCAAGACCCATGGAATCTTCAACTCCTTTTGATCTCATTAAGCATGTCATTCAAAACCACTTGCTTCTTCAACAGAAAAATCTACAAAAAAATCTACATCATCTCGGTTCTACCTTGAAATATCCCCAGGTAGAAATCACCTTGATCCCGCCAAGGGTAAAGCCTCATAACAAAAATCTAAGAACATTGGCATCCCTACTAAAAAATATCTCACCCATCCACATAAGAAATTGGATCTTCCTCCAAATCCCAAATAATCCAAACCACCTAAGAAATCCAACCTATCATAATATATTTTAGGACATTGTCCATCCATCTTAGGACTAGACCTTTCATCCAAATTGCCCACCATCAAATCTTAATCAAACAAATCCTTAACTCTTCTTAAATTAAAGTTAGAATCGAAGGCTCCCAAAAATACTCACAAATGTAAGACACCAATTTTTCCTTCGTCCGCCACTCCCAAATCCAATCCATCTCAGTAAACGACAAAATTCCTCATCAAAACCCCCATTGGGTCATATATTGAAAAGCTTTCAATGTCTCATCCAAGAATTTTCCATCACTCTTCCTCCCATCAAATCCTTTAATTCGTGTGGACAAAAAAACCACATGGTTTTACCCTAATTCCATGTGTGCTTATCATCACACCCCTGGCCATGATACTGAACATTATAGGGCTCTCCAAAACCTCATCCATAATCTCATAGAGGAGAATGAACTTCTCATCAATGAAGATTGACATCTCCCATCTACTAGTTTATCCACATCCAAACACAATGCTTTGATCAAATCCTCACCTCCTAAGGCCTTTAAATCTACTTCTTCATCCAAGTCTTTCATCACAATCCCTTCACTTAACACTACCTCTTCCAAAGGAGCTCCCCCTCTCTTCATCGATGTCATTTGTATCATTACTCGCTTCGATATTATGATCCTCAATCATCCACCCAATATAATCCCAAAATTTTCATCATTGTTCCTTCTACCATATTATGAGCCTATTCCATCTTCATCTTAATCTAAGGTCAAAGTATCCATCTTAACCACTTTTCCCACTTTGAAGCTTGTTGCCATAGAACAAAGTATCGTAAAGTATTTACATCAAAGCTTTGATCAAGATGTCCCTTTATGAGCTCATCCAAAGATATCCCAATCATCAAAATATATTATCTAAGTCTTGCAGTGTATCCCAATTACCAATGATGAGACTCAACCTTTCACATACCTTATTAAATCTCTCACCGCTTATGTCGCCATCTCTTTTGATGATTATGAAATTCTCAACATCTTACCTGAGGACCATGAACTTCATGTTTTCATCATCGTCTACATCAATGACAACTTCATTTGCCAATCAGTGATTGAAAATGGTGCCAACATCAATATTATCTCATCCTATACCTTCGATCAACTCAAACTTCCTAAATCCATTGTTGCTCAATCACCCTGTGGTTCTTCATGCTTTCAATGATGTTGTTACCCCCACTTTGGGCACTATTATTCTTCTCAACCACATCGGTGGAAAATTTCTCCACAAGCTCTTATACATTATTTAAGGGGAGTTCCAATACAATGTATTGTTTTGACGTCCATGGATCTATGTCATACATTGTGTCCCATCCACTCTCCATCGCTGCATCAAATATAAACATGAGGGGAAAATCCATATACTCCTTGTAGATCTACCTCCATTCAAAGCATGCCATATGACCTATCGGCTAAATGATGTGCTCATCCCTAAACTTGAATCATATTCCAAACCATCCACTAGCTTGTTTGTACATGTATTTAAACTACCCAATGATGAATCTCTTGATACCGTGATGCAACATCTTTCATTGGGGGAATATCGATTCCTCACGCTCAATGTTCTTCCCACATCTAATTAACTTGGTAGACAAAAATCCCTATATATCAACCAAATGTCAAGTATATCATTTCCTTTGGTCCACCTCATCTCAATACTAATCTCATCTATCGCGGAATTGATCGCCATTCTTTTCACATTGACAATCAACCCACACCAAGCCATACACTAATGGATTTTATTTTCTCTACAATAAAGCCTTCTCTTATACCTACCTCCACCACCGTGTGGGTGGAATAGATTTGGTCTTAGACATTATTAATAAGGCATGCATGGTATTATCATCGACCACTCCCACAAGCCTCATGATGAATCCATACTCGGTTTCAAAGAGACACTCATTGATCCTATCACATATACTTCTTCTACATCCCCCATGCATATCAATCCATCACCCAATTATTCTCCATCCCACGACCCCTTGGATATAGATGAAACTATGTCCATTTCTTCTTGCTAATTTTTTAATCTCCACCATTTCTTTGGAAATGGCCATTTATCATGTAGAAGGTGAAACTAGGTCCCTTCCTCTCACATTTACCAATATGGTAGCAAAAGACTCCCTTACACTTGACATTTTTCAATGCAATGAAAATGACTCCATTCTTTCCTACATGGGGGAAAAATATTCTCATCTTCATAAGTCCTTACCTCTTGACACATCCACCCTTCTCAATGAATCTACCATTGGCATCAATGTAGGGACTCCCTAAGATCCCTATATCCTAAAAGTTGGTCAATCTCTTGATCCAAAAGAGTTAGACTCCTTCATTGATTTCCTCTCTAAGCACAACTAAGCCTTTGCATGGTCATACATCGACATGCTTGATCTCGATCCTAACATTGTTTAACATGATATCATCACCATCCCCAATGCTAATCTGGTTAAGCAAAAGCTACGCCACATGCACCCTCACATTGCCCTCCTTTTCAAAGAGGAATTGCAACTTCTTCTCTCTACTAATTTCATCATACCTATTGATTATCCGCAATGGGTTTCCAACATCGTACTCCGTTGCCAAAGCCTTTTGAAAGCTCGCATCTACATTGAATTTCAAGACCTAAAATTCACTTCCCATAAAGACGACTTTCTGCTTCCCAACATTGATCATCTAGTTGACCTCACCATTGTCCACAAGATGCTTTCTTTTATGGATGGTTTTTTGGTTATAATCAGATTCTCATCGCACCAAAAGACAAACATAAGAAATATTTCATTACCCCTTGGGAGACCTTCTACTATCACGTTATGCTCTTGGGTTTGAAAAACATGGGGGCCACTCTATCAATGCACCATAACCTATATATTCCATGATCTTATCCATAAGAATATAAAGGACTATGCTTACAACCTCTTGGTAAAATCCAAGCTTCAAGAGGGACCATCTATCCATTCTTGAAATCCTCTTCATGCTCTTCATCCGCTTCTTCCTCCATCTCAATCCCACCAAGTGTCTGCTTTGGATTTTTAACTGAAAAAATCGTTGGATTCATCCTTTCTATTAGGAGAATTGACGTTGACCCTCCACAATCAAATCCATCCTTGAAATTCCTCACCCTTCCGATCTAAAGAAAATTCGTTGTCTTCAAGGTTGACTTTAATTAGTCCACATATTCATCTCACAGCCTTTCTAATGGCTGCCAAAATTTTCACTATCTTCTTTGCAAAGACACTCACTTCAAGTGGGACGTCAATTGCTAAAATTCCTTTGATGATCTCAGAATTATATTCTATCTCCACCTTTGCTTATGCCTCCATGCGAGGGAGTGAATTTTTATCTTTATATCTCTTCCTTCGATCATGCTCTAGGTGCCATATTGGCACATCACAATGAGCAAGGAAGGGATAAAGCCATCTATTACATTATTCATACCCTTCACAATTACAAAACTTTCTACCCAAGCCGAAAGATGTGTTACGCTCTTTTCATCGCCACTATCTTCTTAATCATAAAAACTTTGTCATCACTAGCTTCAATCCTCTAAAAACCATGCACTCCAAGCCTTATCATAATGATTGCATCACTCAATGGCTCATGCTCATGATCGAGTTTGACCTATAATTCATCTCTCATAAATCTATCAAGGGCTAGGCTATTGCCGATCAACTCGATGAAGCCCCTATTCTTGATAATCAACTTCCTCATGAGAAATTCCTTGATGAATCCATCCATACGATCGATCATGAGTACTATCCCCTCAAAATGACATTATTATTTGATGGATCTAAATGTTAGTAAGGGGGTGGTGTTGGTGTCATCATCATTCCTCCTTGGGAAACTCTTATCCCCGTAGGTTAAAAACTCAACTTTGAGTGTACTAACAATATGGCTTAGTATTGTTATCTCGTAAAATTGACAAGGGCAATTTTACCGATAACCATACCGAAAACTTTGTTCCAATCCTCGTTAGGGATCCCTTGCGTCCGAAACATTGCAAAATCCCTTCCCGAGAAATCTGGTTTTTCGAACTTAGTATTTTTTGGTCTTTTTTGGCTGGGCGCATGGAATTACTATGTAACACCAACTTTTGGTGCACCCCCTTTAAAGCCTTTGGCGCATATTTTTCAGTGTCAACACGCCTTTCGGTGCACCTTGTATGTTGAGTCTTCTCTGCGTGCACCAAGGCACATGCGCCTTCATGTTGGCACAACTTTTGTTGCGCCATTTTTTTCAGCGCCAAAGGGCGCACATAATCTAATGACAATACAACTTTTGGTGCGCCAAAGGCCCGCTTAGTTTCATGCTGACAAATGCTTTGGTGCGCCAAAGGGCGCATACTTTCCTATGTCGACAATAATTTTCATGTGCCCTTTATAAAGTTGGTGGCGCATTTATGACTAGCTCACCTATATATATGTTTTTGCGCGCCCACAATGTCATTTTCACCAGACGCATCACGTGATTATTTTCTCGGCCTCGCCCCGCCTCGTCGTTTTCAACGCGTTGTGGACCCGTTTGCCAGATTCTCACTATTTATCCGAGTAAGTGTTCTTGTCTCTTCCATGTGTTTTGCGTTTTGGTTCTTTGTGCTTGGTAGTCTGGTTTTAGTTTGTGTTTGGGGATATCAAAATGTTGATCTAGCCTCCTCCTTTTGCTATCTTCCCATATCCCTCCCCTCTGTCCGTGATCTGTGGTAGGGGAACTTGTCTCGAAAAACATGGTTTTATTTCCTTTTAAATGAGCCGTTTCATTGCCCAATAACCCTGCTAAAACAAATGAAGAGAGAAATTAAGATGACTATTTTTCCTTTGCGCACTTGCGCATTTTTGCAACATCAAAAATAGTTGCGCCCTTTGCATCTGTCACCCCTGCAACATGACTAAAATCCACGCCAATGGCGCACCCATCTTGCCTACTGCAAACACT
Source organism: Taxus wallichiana var. yunnanensis (assembly GCA_018340775.1). Lineage (NCBI taxonomy): Eukaryota > Viridiplantae > Streptophyta > Pinopsida > Cupressales > Taxaceae > Taxus > Taxus wallichiana. Next base: position 926,504,806 of record CM031242.1, read on the forward strand.
AGCCCCGCCCTCAATGGCGCACCAACCTTCCTTGTTGCATCACATAAACATGCGCCTTTGGCGCACTCCCCGCATCTCGCGCAACACCGCTTAATTGCGCCAAGTGCAAGACTTTGAAAGCACAAAGCGTATTCTTCATCAGCAAAGCATTATGTCGTGTAAACCCTCCATGCGCTGTGCCAAGTTAGCTTTGGCGCACGAGAAGTTTATGTAACACAAAAGATACATGCACCAAAGGGCGCACCAAATCCCCATGTAACATGAAAAATCCATGCGCCTTTGGCGCATCCTGTCTCTATGCAACACGATGTTTTTATGCACCCTTTTGTAAAATGCATCCTGCAGTATTCATGCGCCATGCGCCTTTGGCGCCAGTTTAACCCTTGCAACACACTTTCCCCGTGCGCCTTACCTATTTAGCCCTGTAAGCTGCAGCTTTCATGCGCCATGCGCCCTGAGTCTCAAAATCTCTAACTCTTTCTTCTGCTAACATTTCAATGGAAGATCAAATGGCTAATACAACCTTTTTGGATTGGGTCTCGCTTCTTCTTCATGCAGATCAGCAACTGAGTTCGAAAGAACATATGTCTACATCCAGCAAGAGACCCACCAAATCCAAAGGAAAGGCCAAACTTATGGAAGAAGAGATGAAATATAAATATCAAAGGGTCAGGATGCCCGAGTCCCAGGCCGAGTGTAGCATGGATGTCAGAGACTCAGAATTGGGACATATTGATATGGAGGAATTCTGGGCTAGAACTCAGAAAGTCACAAGGAGTCCATGGATGGACAAACTGATAGGCAGTGCCCTGCACTTCGCCAGAGGAATCCCGGTCAGCACCAACAATGAATTCTTGATGGTGATTGCCCAATGTTACAACAAAGACACAAGGTGTGTCGTAAACAGCAAGGGCGAGGTAGTCATTAACCTCACTGCCCGTCACTTTGAGGGAATACTCGGCATACCCCACCACCGGCACTTTGTGGCCGTCAGTCAAGCAGATTGCATTAAGGCATGGGATGACAATGCAGATCAGTGTATGCAACTAATGAATGAGGTTTACTTGAAAAACAAAAAGGTAGTAACCCGGTGGCCCCAAATCATCCACCGCAGTGACTTCTCAGAGGAGCTCAGCGACACCATTACATTCCTGAGCAGGGTCTTCGGGCTTTCTGACGCCCATTATTTCCATAAATGGATGCTGCGGTACTTAGAGACCATGAACAAGAATATGCTCGATCGCCGCCTGCCGGGGAATTAATTATAAGCGACAATATCTCGAGCAAGCCTACAACAATTTAGCACAACGGGGACATTCCATATGAACTCCTACGTGGTCTACGCTGCAGCATCAGAGAGGGATTATCCAGGCTTGACACGGAGTGGAGTTTGGCCTCAGGTCAAGATATACGAGTACTACCTGGAATTGAGGCTGGAGAATAGCATCTCCCAATTTACAAAAATTAACGATGTGTTTTTCTATCACATCATCTGCCTATTGAGGCCGAATATGACTTATGGATGCACGACCAAAAGCATAGTGGCAGCCACTGAGAAATGGGGGGCCCTGTTCACCCAGCTTCCCACGTTCACCTATCTCGAGGGCTACCAAATTTTTAGGAGAGCCAACCAGTGCTAGTGAGGTATGCTTTGGACCTAAACCGATTCTACTGAGCTGCCAAGGTAGCCGATCACATACCACGAGAAATGCCTCGAAAAGAAAGAAGGGTGGAACTCCTTTCCCCTCACAAAGGGGCCGGATACATGCTCTACCCACCACAAGGCGAAGGAAATGTTCGCAGAGCCGAGCTGCTCAATTTAAGACATGATTTCCCACCAGGCCTACCTTCGACCCAAGGAGCTGTCTGCCAAGGGCAAAACTTGATCCAATCCACGTCCCTCAGATCGAGGACATTTACATTGACGTCATCCATGAGGTGGAGCTCAGGAGAAAGGATCATTCTCGCCTAGCATTAGTAGAAATCATCCAATACGAGATAGCCATTGTCCCCAAAGGCTTCCAAACTACGGAAGATGAAGTAGACAAGGTATATACTGACACAGATGGGGACAATTGGCCCTTTCCGGCCATTGATAGAACTAAAGCCCCTCAGACAATTGAGGAGAGGGTCAAGGAGACTTTGCGTAGGACAGAGCATTGGTGCCGGATGAATGGACTAATCTACCTCGGGGTTGATTTCACGACCTCCCCATTGGGTAACGCACCTCCACGATCCAAACAGCAGCCTAAAGGCAAAGGCAAAGGCGTAGAAGGTGAATCCAGTGCCATTCAGAAAGAAGCCCCTGAGAGTCCTCCTTCCGCGGCACCCGAGCAGGTAATAACTCTGGCTTCGCCAGAGAAAGAAGCAGAAGAGGAAGCTACAATAGGCCCATCCACTCAGGATGTTGGCATTGCCACCACAACCGAGGTCCCTTCCGTCCCTTCTTCTTCTCTTCCTTCCCCTCCTCGAGTGACTCAAGCGACCATCCCTTTGGTCGTGTCCTCTTCCCCTTCTTCTACTGCTTCCCCGCCTCTTCGTCCATCTTCTCTTCCTCGCGGATCTGTCCTCCTCCATTTCTTCCCTCATCTTCGAGCTCCTTCCTTCCTATGTCTTCCGCACTGCAGCTTCCTTCCTTCCGTGGGCACTTCTTCGGCTATTCTCTCAATGCCACCGCCACGTGTCTCCACCTTTTTCCTCTACTACTGCAGCTGCCCTCCTCTCGCTTTCCGGTCCTTCTACAAAGGGTCCACTGATCTCTCGCAGCTAGCTAAGTCAAAAAAGAGGAAAGTTCCCATCGCCCGATGGAATTTTCCGTGATCCCATCTAAGGGGGCGAAGAAGTAAGCTCACACACGCTTCTCTCAAAGTGCCGGCAGAGAGAGAGTTATGGAAATCGCGTACCCCAATCCTCAAAGAGAAAAAGGATCTGCTCTCGACAAATTTTACTATGACCCCCAAGTCACAATGGGGACATCTTCTCAAAGTCTTCAAGGAGAGGCTCTTTCTCAGCTTGACGCCCTCTGCAAGAAGCTTAAAGAAATAAAGGAAGAGAAAAGGCAATCAAGGAGCAAAACAAATATCTCGCTCCAAGCCTTATAGAAGATGGGTAGTGCGCATCCCACAACTACCGCGAGACTTCGAGCTTCTCACCAGAGAAAATTAATGAGTATGCCAAGATCGGTGAGCAGTGGTATGGCCGCTTTCCACTGGGAGGAGCCAAATCCTCAAAGACAAAGAAAAAGTGATCGCGAGTTCTCCGAATTGTACCAACATTAGTAAGGTGAATAAAGAGCTCCAAGCATTAAGCAGGCTCATATCGGAAGAGTTGGAACATGCCGGATCGCAACACGAGACCTTCCAAGAAATGTTTGACTGCTCGGGCCAAGATCTGGTCAAGTTCGGTGTTTTCGCCATCCAAGGGCCCTCAACAAAATCATGTCCACTCTGACTACTGTGGATTAGCTAGAATTTATTCTAGAAAAGATTGACAAAGTCAAGGAAGAAGCCCTGATGCGATGCACCAAATGGAACGAATTGTTCTTAATATGTCGCCAGGGTTACTTACTCCTTCCTTCACTTTAAGGAAAGTTGATGAAACCACCCGGATCTTCAAGGAGATCGCTTCTCAAGAACGGAGCCAGAGGTCACATTTGACACAGAATCTATCAACAACTCGCCGGCCTGTAGGGACTTCATCGGGTTCCTCATTGAGGCGGAAAAGGACTATTCCAAACTCCCATAGAAGCTCATAGATGAGCGGGAGACTTGTGAGGCGATAAGTGATAGGCACAAGGATCCTTCCTGTGATCAACTAGGGCCAATAATCAACAAGTTCATGGAATACCGCTCTCGCCCCATATCTCGTCACTCGAGGAGCAACAAAAGCAGTCCACCCCCTTTCGGCCGCAGGATGATGATGACGAATAGCTGCTTCTTCTTCTTCTTCTTCTTCTTCTTCTTTTCTCTTCTCCGTCTTTCTTTTTGGAAATATCTGGAGTGTGTTGATACAAATGATGATGTCATCCATGTTGCATCATGGGATGATGTCATCCATCAAGTTGTAAAAAGTCAACATGACTTTTAGATATTTTGTAAATATCTTTGTAAATAGTTGTTGGCTCCTTTTTGCCTTCTTTTCTCTTCTTCTTCTATATATACCCCAATACTTGTTGTATTGTGGGATGGATGGATATCTTTCAGATGAAAAATAGAAGTGAAGAAAAAAGACTTTGAGCTTTCTTGTAACAGAAGAAAATAGTAATACAAATATTGAGACTTTGTGCTGAATAGCTGTGTTATGCATCGACCTTTCTTATGTTAGATCTCGTATGTGTTTATTCTCATAGATTTATATCTACTTTTTTGTCATTTATTCATCATCGCATTGCTTTTCTCGTTTATGCAAGTAGGTTTGGCTCATGTTACTACCAATCCCAAAACATAAACCTTCCCGACCTTTCTCGCTTTGGAATTCATTTCTTTTCTTCCTTCGACCTGCTCTTTCTTCATCCCCTCTTCCTTTCCTTTCTTTTCGCGGTCGGAAACACCCCTACCGGGATGAGATCCTAAACCCCCAAGGCGTAAATCTGTGAGAATTGCATAGATTCCTCGCTTTGGTAGAATAGCAATAAACCAATTTTGCTTTCTTTGACTCAAAGAGGGGCTATGCCTCGCACACCGTTGGCCTGCCTATCCATAGATATGTCCAAGCGATGATTTTCAGACCAACAAGTATGAATCCCTCATTTTAGGTCTTCAAATTGCTATCATGCTTGGTGTTCAAATCCTCAACATCTACGGTGATTCTCAAATCATTATAAATCAAATCAAGGGAATCTATAAGTGCAAAAATGAAGTCCTTCAAAAGAATAAAGACATCATTTAATTTCTTCTCAAGGCCTTTGATCAATATACCATCCAAAATGTACCTTGCTCATCTAATCACTTCATAGAAACTAAGGCATCTCTCCCCTCTCTCATCCTTTGGAAAATGAAAAATCCAAATTCTTCGTTGTTGTTCATCGTATCAATCAACCGCCTCACACTAATGATCTTCCTCACGCCAATCATTTTGACTTCATCCAAAATGATATCTAGTATACTCAAATCTTTGACTATCTATCTCAATATGAAATTCCCTCCAACCTATCCAAAAATGGTAGGAGGTATTTTCTTCAATGTGCTAACCATTATTTCATCCTTGGCAGTATCCTTTACAAACGTGGGTTTGATGGTATATTTATTCGATGCCTTAAATATCATGAATCTATTTGTGTTATCTAAGAAGTCCATAATGATATTTTTGGTGAAAATTTAGCAACTTTGGTCATTGTCAAGCGCATTCTGCAAATGGTTTATTATTGGCCCACCCTCAATCAAGACTGTTGGGACTATGTTAAAAACTGCATCAAGTGCCAACAAAATTCTAATCTCATCTGTGTCCTTAGCTAGGATTTACAACCAGTTCAAGATCTTTAGCCTTTCTCAAAATGGGGCCTTAACCTCATTGGCTAACTCAATCCACTCTCTTCTCAACATCATCATTCTATTATTACCTCTACCGAATACTTTAACAATTGGGTGGAATCCATTCCACTCGCATGCACCAAAGCTAACAAAATCATTCATTTCATCTATCAACATATCTTATGTCACTTCGACATTCCTCACAAATTCATCATGAAAATGAAAAGTCATTCAAAAACAAAGAGAACATCAAGCTTAGCTTCTCATATCCTTATTATCCTCAAGATAATGGCTAAGCCAAAGCCACTAACAAAAATCTTTGTAACATCCTTGCCAAAATTGTTGATAAAGCAGGTCGAAATTGGCATCTTTATATCCCCTTCGCCATCTCGGGCTTATCGGACTAGCATCCTCACCTCTACAGTGCTACTCCCTTCTCTCATTGTATATGTCTCCAAGGCCATTCTTTCTCTCAAGTTCAAATCCCATCCTTGTGTGTTTCTCTTCATGAATTAATTTCTCGACAAAGACTACCACGAAGAGCATTTAGTGTAGCTTGAATTGCTAGATGAGCATCACTTAATCAATCTTCAACATCATCATGTTTACCAAGAGTTCATCAAACATGCCTATAAAAAAATCTTAAAGAACATGACTTTATCATCGATGATCTTGTCTTCAAAGAAAATTAGAATGTCACTACTCTAGAAAGGAGCCAATGTGGAAAGTTTACTCCCAACTAGATTGGACCATATATTATCACACATAAATATGGGTCTGAGGCCTATCGGTGAGCCTCTCCAGATGGTAAACTGGAAATGGAACCTATCAACACCTTACGCTTATATCCTTTCTCGATGTTAATAGATCTACCAACATGATCTTATTCATACTTAATGATCTCTCATTTCCATCATTATCCATTTTCATATCTCATCGTAATTATTTGTAATTATGTGGTCTACCATCACTTTCCTATCTATGACCTTGAATATGGGCACCACAAATCTGCTCATAGCATATTCCTTATGGATAAGTTCCTCCTTTTGGTGGAAACCCCACAATCATTACATCCATCACCTTCTTATCTATCCATTGGAACCATGCTAAGGGTCCATAGGTGTCACTTGTACATCTTATCTTCCCCTCCCCAAGTGGTCTACTTGGTTATCCTCAACTCTACCCTAAAAATAAAAAATTAGGATGCTCATAGAAAAATCTATCTTATCCAAAAGCAAACCGCTCCACAAAGGAGAGTTGTTCATATAAAGCAAATAATGTTAAAAGTATAGACTGATCCCTCTAAAGACAACTATCATGCATATTTTATCTTGCCATCTAAAAAAACAAAAATCTAAAGCAAATATTCAAAATTGTAGATCACTCCCTCAAATGATGGCTACTATCTTATATCATGACAGTAAAAGGCTTCCCGTATTGATCATCCTTTCAATATCTAAACGTGAAAGAAAAAAATTCAAAATCAAGCATTCTTGGAAAGCTTCCTTATCGATCAAATTTCCCATCTACAAGAAACTTCTCGCATTGATTAGTTTGTGTCATATTGCTTAGAGTTGGGCCATAGACCTAGGAAAACCACCTAAGGAGAGCCTAATTCCCCATTAAGGATATATCCAATACCGTGTCATGTCGATGTAGGGTATATAAACAACCTTCCATATGATATTAAGTGTGACTAAATATCATTAGTTATGTGTTAATATTTGCCAAAGGTTACAAGTGAATTGCTTTGCATTGGTACCTTTTTTTTATTTACCACCAATCCAGTCTAAAATCATCTTCCCTATGCACGCTCTCTACTACGAGGAAGTGTACTATTCTATCTAAGGTCACTCAATCCTAGTTACGTCTTATCTATCGTATCCCATCCAATTGTACCTCATTTATAAGTAAACCCTCTCATCATCATTTCTACTACATCACATCCTAATCTAAATCAAACTAGAGTATACTTATCACATCCATCATATCATGTGTCATCTAAATCCATCATGTTATCTATATATAATCATGACAAAACAATCTACACCCACTTCAATACATCTGATCTAATCTCATTTGCATCTTGTCGAACCCACCCATCACATCCAAATATATTTTCATCCATACATCATCTAAATCAATTGCCATAATCTAATCAAACATCATTTCATATCTGCAATCTAAATCTATACATCATATCAAATATCTACATCACATCATCTAATATAACATCCACATCCATCATCCCCATTGCATCTATCATGATCAAATCTAATATAAATCCATTGATATCTAAGTTCATACACCATCATCATATCTAACATCAATATCCATATCATATCAAACATCTCCATCATCATCTATATCTAATCATATCTAATCTTTCATATCTAATCTATCACATCACATCACATCATCAATATGCACCACATCACATCTAATATCTAAATTAAAATTAATATCTAACCAACTATCAACATCCATCAAAGCATCTAAATCATCACATCCATCTAATCTACTCAAATAACACACATAAATCAGAAAAATCATCATCATCATACATACATACATACATACATACATACATACATATATACATACATATATATATATATATATATATATATATCATCAAAATATCTATACATATGTGATAGGCCTCTACTGGGATCTATCTCAAAATCTATACATCAAAATCAATGTCACAACCTATATACAATATTCATCCACTAGGTGGTGAACTGAGATTAGACACTCTATGTTCCAAACCTTATCCTCCTAGAGCAGAGGCATGTCCTCCTCCCTCGCCACCATCTACTCCATCATCTCGGACCATGATCTCACCTCAAATGTGCCATGCTAGTTGTGCTCCATCTAATCTACTCAAATAACACACATAAATCAGAAAAAATCATCATATATATATATATATATATATATATATCATAAAAATATTCAGTACATCTATGATAGGCCTCTATTGGGCTCTATCTCAAAATCTATACATTAAAATCAATGTCACAACCTATATATAACATTCAACCACTAGGTGGTGAACTGGAGATTAAGCTCTATGTTCCAAACCCTATCCTCCTAGAACAGGGGCATGTCCTCCTCCATGCCACCATCCGCTCCATCATCTCGGACCATGATCTCACCTCACCGGTGTGCCATGTTGGTTGTGCTCCATCTAATCTACTCAAATAACACACATAAATTAGGAAAAAAACATCATATATATATATATATATATATCATCAAAATATCTGTACATTTGCGATAGGCCTCTACTTTGGGCTCTATCTCAAAATCAATGTCACAACCTATATACAACATTCACCCACTATGTGGTGAATCAAGATTAGACACTCTATGTTCCGAACCCTATCCTCCTAGAGTAGGGGCCTATTCTCCTCCCCTGCCACCATCTACTCCACCATCTAGACCACAATCTCACCTCAACACACATGATAGATGTGTGATCCATAACACCTCATGTCGCACCGATCTCCCGATATCTTCTCTCTCGCCGCTGTAGAGCACATAGTGCAACACATCAAGTAATATCGCTATAAAAATGTGCTAATAATAACATGCCTCCTCACCTAACACCTAATACCACTCCAATGACACCGTATTAAGTAGAGCCATCTCGATCAGCTCCTTATGAGGCCTCATACACCTTATCCCATGTCACCACAAATGTGGTTCCTAGATATCCATATGTGGCCCGATAGGCCTCTCACTGTCATTCGTATGTGTATCGTTGTTGTATTGCCATAGCTCTCTCTGGTGCATCCCCACTACTTCCTAACGAGATATGTCTCTCTCTTAAGTGAGTAAGTAGCTAGCTCGACCCGTAACATAAATATATTTACAACCACCCCCTCCATCTCCACCCTCTCCACCTACAAGCAATGCTTCCTCTTCGATAACCCGTGTTGCCTCCTTAATAACCTTAGCTGCCCACTTCGCATCCACCACTCCACATACCCATCTCTAACTCCCACATCATCATCATTTGTATCCCATGACCCCCTCCTCTTCCAATGGGTCTACCATCATAGGGATGGGAAACTACCTCTATCTCATCCCTTCGAACCCGGTAGGTGCTCTAGCCACCATCTCGCACCACTCTAAACTGTCTCATCACCTTTGAAAACTGGATTACCTCTATCATCTCAGGGCCCCACCCTTGCACGCATCTCGATCCTCCTCATACCTGCTAGATTTATATATATCATGGGCCATGTAGGGAAGCCTCTATAAGGCCTCCATCTCATATCATCTACCTATATGCTCCTCAACCTCTCCTCATACCACCATCACCCTTCACACCCATGTCTTCATGAGCCCGGTTGGCTCACCATCTCAAAACCCAACCAAAGCTCAATATGGTCCCGTAATCCATAAAATCCCTAATAATATCACTACATATATGTGCTCGTAGGTCCAACACTATAATAAAAATCCTACGTACATCCTTGTCCTCCTCCTAGATACATACATCCAAAGCTTATAATAAACTTGTTCTAGCAAAGATACACCAAAATTGAACACTATCATGTGCTCAACTATGTCTACCATAACACCTCGTTAATGCCCATGGGAATCGGTCTCCACTTGAGCCTAGTAGTGGATAACAAGATATTGCCATCATAATCAAGTAAATCAAATAGTTCCCAAGATTATTGGATGATATTTCAAGAATAAATATGGAATGCCCTAAATATAAATTCAATCTATGGTGCATCTACTCTAAATAGTCGGGTCAGTCCAACCATCACACCTCTATCAGAATTAGCACTATCGGTGCCCTCTGACGGATAATCTCAAAATATGATACACGTCCTCCAACGTGATCATCATATCTCTGGTCCTGGATAAGAAGGTGTTGGTCCTAGGATCCCATATGTCAATCAATGCAATAATCAACCTTGTATCCTAGGTGACCCTCTCAGTAATGACGGAATATTCCCAATCCCACTTCATCTAAAAGATCCCACTATGCATCGCAATATTGGATCTCATCATCCCTAACAAGGCCAAGACTCTATCTCACAAGTATAACATGTCTCGAGCCTACAAAAATCAATCAAACAATCATCCATTAACATCCAATCATCCAAAATCATCATTTTTAATCAAAGCAATCCCTATCCTATCTAATCGACATCGAACATAACGTTCGACGCCGACGATTTTATCCGATCGCCACCGATCAAATCTTCGCACCATTAATTTCTAAAAATAAAAATAGAAAAATTCAAAAATCAAACAAAATCAAATACTAAGCCTAGGTTGTTGGACTTACTACTCTCTCGTGACCTCTAACACTTCCTTCCTTCTTCACTAGCCTCCATATCACTCAAATATCATGTTTGTATAACTTTTAGAGCTCTTGATCATCAAATCATGGTGTGGAAATGAGCTTAGTAAGTCGACTTCGTCTCTTATATGGGTGTAATGACCCTAGTCATTATCGACCCAAGCCAAATTTTTGTCAACCTTACCCATTTGCCATCAATCCAACCCCGATTTTAAGATTTGGCTCATTTCATCCCATTTCTTCATCCAATTATCTTTTCTTCCACTTTTGACTTATGTGTTACTCATAACACACCTTTATTTTTCCCACTAGGCTCAGTTGGCTATCTTTTTCTTATCTATCTCATCATGTATCTTTCATCGCACCTAAGAACTCACTGTGACCATCCTTGTGTTCTATTTCGAGACACCATCTCTTATCTTAATCCCACCGTTATGGCCATATTTTATCCTCATCCCACTCGGATGCATACTTTCGATTCCTCATGTATGAAGGATATCACATCCACTTTTTCCTCTCATCTTGTCGACCATTGTCTTGACCATCCTTACATTTGTTTACGCATATTTTTGATGTCTACCTTTGACCCGTTGGTCCCACATTGCACATCCATCCGAGTGGACTCTCACGATTCCCTCCATCTCGTAGTGATATTTGTAGACTCACAAGGTTTGTATGCCATTAACATGTCCTCCATAGTAGGTCATGCAATGTCCCTACCGATGTGTTTTTAAGGTCACCAAAGATATTTTTATTTGACTTTGACTTTGACTTTTTAATTTTATCAATAGTCATATCCCTCTCCACTTAGGGCATAATTTATCATCCTTTCCATCCTTTTCCTTTTTTCATCTATCTCTTTCAAACTCGTGATTGATTCTTCTTCGTGTCATCAATCCCTAGTTTGAGGGGGAGCACCTCAACCATCATATTTTATCACTTCTAGTTTTTGTCTCGTAGTTTGCTTAACGCAAACCACTTGACAAAAAGGGGAAAATGTAGACACCAATTTTTGGTATGCTTGTCCCTCATCCCACATTCACTCCCCTTCATCATCATCTTGCACATACATACCTCTCTTCCTATTTGAATTCATCTTTCCCTCTTAAAATCTTATTTATCCTATCTAATTTCCCACTTTCCCATCTTTATCCCATAATTTATTTTATTTTCCCTAAACTACCCTTAATTATACTTAATCATGCCTAAAACCTTTCATTATCCTTTGTCTTCCCTAAAATTCTCCATTTATCATCCATAGGCACCCTTCTACCCTCATTCAATGCATTCTTATCCTCCAACCACCTTTTATCCTCCTCTATGCAACCCTAACCCACCTAAAGAGCCCGAAACCCTTATTTTACCCCTTTAAGGCCCTTTGCATCAAGCTAATCACCATCTATACTGCCCAAATATAGTGTCATCCATAGTCGATGGTGATCCATGTGGGTTGTCATCGACCATATAATTATGCCCATACCCCCTCTCTTCAAGATGTAATTTTGGAGAATTACGAGTTTTGTTGTGTTTTTCTCTTTTCTTTGGAGCTGCAACCATATTCTTGGAGCTACTTTGGATATTTTCACGCCATCTTGGGAGATTTGAAGTCCTCTTCTTGCTTAGTGTCCCACCTTTACTTGCTTGGAGCCCCCACCATCATTTCTATCACCCCTCTTGCATTAATTCTGTAGGTCTTCTAGTTACCTTGGAGATTTATCATTCATCTGTCATCACTGATCCTTATCCACAACTCTTTTCCATCCATTCATCCCCTCAAAACCCTAAATCTACCCCTAGTCAATGTAAAATCTATCCATTCACCTTCAACCTAATATGTATCTACCCAAGTTTATACCTTCCATCTTTTCTATCACCACTTTCCAATCTCTCTTCGCAACATCACAAACACCCTCATCTTTCTCGTTTCTTCATACCTAACATCCTAGATTTCATCTTTAGCATCGTCATTCACCGTTGACTCGATCCAATCTTGTTATAAATGTCTATGTCTCATATCAACTTTCTAGCATCGATCCAAATCATATTTTCTCGCTTATATTTTGGCTCATTGTGCTACTGATTCTTTGTCGATTGTACAGATTTATCGTTGTCGGGTCGCTATCAACCCGATCAAGTTTGGTTTAGTGTCATTTATTATTATCAGATTTTCATCTTATATTATCTAGTATATTTCATATATATGTTTCATTTATTTATATGTTGCATCATATCACTTATCGATTATCCTTTTATTGAATATTTTATCAAAGTGGGTTGACATCCATCCTAAGAAGTTATCACTTCTGACCGACATTTTTGGGAAACTCGCCATCCTATCTACTAATTCATTTTTGTGTTTAGTTTCTCTTTGTTGTGAAGGTCATTGAGCTCACTGCGAGGATGATCTTAGGTGTCTATATCTTCGTAAATGCGTCGTCATTTTATCAAGAGGTAGCCTTAAACCATCTCATCATTTGGATTTTCCTATTTTCTTGTATTCCTTTCCAATAGCCTTTGAAACAAAAGTGGGAAAATTCGATCAACCAACTAAAATACACCCATGTGATATCTTATTATGGGCAAAAATAGATCCAACATCACCACAGGGGTCTATCCTCTATAGCATAGGGTTTAAAATATCATGGTACACACCTTCTAAGCAAGCCCTCTAATCAAATATAGGATCATCTACAAAAAACACATAAAATAATTTATACAGACATGTATAATCATTCTACTATATATAATCACCTATTCCAAAATATCAAATAAAGTCAAGTACACAATCCTACCTCATCGACCGAGTCGGTCCTCCATGACTACCATGCTTACCTACTCACCTAATTATCATCCTTAGCATTTTGTGGCCTAATACTAAGAAATTGTTACCATCTCTCTCTAATCGGTAACATAGTTTGTTGTCTCCATAATAAAGTGGAAATTATTGGATCCTTACTCATCCGATTTAGGATTATGCCTTCTTACATATTCCCTCACTACTAAGAGTTATTTGTTCTCCCATGATCCCCTTAGACGAGGGTTTATTGCTTAGTTATTCAATGTATCTTCTAGTGTTTTTTAGTAGTGCACGAGTAAATATTTCTATACTCTAGTGATTCAATATGTAGACACACTCACATGAATATAATTATACATGTAGGTATGCTTTATTTGAGTTCATGTTTTTATTTCTTGTTTTCCATTCTACACATATTTTCACTATTTTTATTTCCATGTTGCATATTTTTTTCCTGAATACCATCTCATGTACAATTTTTGTGACACATGATGATCTTAGATTGGGCATATGTATAGACATAATTTTTCACTTTATTCAATTTTGTTCTTTATAGGAATAATTGATGTACTAGCTTCCATGGAGTAGTGTCCTCATGGATAATCCCGAGAGTGGGGAGTAATAAGAAACAATTACATGCATCCTATAGGCTACATTGAGATGGTCATCATTGGTTCTTATAAGAGAGTTTTGATGTGTATTTTTGCACAAGAAAATTGACATTGTTAACATGTGCACTTGACTTCTTAAGGTCAAGTGAGAAAATCAAAAAGTGAAACAATGGTGTAAAATGCGGGTTGAATATAATGATGAAAATTAAAAATAATGATCAATTTTGTGAAGTTCATATGGCTAATGATCGGATAAGGTAAATAATGAATCCTCTATCAAGACTTGTGAGTTTGATACTTTCTCAATTAGGGAAAAAAATTCCTATTTAAATCATCTCAAAAGATATTATGATTGAGGATGACAGATGCAAAAATCTCTTGATCTATGTCAATGATGCGAATAAAATAATGCTAGGTTGTAAAACTCTTGTAAAATTATTGTTTATTCCAAGGTAGTCTTCTCCAAAAGGGGTCATGCAAATAGGTGAGTGAAGATGGGATAATTGTACTATGGGTTTGCACCTCTAGGTGGGTGCACTCCATAAAACCATAATTTATTGATGACATAAATATGTTCATTGAGTGCCTCTAGTTAGCTAATTATTAATGGGGGCAAGGGGGTGGAGTGAAAGACTAATGTATGTAGTCCCAAGTCTATATCACCTAAGTATCTATCTATGCCTAGTAGATTAGTGATAGGTTTAAAAATTAATTTGTGAGGTTGGTTCGATAGAGATGGTCATGTGCGACCCCACTCATGAGTAAGGAATGAAAAAATGAGATAGAGGAAAACACAAAGCTGATTTATGTTTTTGACTTTTCAAATGATCTAACTAACACTAAAATGAAAGAGCGATAAAAACACTAATATAAATCAAAGACTTAGAGGCACTTTTAATTTAATA
Organism: Taxus wallichiana var. yunnanensis; assembly: GCA_018340775.1. NCBI lineage: Eukaryota > Viridiplantae > Streptophyta > Pinopsida > Cupressales > Taxaceae > Taxus > Taxus wallichiana. Next base: position 926,519,919 of record CM031242.1, read on the forward strand.
CTCTTGAATTCAATCTCTCATTCAAAAAATAAATAACAATTTTTCTATCTTCTTTGTTTTTTGTATATTCATAAAATAGATCTTAAATGAAATAAAGTAAAACTATCGATTAACTACTATTTTTGTGATTTTCATGTATCTCGTGAATAATTAAAGTAATTAACTATCTAACCAATAAAGAAATAAATTAATTTTTTTACACCTTTTGAAATAAATCAATCTAAACAAAGGGTAACCAGATATAATTATCTCCTTATTGCAAAATATTAACTAAATAAAGAAGATTCTAATAAATAAATGCAATCTTAATTTTTAAAGAAAATCTTCCTACAAGGATACTTTTACCTCGGGTTTTTAGGAGGAATATTTTTAGAATCATTTCCTTTGACATAAAATTTTTCCCTAGTAAAATCCCCTTTGAAATCCAAGATAAAGTATTTAAATCCTCTTTATGCAATTCTAATCTTTACACAAGCAAATGTAAGAAAGAATTAGCTAGTAATCTGATGTAGGAGCATCACTTCTGAGGCTAGTTTAGGTGTGTCTAGTACAATTTTGGTTTTCTTGGGTTCATAGGGGTCTTAGGGTTCATTTCATGTTGTCTTGTTGTGCTCTAGAGGTCAAATTTTCAAATTATGGAGTTTCCTCTATTTTTGCAAATTTGAATTTTGAATCATCTTTGATCCAATTATAGATTTCTTACTAGTGTAGGGGTCCTAGAGTTGGTCTTAAGAATGTCTAGGGGTGATAGGGTTAGTATGGAGTCTTGGAGTCCCTTCATGTTGTTTAGTTTGGTTATTTATCTTGTGAAAATGTTGTAGCTCCTTTATTTAAAATGGTAACCTCCATATGACCTCTTAATGAGGAAACCGTGCATGTCAACCATGGTTCTATGTAACTAGGAAGTTAAAAATCAAGTAAGAAGTATAAATTTTTGTTTTCAACTATATTTTATATTGATCAATTGATGGAATAGAAGAATTGGAGCTCCAAGAAAGGTTTTTGTGTTATTTGGATGTATGCATACAATGTTAAATGGAATATGGTGTATGAACTGACAAAAAGAGAAGGAAAAGGTGGTGTATTGTCTTTCTAAAGTGCATATATGATTGGTATGTGATCATCCTTATCTGTTTCATAGATTTTAAAGGATTATTTTAACTAGTGTATTGTTCATTTGCTTGAAAACAACTTCATACAACCTTCAAAAATCAAATGCCATTTTAGAGGCCACAAACATCAAAAAATCATCCTTGCAAAGGTTTAAATAAGATTTAAAATTAATTTTGCATAAAAATTCCAAGAGCTAGGCATATCTACCCGTATAGGTACATACATGTACATGTAGTTGGAAGACCTAATTTGAAGTCTAGAATTGGGATTTTGAAGCATTTTTAATAAAGGATGCTATCGTGAAACTTTGCACATATAGTGTAGGCCTAAATGGGTACTCATAATGGTGAGTAGTTTGTAAATTGAAGCTTTGTATCGGAGATATAGTTAATTTTGTCTTGAGACATGGTGGTAGGGAATGGGTAAGCCAAGAAAGTGAGATAACAAGGAAAATACCTATGCTTTGAGAGTTGAGCCAAACATTTTTCCCACACCTCAAAATTGGAAAAGGGTGCTAAAAAAAATACTTGAGTGAGTTTTGGGTGGTCGTGGAATGTTCTAACGACTAACCCACCATCAACCTTGCTTTGAGAAGCTTAATAGACAATCTTTGCAAAAAGGAGTCAAATTACCTAATTCTTGTGATTTCATTCAGTTTGATGCATGTGTTGGCATAGATAGAGGATTGTGAACATGTTTCAAGATTTGAACAAGCTTATTCGAGCATATAAATAATTGTTTTCATGATTTAAGGCTTTCTAGCACTTGAGAAAAAGAGTCAACTTTTTTGCAAGTGTAGAGACAAAATCATGCACTTGGGTACATTTCTAGGTCCTAAATACATACTAGCATTCATATGATTCCTAAGTAAGAAAACTAGAATTGAAAATTGTCTTCGGCCTTTTTATTTTACTTCGTGTTTCCTATTTGGCCTTTCACACCCCATAGCCCAATCGGGATCATACTGATTTAATCTTTATGGCTTGGACACTAGCGCCCAACCAGATAAGTAACGCCTGTGCACCCTTGTCCCCTTTGGGATCCCCCACCCTTTCTTATATTACTTGATTATTTTGGGTCTTTTTAATCTTTTGGGAAACTTTTATAATTATAGGTTGGCCTTCAAGTTGGAAATTACGAAATTCAAATAAGGGAATCATAGAAATACATAGTTATAAGTTCAAAATAAAGAATCAAGCTCTAAACATTATTATTATCACCTAAGCTTGCACTCAAAATGCACCTAAATCACTTCAAAGTATCCATTTGGAATTCAATCAAGGGACAAGGGACTACATTTTCTACATACATTGCATAGGAAGGGGAAATTCATTTTTCCATCCATGAATTCTATTTACATTACTACATCTAGCTATAACTCGCTATCAAGTGCACTTACACAAGGGCATCCTAGGGCATGATTATTACACACACTCACAAGAAATACATGGATTCTGAGATGTAGTGTAATGCTCAGTCGTAAGTTAACTCTATCGTGTGACCACCGAGGCCACCGACTCCCCATTTTGTATCTCTCTTTTTGGATTTGATGTGGTTTGTGAGTTTTGTAGGTTACATGTTTCATTGACGATCAAGGTGCGACATACATGTGATCAACATGAACTATTTGTGAAACTTTTGCGACACTCAAAAATTAGGTTATGACCATTTTTGTAATCATGGGTGCTTAGTAGCAGTGCACGTTTTCCCGCACGCCCTTGCCCAGTCCCAAGAGCCCATGTCCATTTATGTCCGCGACACAAAATTTATCTTGAGCATTGATGACATTGTTCACTTCCTGTTTAGTAGTTTTTCCATCTCACACCAATCCTTGATCAAGCGCAAATCAGCTAAGTCCTCTCTCCTTCCTCTTTGCTTAGGGTTTTAAATATTACATCTTAGATTTCTTGTGTCAAATATGTATTTTACCAAATATTATCGAGATTGACTCTATAATATTATATTTAATTAATACAAATTAATTTAAATCATTTGGTGAACCCCACTGTGAATCGATCTTTTAGATTCTTATTTTGTAATTTTTTTTTTTCTTCATGGCTCCTAAGGTTTCTCAAATCTCCGCATCAATTACTTCAAATACACCAATATTGCCAAGATGTTCTCCAAAATCCCTAGACACTATGTACCTCCCTCAAAATACACCCATCCAATCAACCCATCTTAGAGTCCATTAAAGCTTTACATTTTTATTTCAAGATAAAAATCAGGCTATGGAAACAATGATTACATCTCTTAAATATGAAATTCAACATCTTAAGGATACTTCTCAAGTCTATGTTAGTTCTTCTTCTACATCTCATCCTAGTCATATGTCTTCCACATGTTCTCATATCAGTGAACCCTAAATCTTACCGCTCCCTACGCCACTCAAGTTTGATTCAAATGTTAAGCCACATGATATTCTCCCTCAACTCCTCACTCATCAATTGATTAACTTACCATCTAATAATTATTATCTTCCTTGTCAACTTGCAAAATACCAAGGTCACCCATATTGTAATTATCACCGAATCAATGGACACAATGATAATGATTGCTATGCTCTAAAATGACAAATTGGCCACCTTAAGCATTATGGTCTCATTTAATTTTCTATAAAATGTGTTGCCACATATTCATCTCCAATAGCTACATCCCACTAGGTTCCTAAAGTTGATCCATATATGTCTAGTGAACAACATTCCATAATTGCTAATGTCCCTTCTTTGGTAAGTCAAGAGTCACCTATCAAACCCATTCCAACTAAACCACCACATTCCAAGGTTTTTCCTCCATCACCTCATCCTATCAAGTATTCTACATTGTTACCATCTACGACCTAGTAACTTCCTCTCAAAATCAGTCAAACCTCTCCTCTCAAGTCTTCTACAATATTATCAATCCCATATAAGCTTCCTCGATTTAATATTCCTCCCCACCCTACTCCACTTCATTTTCCAGTTCATTTTTTCAAAGACACTCTTCCTTATATTGATGGACACAACACATTTCAAGCCCCGTCACAATCACAATGTATTTATTACATCATCACATAGCTCTCCATCATTGACACACTTGGGGGCATCGCACTTCCCCCTTCTAACACTATCAATTGTCTCTAACATCTACTATCACACCTAATGCTTTAAGCTACATGATTCATATTTCTATGCACTTTCAAATCCTTTGATACACACATTGTATCATTACTACCCTATGAAGCACTCTAGTTCCATGATTCATACTTGATCGCTAAGGGTCTAAACTCAAATGAACCTCACCACATTCACATTTCAAGATTTATGCTTCATAATCTATATTTCTAAGACACACTTTTAAACCATTTCCCAATGACAAACTCTTGTTTAATGGTTCATTCTTGACTCATGAGGGTTTGGACACTAAATCACGCACTTTGGTTATATTTCTAGTCCTAAACACACACTACTATTCATATCATTCCTAAGCAAGAAAAGTACTTGATTAACCACTATCTTCGGCCTCTTTAATTTCTTTCTATTTTCCTTCTTTGTCTCACACACCTTATTGCCAATATGAATTTCAACACTTTAGTTTTTCTAAGTCCTGACATCGCGCCACCCAAGACGCTAGTGCCCATGCAACCCATATCCTCTACGCACCCCCTAACCTATTTGTATCTTGCTTGTATCTTTTTGGTCCTTTCTAGTTGTTGGGAATCTTATTTTCTTTGTGGTCATCCTTTTAATGGTTAATTATGAAATTCAAGCAAAGGGTTAAGGACCAATCACTAAATACAAATGTATGTGGCAATAATAAATGACCAAGCACTAAGCATTTATTATCATCACCTATGGTTGCATCTAAAGTCATTACAAGAGCATACAAGCATCAATCTAACACTCATACAAGGGACAAGGGATTGTATTCTTCGCATACAATTCATAGGAGAGGGAAGTTCATTTTTCCATGCACACATCTATCTACATTTTCTACATCTAGCTATTGATCACTATCAAGTGTAACTCGCACAAGAGCCACCTAGGGAATGACTCTACACACATGAAAAATATATGGTAATCGCTGGATCATAAGTTCACTCACGGTGGGTGATCGTCATGGTCGATTTGAATCCTTTGCATATTTTTATTTTTAGGATTTGATGTGTTTTGGGGTTTTGAAGGTGTTTGTTTCTTATTATAGGCTTCAGGAGAATAAAAATGAAGTGCAACAACATACATGTGACTAAAGGAGACATCTAATGAACATCTCGCAACCCTGTGAAACTGAGTTTTGTGGCTTCTAAGCAGTCATCGGTGACTAGGTAAGGTCTCTAGCACCCCTAAACCTCCATAGGTGCCCTGGTCCTGGCATTTATGAAACTCATGCATTTTTTGGGTTTTTTTGTGATGCTTTGAGTCCATGTTCCATTAGTTTTCTAGCTTGACACAACTTCAACATCACTGCGAATCAACTAAGTATTTTATTCCCTTCATTTACAACTAGGGTTTCAAATTTAAATTGCTTATTTTCTTGGGTCAAATATGTACTTAATTGTTTATATCATTGTGCTAGTACATATTTACATTTAGCTTTTATTTATTTCAATACTTTCTTAATAATTTGGTGAACCCATTGTTCGAACATGCCTTGCTTCTAGGGATTTTATCATCTTCTCACTATGGCTCAATCTTATGGTGAATTCACTGAAACCCACCTTCAAGAGCTTGATGATCATCCTGTTAAGCATCCTTAGGATCTAGAATTTCTATTATTTTCTACTCGTGAGGATGTCATTAATCTTGTGTAGCTTGGTGTTCCTACATCCATCCCCACTTTTATGTCTATTTATACTCAACCTGTCCACTTCCACTCTTCCACTTACTTCCACCATTCCCATTTCTATTCCTATCCCCACCAACCATTTCACTCCACCTCTTTTTTCTCACATATGAAAAGTCTCTTCCACTAGCACTCAAGATTTGGCCTCTCTTTATCAAGATCTTTAGGTTGAAATCCATCAATTGTGACATGTTACTTCTCGTGTGTCTCCATCTTTGGATTCCACTTTGTTACTCCATACTCCTTTCACATCTATCATATCCACTTATGTGCTTCCTCTTAAATTCGTTACTCCCAAGCTCCCCATTTTTAATGGTCATGATGACTCTCAAGAACATAATTAAGAATTTCATGTGGCATGTCTAGATTTTGCGGATGATCATACTCTCTTAGCTAAGCTCTTTCCTAGAAGTCTTCATGATTATGCAATGCATTAGTTCTATGATCTACCTTTCCACTCAATAACATCTTTTACGTATTTAGATGATGATTTTCTTGCTCACATCTCTATGAATATTGTCTCTAAGATATCATATGCTCAACTCGCACAACTTAAACAAGGATCTAATGAACATCTAACAAATTATGTCTTGCGATATAAGAACAACTTAGCTAATATGTATAATGTGCTATGAAATTTAAAATTCAATATTTATTTTTCCAAATTCTATTACCGCATCTCCAAGAGAGTGTTATCTTTGAGACATCTCCATCATTCGATCATTTGTGTCATACTATGGGGCTCCGCAAAAATAAAATATTATCTATAGGCAAGCTTAAGTATCACGAAAGCTTCATCTCTCATGTAATTTCAAAGAAAATCAACTTTCAAGCCATCTATAAAACCTACTGAAGCTAAGGATACTGTCATTATATCGCTACTCATGAAAATATTCAATGGAAACCGCATCAACGTATATTTACTAAGCTTCCTATTGTTCAACATCTTCAATTACCATAACTCACCGAGAGAAACCTTATTACGCTTCCTCCTTCACTCAATCTAGACCCATCTCATCCTAAAGGTCATAATTACAATGAAAATTTCAAATGCGATTATCATCATTGCATTGGGAATTCTACAGATTGATGTTTCAAACTTCAAAATCTTATTCAAGATCTAATCCTTAATAATGCAATCGAGCTTCCGAGCCTACAAATTCTCGCGCTACCAATGAAAATCACAAGATTAAGATCTTCAACAATCCTCTTCCTAAGCATGACAAACAAGTGGTTGAATCTTCAACTAATTATACATATCACACAAAGGCCTCCTCCTCCTATATCGGGGATCTTGATTTTCTATTTTCTCACATTAAAACATCTCCACCGATCATTGCATTTTCTAATCATGACTATCATGCTACATTATCTTCTGACACATTACATATTAGTGATTCTATTAGATCTATTTCTATCAATAACACTATGGTTGATCCATCATTTTACGTAAGCGCATGTTATATTACACTTCTTGTCATTATCGTCTATCCACTCTAGTGAATTTCATATCTAGTTCCTCAATCTTATGGATATGTCAATCTTCTAATCATATTTGGTCATCTTACCATGCTTGTGAATTTCCTTGTGGCACCTTCAGTCAAAGGGTGTGACATGATCTTAGGTCTTCTCTGGCTCCATGCAACTAAGGCTATCATCTCCATGAATCACTTGTGTCTCAAGTTCATTCACAACAAGAAAGTCATTACTATCACCGTGTTCCACCATCAAAGCACCATGTTCAGAGCCTCCTCTCGAGGTTTCCATTACAATAAATAAAGCATCTAGGTCCCCATGACCTATCAAATCAAAACCACAATCTTATCTATCTAGATCACTCATATCCTACACAATCTCATCGGTTTGCTAGTCCATCACATTAGTCTAGGTCCACCACTCGAATGGCTCCTTCATATAGATATACATCACCTCCTTGCTTTCCTTCACATAGGTGTTCATCACCTCCTCACTGCTTCACATGGGGCTCCATCACCTCCACGTTATTCTTTGCATAAGTGCACATCACCTTTTTGGTTTCCTTCACATAGGTGCACATCACCTTTGTGTTTCCCTTCACATAGGTTTTCATCACCTCCTATGTCTCAGCACATAGATATCACTCACCGATGCATCATCTATCTCATAAACCACTAGTCTTAAAGCATGATCACATTCCTTTATCTCCACAAGCATCAAGTAGAGTAACTTATTATTTCACTTTCATTGATAGCATATTCATCAAATATACTTGAGGGCATCATACTTCTTCTCCCCTTTTATTATCATCAAGTGTCTTATAATTCTACTATATCACTTATTCCTTCACATCTAGTCGCTCACTTGGGTTTTACACATCTTGATAGATTTGTTTCGTCATTAATCGATGATGCACTCTTTTGATGTGGTTCACACTTGACTATTAAGGGCTTACGACATTCTTGAACCTCACATGACACATTTCACACTCGTAATATCATCATGACACATCATTATAACATCACATTATCACACATCATCACACCCTATGATGCACTCTAGTTCAACAGTCCATACTCGACTGTTGAGGGTCTAAATTTTAAATGAACCTCACCACACTCTCTACACTCTATGATTTCTTGATCATATATTTCTAGCGCATATACAACAAACCATTTCTTAATGACACAATCTTGTTATATGGTTCATTCTTGATCTGTTGAGGGGGCATTTATAAATGAAACTCATCTCAGAATACTCATTCACATTAGATCGAGGGAAAAATTGATCCTATCACACTCACTTTGCATATCATTCCATCTTTCTCATTCACAACATACTTGTATATCTTGGTTACACATTGTTCTTGCTCACTTATTCTCGCATGTACAATTTGACTACTATATTAGTTGGATACATTATATGTCATTATATTTATCATACACACATTTGTATTCACTTTCCTTATAGTTGTGATTTCAAAATTTAAACAAATTGTGTCACATATCATGGATGTTTGGATGCGATAGAAATCGCAAGCGAGGGTTCTATGAGTGAGGGTTTTGTGAGTGTGGTTTATGAGGTTCTCGGTTGTAGAATTCCCGAATTATGGTGGTAAAATGGATGCTAAAATGACCTCTTCTCAACCATAAGTGATCGGAGCACGACACTAAGTCTCGACACTGTCAGCATTTTGAAGGAACCACCTAACAAAAAAGTTGGTCCTCAAACCTTTGCATCTTCACAACCTTATTCATTATTTTAGAGCATTAAGGAAAAGTATGGTATGACCCACATTCATGTGTCTCGATGGTTACTTGTATCGGGTAATGGGTAAAGTGAATCTTGCACTTGTAGGCAAGTTCTTATGGTCTAGGCCCAATCTAGATGAAATGAGGAAATGGGCTATGTGACAATGGAAACCTAAGGGTGATTTGGTTATTACAACAATGTCTAAAGGCTTTTTCTTATCCAGATTTAATCAACAATCATATCTAGAATCAGTGTTATTGGGAGAACCCTAATGTATGGGAAACATGGGACTCTTCTTAAAAAGGTGGTATCCAGTTTCAATCCCAACACTGAAAATATTCACACCATACCCATATTGTTTAGACTCCCGGCTTCCTTCAGCCTCCGGGATTATGAGATCTTGCTAAATATTTCTAAATCTATTGTCTCTCCAATAGGAGTAGATGGGCCTACTAGAAACAGATCTAGGCTAGCCTATGCTATATTTTTCATCTCTTTTGAAATGGAGCAAAAGCTTCCAGATCACATCGTTCTTCAGTCCAAGTTTGGTCCATGGCAACAATTGATTGAATATGAAACATTCCATTTGAGATGTGACAAGTACCATAAGTTAGGACATTTTACCAGGAAATGTCCCACTTCAAATGGATCTAAAACTCAACATAAGGAAGATGAAATCTCCAAAGGAAGATCTGTTCCAGAGCTTCCAACAAGGAAGGAAAAAACCCTAATACAAATGGTGGATTTGAGACATCGAGCAAGGAGATTCCCACGACCATGAAATGATAAAGGGAAAAGACTTGAATATAAATGCACCAGAGGTAGAGAATCTTATTCCACAGGTTCATGGACCAGAAACCATAAGATGGAAAAAATATTCTCAAAACCGCCATATCCAAAATATTAAAAAAACAAAAGGGCTTTAAAACCCCCATAAGGTCTGCCACTTGTCTGTAGGAAACTTTGGAAGCCAAAGACTCCTCTACCAAAAATGGGAGGAGATGTTACATTGGACCAAGGAAAGCTAGATGACCTCCAGCCCAAGATAAGCCTCGTGAAGCTTATCATGAAAATTGATGAGAATAACTCTATGGTTCTGATTAATCTATTGGAAACAAATCAAGGGATTGTTGTGGAAGAGAATGCAGATAAACTAGAAACTTCTGACCGAGAAATTTCAAAGCTTTATGAACAACCTCAAAGCAGCATCCTATCGAATACAGAGCTATATGAGATGGAGTTGCCTCTGGAAGATGCTTTCCAAGTTGACCCATTGGAAACCATCGTGGAATATCTAAATGAAGAAAAGGGGGATGATTCACTTAGAGATTAGACTGAGGTGATTACCTTATCTCCATATCAATATCTACTATTCTCTCCATCTTGTAAACAACCTATTATCAATGAAAAAATAATAACTTCACAGCTAGATACTTGTAACCTTAATGGTGAACAGAAATGTGTGAAAAGAGGAGGGGAATTAACCCCAACTCCAATGAATGTGCTTACTGATTGTGATAATGACTTGAATAATGGTTTCATTGAAGTTAAGTCTAAGAAAAGAAGAATGAAAGGTTTTGAGGGGATCCTTGATGTGCTTTACAATGATAAAAAAGAAAATTGGAAACTGGGAGGCTTCCACCTCAAGGGTCACCAGGTCCTCTACTAAGAAGATAAAAATATTGGTGTTAGCAACAAAAAAGGTAGACCCTCCAAATCTGAACTAAGAAAGAAAGAGATTGAGAAAGATATTGCAGATGGGACTCAAAGTCAATTGAGCCACCTGACAACTGCTTCCCCATATTTTTAGATGAATATTATCTCCTGGAATGTCAGAGGACTAAATGGGGGTCCTAAACAAAGAGTGCTTAAGGAACTTTGTAGATCTAGTAGACCTGGTATCCTTGTTATTCAAGAGACTAAAATGAAAATAGATACTTTTGCTAGTTGTAAAAAGAATTTTTGGGATAAATCATATTTTTTTGTTTTGACTCTCAAGAAGCATCAAGAGGTGTTTCAGTCTTCTGGGATCTCGAGCATCCTAATTGGTAACATGATCTTTGCTTCCCATAATCATTTAGTTATCAAATTCAATGCTTTGGATAATGATTTAGCTTGGATCCTTTCCAATGTTTATGCACCTAATTCTATTACTAGAAGAAGGAAACTTTGGGAGGAGTTAAGGGTTTTTAGAAGCAGATATATTGATGTTAATTGGTTGGTTATGGGATACTTCAATACCCCTCTAAACCTGGTTAAAAGAAAGAAGGTAAGTTTGACTTTACTATTGAATGGAATAATTTGATGATTTTGTTTCCTCTATGAATCTTATGGACATTGAACTTCATGGAAATCGATTCACTTGGTCTAATAGGAGAGTCATGGAAGATCTGATTCAAGTAAGGCTAGATAGATCTCTTATCATGCTAATTAGATTTTAAATTAGGATTTCCATCTTTCTTCCTTAACTAGGATTAGATCTGATCATTATCCAATAGTTTTAATTTTATTCAATTGGTCCAAACCCTTACATAGTTCTTTTAAATTTGAAAAAATGTGGTTGGATCATGAGGACATCAATGATAGGGTTAAAGAATGGTGGCATTGGGATGGGGAAGGAACTACTCAATTTAGATTGGTGTAAAAATTGAAAAATGTAAAGAAAAAAGTGAGAATTTGGAACAAAGAAGTCTTTGGTAATATTTTTGAAAAAAAGAAGGATCTGAAATAGTAGTTGGAGGATTTAGAACAAAGAATTGTTATCCAAAATTCACCCCTCAAGGTAATTTTGATAACATGCATCAAATTTTAATCCCAAGCAATTATGTTGATTCAGAGTGAAAAGTCATGTTTCTAGGGTCCCCTCATATTTGTCTAACTCCCCTGTCCAAGAGGAAGAGAGTAAGTTCTGAGAAAATGTGAAAAAAGGGTTCAAGAAGGCAAACAGGCTCGGGCCAGGAAAAATCACGAAAAATGGCTAAGTCCTGCTCAAGGTCGCCTCCGGGACGTGTGTGACAGAAAGGCGCGAACCGGCCGGTTCGGCCGAAATCAGCACAAACAGTCCAAATTGCATTTGGGACAATCGGGCCAAAAGTACGCGGCGGGCGCGAAAAGCCGATCCGGCCGAAAGAGGAAGAAAAATTGGCTAAGTGTTGCTCGGGACGTTTGGGACAGAAAGACCCGAACCGGCAACCGGCCGAAATGAGCACAGGCAGTAAAAAACGATTGGGACATCTGGGCCGAAAAGGCGCGAACCGGCCGAACCGGGTGAAAAAGGGCGAGTCAGTCCGAAGGCAAATGGGACAAGTGGAACAAAAATGCGCGAACCGGCCGAACCGGCCGAAATGAGCACAGGCAGTCAAAGAGACATTTGGGACGACTGGGACAAATGGGCCCGAACCGGCCGGATCGGCCGAAATCAGTCAAGACAGCACTAATCAAATGGGACATCCGGGACAAATGGAGGCGAAGTACGCGAAGGAGCCGAAGCAGCCGAGGACCAATCAGAAGCTGCCACGTGTCACAGGAGGAAAAGTCAACGTTTGGTCCGGAAACTTCAAACGGCCATAACTTTTGACTCTGAGCTCCGATTTTGATAAAATTGGACTTTCTGGAACGAGCACGACGTCCTCTACGCCACAGAAACTGGATTTCTTATTTTTAATGAGGGTAGATATATTTAAATTAAGGAAACGTGTTCGGCTCCAGTTGGTGAATGCTCTTTCCCGTCAGATGACAGAAAACGCCTGCCAGGCCCAAAAGAGCTGCCTGCACTCAGAAGGCCATAACTTTTGCATTTCTCAACGAAATCACGCAAAATTGGTACCGTTGGAATCGTGGTTCCGAGCCCGATGCACAGCAATCAAGAAATTCTGGATTTGATCAGAAATTGATCGAGATTTTTAAGAAAACGTGGCCGGATTCGTAATGCTGTTTTATTTGGTAGCTGGAGTGCAATTAAGAGGCATGGTCATCATTCCTTCTCTGCTGCAGCACATGGCACATGGGGGTAGCCTTTTGCAGTAATGTATGCCCATTCCACTCAATTTAATGCCTCTTACAGTGGTTGAAGGACAGATTTCGGGATTTCCATTTTCCTTCTCTTCTCCTTCTCATGTTTTCTATAAATCGGAGTGTTGGGCTCATTGTAAAAAGGAGAGTTTTTGGGTAACAAAGCTCACAAAATTGCTTTGTGAAGCCGGTGTGTTGCAGCCCTTGTAGTGGACTCCTTGCATGGTGATCCGTGCCCTTATCTTGTAATAGATTGAACTGCATATCATGAAGCAATAAAATACCAGCCAGGATACATCTTCCCCTGCTGTGTTTCCTTGCATTCTTCTTGCCCCTTTAATCTTTTCTACAAGTATATTGCGTCCATTTATTATGTTCTTGCAGGAATTCATTATCATTGTGTGTGCTTGAAATATTACTGTGAATGCATTTTGCTAGATTGTGGAGAACTGTCATCACCTCTTCTAGTGTGCACTTTGCCTCTGTATTTCACACATTTGGAGACTACTCTCCCATCCTCCTTTTCTGGTGTATCACCGCTTTAGTGTAGGCTTTCATTTTATGCATTCTCTCTCTCTGGTCCCTTGGAAATATAGATTAGAATAGTTAGTTTCTCCTGCATTAGAGTAGATTGTGGCAGGTAGTTTAGGAGCAAGAACCACTTTCTCTGGAGGTCTATCTCAAGTAAAGCAAGTCCCACAACTTGGAGATAGTACCCATGTTATCGAATCACACTGGATGCTTAGAGTGATCAAACTAGAAATCGATCAACATCTAGGGGTGCTTGTGATTCGGTGATAACAAGAATATCTACTAAAGGTATGGATTCTAAAGACTATCATTTGGAAAAGTAATTACTTTCTAAATTCCATAACATTTGCAATAGAGAAGAAACTTTTTAGAGACAGAAATCCCGGGCTATTTAGTTGAAAGAAGGAGATAAAAACACAAAAACTTCCATATGATCACTCTCAAGCATAGGGCCTACAATAGAATAACTAAAGTCTCCATTGGAAATGACATAGTCACTAAGGACCAAAATGACATTAAGGCAGAAGTACTAAGATTTAATGAAAATCTACTCACTGAGACTAATGCATGTAATGAAGAAGCAACCTCTTATTTGTTAGATGTCATCCCTAGAGACATTATCTCTAATGAAAGGTTTAAAGAACTCACTAAAATAGTGAAAATTGAGGAGTTAAAAAGTGTTATTTTTTCTCTAGAAGGGGACAAGGCACTTGGGCCTGATGGATTTTCTACAAACTTATTTAATAAGTTTTGGGATATTGATTCGGAAGGCTTGCTCAAGGCAAAATGAATTCTATAGAACGGGTGATTTACTCAAAGAACTGAATAATACTCATATTGTGTTGGCTCCTAAAAAGATAGATGCTAAAGACTTCAAGGAATTTCGCCCATCAACCTGGTAAATGTTATTTACAAAATTTTTACTAAGATTCTTGCCACTAGGATTCAACCTTTGCTTTCTGATTTGATCTCAAAACAGTAAAGTGGTTTCATCAAAGGAAGAATCATACAAGATGGGGTGATCATGGTGCATGAAACCATTCATTCCATGGATAAAAGAAAGAAATCTAGGATGGCCATCAAGTTGGACATGAACAAGGACTTTGATAGAGTATCTTGGAAGTTTCTAGATAAGGTATTGTTGAAGTTTGGATTTCACACTAAATTCAGGAAGATCATTCAGGCTTGTATATCTACCTCCATATTCTCTGTTGTAGTTAATGGAGTTCTAGTGGGTTATTTGCAAGTAGTAGGGGCATAAGATAAGGGGATCTAATATCCCCTCTTAATTTTATAATCATAGTTGATAACCTTAATAGATATATTACTAAGGCTATCAATGCAGGCTTGTTAAAAGGATTTAGACCTACCTCTTCAAACCAGAAAGCTTCCCATCAATAATTTACTAATGATGCCATTTTGTTATTGATGGCCTCTATTATTGAGGCAAAATTAATTAAAACCATTCTCAAGTTTTATGAGGCAACTTCGAGACAAGTTAACTTTGACAAAAGATTAGTTTACTTTTTCAATACCCCTTTGGAAAGATAGAAGAGAATTGCTCTCATTTTGGGATGTAAAATAAACTCTTTGCCTACCACTTATCTTGGTCTACCTCTTGGGACCAATAAAGTGTCTATGGCTGTATGGAATGCCTTATTGGACAGATTTCATAGGAAATTGGTTGGTTGGAAAGGTGTAGTTCTTTCTAGTGCTGGGAAATGCTTACTCATCAAAAGTACACTCTAGAACTTACCCATTTATATAATTTCCATGTTTAGCATACCTTCAAATATCATTGAAAGTATTGAAAAGATTCAAAAACATTTTATTTTTCATGGAATGTAAGAAAGGTTTATATATCATCTAGTTACATGGGATCAGGTTTGCATGCCTAAGAAAATTGGAGGCTTTGGTATCAAAGACATAAGAAAAATGAATGTTGCTTTGATTGCTAAAATGGGATGGAGATTGTTAAAGGAAGAGAAACCTTGGACTGAGCTAATCAGAGTCAAATATTTGGCTCAAAACCATGTTCATACCTTTCTCAGTGAAGAACAAATCCCCAATGGTTTAGTTTTTGGAATAATTTGCTACAAATCAGAAAATCTCACAAAAGGATGCAGATGGAAAGTGGGAAATGGTAATGACATTTAGTTCTAGTAGGAAAATTGGACCAATTTCATCTTGAGGGATAAGTTTGGATACATCGGGCACATTTTTATTGAGAAATATGGTAGCAAAGTGAAAGACTATATAGATTTGGAGGAGAACAAGAGAACTTGGAAACAACTTAGGGTGGACTTGTTAGAATTGGAACCAATAGTCTCTTCTCTTCAAGAATAGCTTGCCCATATTCATTTAAATCAAAATGAATCCAAGGATGAACTTATTTGGGTCAACTCTTTTGATGGTGATTACACTGTCAAATCTAGATATAATACATTCTTTGAGAATATTCAATGTGATTTTAACTGGAGTAAAATCTGGATGTTTGAGTTAACCCCAAAGATTAATCTTTTCCTTTGGCTTGTGCTAAAGGGGAAGATTTTAACTAATGATAACCTTATCAAAAAGGGTTTCATTATGCCAAACATGTGTTGTATGTGTAAGAATGATGCTGAAGATATACAACACGTATTATTACATTGTGATTTTTCTATTCAATTGTGGGGTCTAATATTTACAAGTTTTTATCTGTGGTGGACTTTTCCTAATAATATTTTGTAGGTCTGGACACAATAGGACCCCCTATAAGCATTGCATGATTATAAGAATTTGGAATTTTATCTTTCCACATACCATTTGGAGACTATGGAAATATAGGAATGGAATCATCTTCAGAGATAGTAGACAATTGTGTAAAAGGTACTAAAGGAAATTGTCGTTGCTTGCCAAAGATAACTTAGAGAGATTCAGACCCCCAAAGAATAAGAAATATCCTAAGGAAGAGGAAGTTATTCTATCAGCATGGAACATTGACATTGGAAATATACAGAGAAAATATCACACTAGTATAGACAAGTCTTTGATCCATTGGATTCCACCTCCTAATCTTGGTATAAGCTCAATTTTGATGGAGCTTCCAAGGGAAACCCAGGAGCTATTGGAGGAGGAGGAATAATTAGAGATCACAAAGGTTGTATAGTTGTTTCTTATGTAGGTAGCATGGGGCATCAATCAAATCACTATGTTGAAGCTTTATCAACATTATGGGGCATTAGACTGGTTAAGGACTACAATATTTCAAATATCATCATAGAAGGGGACTCCATGAATATTGTAAGTCATTTAAATTAGGTACATCCCCCTAGCTAGACAATAAAGGATTTTATCTATGAATCCATAAATATTTGCAAGTCCTTCACAAATTGTAAAATCATTCATTCCTATAGGGAAGGCAATAAAGTTACTGATACTCTCTTGTAATCGCGGGTTCTAAAAAATACATATTTGGTATAATAATGAGAACTTACCTAGTCAAGTACAAAATGCTATTATCAATGAAAAATATGACAATGCACTTGAAGTCCAAAGTCATTGATGAGTTGTCCTTCACACTTGTGAAGGTAAAGATAATTATAACTCTCCCCCTAAGCTTATCATCAAAACTAAATGCTCTCATCTCGCACATGCTTTCTGGGTGGGAAAAAGAGTTGATAAGAAGCAGTATTTGGGCAGTAATATTGTCATTCTAAAGTGGAACGAAGACTCCAGTAGTGGAAGGGACATCATTGGGGGAGCACCGTGTCAATTCGAGCCAACATGTGACCCGACATGAAGGAGGATGAGGTTCTTTGGAATTATCTGCAGATTGGTGGGGTTTCCAATCTCATCAAAAGGATTCAGGGATATGACCAACATGTCTCCCTTCAATTTTTGTAGGTTGGATAAACATAACAATGTCATATGGGGACAAGGCCATTAATGTCACTGAAGAACTTATTGCAAAAATCACTGGTCTTAAATGGATGTCAACCAAGTTTTTAACAAAATAATTGATAAAGTGACAAAATCTAAAAAGTTTCTCAATGCGGGTGAAGAATTGGAATTTGTCACTGTTGGAATCAATGTTGCTTCAATTCCAGCGCTCGTTTGATGAGATTACAAAAATGATGGTAAGATATGTTACGTTGGAAGGAAGGTACATCATAGTTCCCCTTAAGCATCTCATCTTCTTGAACCATTTTAGGATAAATCTCAAAATTTTCTTTCCACATTTCATTTTGAACTCTCTAGAGCACTCAATCTTAGAGGTTCAAAATCACACCCACGTCATTCCCCTCCATCAAGGGATTATTTTTCTTCTACATCAACATTGCCTTACTCAAAACCCTATTATCCCTCTAGCCCTTACCCTCCTAACCCCAACCCTATCCCTAAACCCACCATTCCTACCCCCACTAATCTTATGGGATAGAGGAAGATCAAATCAAAAACCCCTTCTACCCCCTTAATAATCCTTTCCCTCTAAAGAGATTTTGTCATAGCAGCAAGAACAAGGAATTTTAACTTTCTCAAAGCCTACTCCATATGGGTAACCCTGGACAAAGTAGTACTACTTTGGAGAAGGATGGAGACATAAAGAAGAGGATTGATGAGATTGAGAAGGATTTGGAGGCTTTAAAGAGAGAAATGAAGCAATTGTCAAGAAAATATGGAAAGAGGAAAGTGGAAGAGGGACTTGGACTTGCTGAAAGTCAAATTCAAGAGATTTACAAAAATCTCAACTCCCTTGACAACAAGATGGTGAATGTGAGAAGCAGATAAGATTTTACTCTCATAGCTCTCAAAGTTGTTTACAATTTTCTGGAACAACAAGTCAAGAATGTTTGCATGTTAAGCAATATTTCTAAAACATATGGGGGAAGGACTAGCTCAAGCTCAAGTCTTTATCCAGTTGATAAGAATGACCCCTCACAGGTTACAACTATTGCATTATTCAATTCCCTACAGAATTGAAGCAAACAATTGACAAAGCATCCAAGTGATGAGCTACTTGTAGAATTGCAGATTAGTAGTTGCTTAATTGTTGTTTATTTGTAGCTTTGTTGTTGTTTTGGTACTTTTCCATGCGCTTGTTTAACTACAGCTGTGCTCTCATGTAACATCCTGATTTTGATCACTTTTTGGTATGTTTTTATTGTGATATCCAGATTTTGAGCCTTTTTTGTACAAGGGTATAGTCCCTTTCAAAAAACTATTTACCAATAATAAAAACATGGATTCTTGGCATAATACCTCTTACCAAATCCGTAGTAGGCTCCTTGGAGAATCCACTTTCATACACATTACATGCGTTATTGTTTCTATTTATACTACTTCCTATTCATATTAACACACTACATCATATTGGATCATACACATTTTGACATACTTTTTATCTTTCTAACATGATAATAGGTGCTTCATGTGTAACATTTTCTTCAGAACTATTTTCTACCATGTTTGTCTATTACATTGCTTGTTATTATATGTCATTTTTTCCATTGTATGCCATTGTTTGTGGTCTTTTCCCTTTATCTTATGTGCACATTGTATGATGTTGGTCACTTTGGTCTTGATTCTTTTGTGACACTTTGATTGATGTGCCATGTTTGCAACCTAATTTTTGTGGTCTACATTATCTTCTTACTTGATAGCTTACATCGTGTCTTCTATATACATGTTTATCTTGTTTACACTAACACTTGTTTCGAGCCAATTTATTTGTATTTGCCTTAGTTTTTACCAAACACATTCCTTTCCCCGTAGGGCATCGATTTTAACACAACATTTGGTCCTCCTTTGGGTTACATACTCCTTATGATGTTGCATGCACCCCAAATGAGGGGGCATCATTGGGTGAATCAGTCACCCCATACAACATTTTACAGTCATAGTTCACTACTTTGGTACAACACGCCTCTTCGGTCTAAACAACAGCCCAAAATCTAACTTGGGTTCTCAACACAACATAGAAACCAGTGCCTAGACATAGATAGTAATACCTAAGAGCCCTTGACCCTTCCTGGGTGCCTATGACTAGGGCAATTACACATTTTTTTCTCAGTTTGGCACCGTTCAAAGTAGTTTACACAAAAACCTTTACAAGATAGGTACAATCCTTTAGCACTCAACATACATACATTACATCCTCTCTTCTAATTTTACGTTGGATCAAAATGGATCATATTTTCACACACCATCTATAGTGGTGTTTATTCTTTGGGAAGCAGTCAAAGGTTAAAGAATAACACTAGACCTTTCCCCTACACTTCTTCCATACTTGCACAACCGACATGAGATCACCCTAAAACTCGATCTTCTACAACATATTCAAGATACTTTATATCTCTTTCACTCATCTTAGATCAGGTGCACATGTTCCTTTTCACATTTTTAATACACTTTTTACTCATTTGGATCAAATTTTTCATATACACATATTTGACTACTTGTTTTCTCTACTCTTTTATAGGTTTATCCTTATGGGAAGTAGCAGTCACATCATCAAGAATCAAGTGACATAAAAATAGGTACAATGCGATGCATTCAACATACACTTTCACCCCTAGGGTCATCATTTTCACTTCCTTCTCTAGCATCCACGCTTCATATTTTTATCACTCAACGATTTTTCTTTTCTCCTCGGATGATTTTTGCTATCTATCTATATGGTTATTAGGTACACATCTCTTATCTACTTTATGTTATCGATCAATCTATCAAAAACATAAAGTGGGGAAAATGTAGACACTAAATCATGCACTTTGGGTATATTTCTAGTCCTGATCACATACTACTATTCATATGATTCCTAAGCAAGAAAATTACTAATTGACCACTGTCTTGGGCCTCTTTGCTTTCTTTCTATTTTCCTTCTTGGTCTCACACACCTTCTTACCTGATCTAAATTTTGATACTTTAGTTTTTCTAAGTTTAGACACCAACACCCAACCAGATGACAAAGACTAAGGTGCCCCCATCCCCTCTAGGCACCCCCGACCTCTTTATATCTTGATCGCATCTTTTGGGTCCTTTATAGATATTGGGCATATTATTTTCTTGGTGGTCAGCCTTTTAGTGGTTAATTATGAAATTCAAGCAAAGGAATCATATAAATATAAATCTATGTGGCAATAATAAAGGACCAAACACTAAGCATCTATTATCATCACCTAAGGTTGCATCCAAAGGCATTAAAATAGCATTCAAGCATCCATCTAGCACTCATAGAAGGGACACGAGACTAAATTTTTTTGCATACACTTCATATGAGGAGAAGTTCATTTTTACATGCACACATTTATCTACATTTTCTACATCTAGCTTTTACTCACTATCAAGTGTGACTCACACAAGAGCTACCTAGGGAAAATTCTATACACACACGCGCAAAACTACATAGAGTTTGAAATGTAGTGAAACAACCGGATTGTGATTTCACTTAGTCTGGTGACCATCAGTGTTAGTCTAAATCCCCATTTGCATATTTTTTATTTTTAGGATTTGATGTGTTTTTAGGTTTTGCAGGTTCTTCTTTCTTATTACATGCTTTAGGTGAATAACATCGAAGTGTAAAGAACATATAGGTGACTAAAGAGAGATTCAAAAACATCTCACAACCCCGTGAAACTAAGTTCTATAGCTTCGAATAGTCACAGTGCCCAGAGAAGGTCTCTCGGCATCCTAGGCACCCCTAACCTGCATAGGTGCCCTAGTCCCTGGCATTTTCAACACTCCTACATTTGTATAGGTTCATTTGTGATGCTCGAGTCCCTATTTCATTACTTTTCCATCTCGGAACAGCTTCGACATAACAACATTATATTACCCATGAAACAATAATATTCCTAACATACTAGAAGGAATAATACTAAAAGAATTCATGGGAGAAAGTATTAAGCCAATGATCATAGTACCAAAGTATGTTGGAAGCATGTATCTAGAAGAGTTGATAGACTAGATAACAAAAATGGATAATTACTTTGATTAAAGAACATTGTAGATGATAAGAAGGTGAAATTTGCTTGTACCAAATTAATAGGACCTCCTGATATTTGGTTGGATTTTGTGCAAGAGGAGAGAATGAATGAAGGAAAATATAAGACCCGAAATGGGATAAGATGGTGGCAAGGATAAAAGGTAAGTTTATCCCCTCAAATTACAAAACTAGTTTATCCAAAATGTTGCAAAATTTGAGGCAAAGAGAATTAGATGTAGTTGAATCTACTAAAGAGTTTTATAATTTGGCAATGAGATCTAGTCACATAGAGGATGATGCTAAAGAGGTGGTTAGACATGTGAATGGTTTAAGACTAAAGCGTGTGTCTGTGAATAGGTCCCTTTTCCCGCATGTTAGTTGTTGCGGATGACCTCTACGTTGTCAATGAATTCCTTTGGGCTGCATGTTAGTGGATACACATAACATCTCTATGAAAACCAAGGCTAACACTTATTCAAATCACTATTTAACATCACATTGCATCCAGAAGAATAAATGCATACCATAATCCATAAAATAGAGTAAACTTAGTAATAATCATATTAACTAATATATGTGCCATAAGTTCAAGATATAGTGGAAATGTTTAGCAGTATAACCAAGAAATACAAGTTCAAGGGTACACATGGATTAAACAAAATACAGGAGATGAGGTGTTTAAATAGGAAATAAAACAAATCATCACACCCCCAGACTTAATCTATTGAATGTACTCATTCAATATTCTTTGGGCTCCTCAAATTTAGATCAGGATCTACCTGAATGATGCTACATAGGCACCTAAAGTTAGTGGGTATAGATGTTCCTTTTGGCTCACTAAATAAGTACCCTACATTCCTTATGTATATTTCTAGTATTTTGTCATGTGTGTCCTCATCTAGTTCCCTATTTCCAGACCAATGCATTATAGGATAGTGGAAAAATGGTGGATAATAACCAATAGGAAACAAGGTTTTTCCAAACCCATTAGAGACTTCAATATATGCAATTATCCTCCTAAAAGTGGGGATGCTATTATTATAAGAATGTATTTCCTTCCTTTTCATCTCTTGTGACATTTCCTCCCATCTTAAGCCGCTGACTTTTACTATTTCTACTCCATTAAATTTAATGTAGTCTCTGGCTTCATCATGAGTTTCTTGTCTCATCTGATAAACCCTCTGTTTAATTTCCTGAACTTTCATATACTTCCCATATTCTTCAATCATGACTTTGGTATTTTATGCATATTCCCTTATCATCAATGTTTGCACTTTGCATAAGTTCCTATAGTCAACCATTTGCTTCTCTCGATACAACTCATTATTAAAATATGAAACCGAGTTCTATAGCTTCGACGAAGTCACATCTCACAACCCTATGAAACCCGAGTTCTATAGCTTCGAATACAGTCACATGTGCCTAGAGAAGGTCTCGCATCCTAGGCACCCCTGACCCTACATAGGTGCCCTAGTCCTGGCATTTTCAACACTCCTACATTTTTATAGGGTCATTTGTGATGCTCTGAGTCCATATTCCATTACTTTTCTATCTTGGAATAGCTTCGACATAACTGCAAATCAGCTAAGTATTTAATTCCCTTCATTTACAACTAGGGTTTCAAATTTAAATTACTTATTTGCTTGGGTCAAATTTGTACTTAATTTTTATATCATCATTATGTTACATATTTAGATTTAGCATTTATTTATTTCAATATTTTCTTAATTAGAGGGATATTTTATAAATGAACCTCATCTCATACACATCCGCTTAGAAGGTGCTACTCCTATCATATTCATCTTACATACCATTCCATCCCACTCATACACAAAGATATTGTATATCTTGGTTGCACTTATTCCCGCTTTCTTATAGTTACATATACACTTTGTTTCTTGTGTTAGGAAGATACTTAGTATGTCCATAAATTTTCTATATACACATATGTGTTTGCTTGGTCTTTTGGAGTGAATGTAGATCTCTTACATGACTTTACATATTGTAATGATGCTTGACATTGTACCTCTTACCAGTCCCACCAAGGATCTTAAGGGCATCTACTTTCTCACACATTACAGTGTTATTGTTTTGTTATTTACTTCTTCTACTTCATAACACACTAATTTATATTTCTACATACACACTTTGACATAATTTTTATCTTTCTAACATGTTAATGGGTGCTTCATGTGCAACATTTTCATTTCTGGACTATACACCACCATGGTTTTCTGATACATTTTTATTTGTCATTACTTTCTATTTGTATGCCATTATTTGCGGGCTATGCCATATGTCTTGTTTGATCACTGCTTGTATGCTTTTGGGAACTTTAGCTCGCGATTATCTTGTGACATTGCTAATGATGTCCCATGTTTAAAACCTAATTTTTATGGTCTATCTTATATGCATACTTTCTTGTTACATTATTTCTCTATGATATGCTTTCTACTTTTGCTACTAACATGTGTATCTAGCCACTTTGTTTGCATGTGCCATAGTTTCTACCATGCACATCCACCCTTTAGGCATATAGTTTAGATCAACATCAAGGCCTATCTTTTGGGCCGCATTCTCCTAGCGATGTTGTATGCACCCCAAATGATGGGGAATACATTAGGTGAAAAAATCACCCCTTAAATCATCTCAGAGCTACAACACAATACAATACAACACAAAATTGGCACAAGTTACAATTATAACACTTTGGATTAGAATCGGACTTGGGTTAGAATCACGACACAAAATCAAGTTCTTGGGATTAGACAAGAGTGCATGGGTGCTTGTGTCCTCCCTAGGTTCTAACATCCTAGAGCACCCACAATAAGTTTCTCATAACAACATATTTCACATAAGCCTTCGTAGTAGTTTGATAAGATCGGACATAGTCCTCTAACAAATAGAATATAGTTTATCTCCTACATATAGTTCAATTGGTACATTCATAACAAATCGGGGACAACAAGAACAAAACAAAGACACACCCTCTGCAGTTTTTTTATCGAGAAGAGTCATGGATGGAGAGTAACACTAGACCTCTCTTCCCAACACTTGCTCTTTGGCATGAGATTTCCTAAAAACTTGTTATTGGCGTGAGATCACCCAAAAACTGACTCTTGGCATGAGATCACCCAAAAAATCACTCTACACAACATTTTTAGGACACTTTTTCTATCCTTTACACTCTTCTCAATCAAGTGCACACTTTCCTTTTTACACACTTTTACATACTTTTACATACTTATGCAAATTTTTCATATCCGTGACTTTGACTACATTCTTGCTCTTATTTTTGGAGGTCCATTCTTACAAGAAGAAATAATCACAAGATACAACAAAAATGGGTACAACATGACACAATGCATACACTTCACCCCTAGGGTCATTTTCCTTTCCTAGTTTCCACACTTCATTTTTGCATCATTCCACACTTCACTTGTCCACTCAAAGACATTCTTCACCACACACTCTACATGTTTTTTAGGTACACATCTCTTATCTACTTTGTGTTATCAAGTATTCACTCAGAAACATAAAGTGGGGGTAAATGTAGACACAAAATCATGCACTTTGGTACATTTATAGGGCCTAAATACATACTAGCTCATTCATATGATTCTTAAGCGAGAAAACTAGTAATTAACATATGTCTTTGGCCTTTTCCTTTTCTTCTTGTTTCCTATTTGGTCTTTCACACCCAACAACCTTGATCAAGATTTAACTGATTTATCCTTTATGGATTTAGACACCAATGCGAAACTAGGACAACGGTGCCTAGGTGCCCCTGTCCCTTCTTTGGGGCCTTGACCCTTTCTTATTTTACTCATTTATTTTGGGTCTCTTTTATCTTTTGGGCATATTTTATACTTATGGGTCAGCCTTCTAGTTGTCAATTATGAAATTCAAACAAGGGAATAATATAAATACATAGTTATGTGTTCAAAATAAAGGACCAAGCTCTAAGCATTATTACTATCACCTAAGATTGCACTCAAAAGGCACCTAAAACACTTCAAAGTATCCATTTGGCATTCAATCAAGGGACAAGGGATTGTATTTTCTGCATACACTGCATAGGAAGGGGAAGTTTATTTTTCCATCCACACATTCTATTTACATTACTACATCTAGCTACAACCCGTTATCAAGTGCACTTGCACAAGGGCATCTTAGGGCACAATTCTTACACACACTCATAAGAACTACATGGAGTATAAGATGTAGTGCAGTTCTTGATTATAAGTTCACTCTTACGGGTGACTGCCAAGGTCATTTCGACTTCCCATTCTACATCTTTATTTTTGGATTTGATGTGGTTTGTGGGATTTTGAAGGTAATATCTATTTGATAGTTGGCAAGTGCCCTTGACGATCAAGGTGTGACATACAAGCGATCAACAAGAACTATTTTTAATGCTATAAAAATCAAGTTCACCATTTTTGTAATCACAGATGCCCAAGAGCAATCACATGTGCCCAAGCAGCCTCACCCCAGATCCAGTGCCGATGTCCACTCTGTTTGTCATTAACAAAATTTATCCCGAGGATTGAAGACATTGTTCACTTCATGTTTAATAGTTTTACCAACTTAGACCAGTCCCGGATCAAATATAGATCAACTAATTCCTCTCTCCTTCCTCTTTACTTAGTAATTTAAATATTATATCTTAGATTGCTTGTGTCAAATATTTATTTTAACATTTATTATTAGTAGTGAATCTGCAATATCATATTTAATTCATACAAATTAAATTAAATCAACAAGATAAGACTAAGTTGAATTTTTTTGTCCAATATACCTTATTGTGGAAGTGATTGTGTATTGTATGCTCTGCATCGTTTGGTATCAAAGTAGAGGATAAGAAGAAATTGACAAAAAAGAGATAAAGAAGAGAAATAAACAAAGTGAAGAGAAGAGATTTGCAAGAGAAGTGAAGAGATTGTTAATATGCCACCAAGAAGAGTGGTCAGAGGAGGAAATAAAGAGAAGCCTAGGGATAATGAGTTGGTTGCTATGTTGAGAAACATACAAGACAGATTAGGAGCATTGGAAGTTTCTCGAGAAGAGGAAAAGCATTGGATGAAGATAGTGATAAGGAAGAAGAGAAAGAAAGAGAGGTAGAAATAGAGAGAGAGCTAGAAGAAGAAGCACCATGTAAGATTTGACAGAGATTTATTAAAATTGTATGTGAAATAACGCACCGTACTATTATTTGTTTGACACCATACAAATATATAGGTAACAAAACTCTTATAAGAAAGGAGGTTTCTATAACAATAATATCCAAAGATATCACATAAAAACATATTAAAATATATATGTGAAGTTGTTAAAACAACTTCACTTACATAACAACATTATATTACCCATGAAACAATATTACTAACATTCCCCCTAGTGTTTACATGGGAAGAAAGCACATCTCAAGAACTATAAAAAGAATCACATGACTCCGCATACTACATATTGTTGTCTTATATCTTGCTGCACATGACCTATCCGCTTCACCATAATGAATCCCATATCAGTTTATAACACTTCCACCAATTCACCTACATACGTGAATTCAATAGTTCTTTCTTTCACTTCCAGTGAATGTTCTTTTACTAGACGATCGATGTTATAAGTATGACATTTGAAGAATCTCAACAGTCAGAGGATCACTCCAGTTCAGTTGCCCTCCTATACAACTGTTCTCATATTCTAAAATGCACATTCTCCTCATTTCAATCATAACAAGGGAAGGAAACCACACACCATTTTATTCTGCACACACCACTTAAAGAAAATAACTTAAATAAATTCCACCATAGTGAAACATGACCCCATCGTTGATGACTAACAAGAGGTGATGATCACCCTCCTTTCTTTGTTGCCTCCGACATCTAGTTTTGATTTACCATAAGAATTCTTCATCACTGGGGCAAGAGAGTTCTTCATCATTGGAATATTCATCCTAGTCAGTTTCTTCAGCTAAGTAGGATTTTAGATCCAATTTATCCTCAAGAATATCTTGTGCCCTTTTTTACAATTCAAAATTACATGTCCTAATTATTTGCAATAAAAACATTTAACATTTCCTCGTGAAGGAGCATGCTTTGAAGTATACTTTCCCTTTTTTGATGATGTACTAGCTTTATTGTGCACATATAAAACCTCCTCTTCTAGCTCGGAAGGTTCATTATGATCAAGAAGAGTAGAAATTACTCCTTCTAAACCAATGTTAAGCTTGCTCAGAGTAAAAACCATATGAGACATTTTTTAGGAAAACTATAAAAAAATAAATTATTTGGCATCATCATCATTTACCTTTTCATTAATTCTGTGAGCTGATTAAGTAGAGAGTGGAATTTTCTGATATGATCTTCCATTTTTACACCTTCGTCCATCTTTAATCCATATAATCTTTTCTTCAAAGTCATCTTGGCACTATTGCTTCAGATCTGAAAAGCTTGTTTAAAGTCTCCCAAATCTCCTTTGTAGAGTTTGTAAAGTCCATATGGTGCATGTAAGCTTTAGACAAACCGAGACGAATGGTTTCTAAGGCCTTTTGATCCTTGATAGTCCACTTTGTGAGATATGTTGCATTTTTGGTATTGTAGTATTAGGTTTAACAACATCCCACAAATCCTTCTCAATCAAAGTCAGCTGCATCTGGATTCTCCATGTATGAAAATCTCGTCCTTTGAACTTCTCAACAAGACTTAACTTCTCCATTTTTGTAAGAATTGACACAAAAAGGACATCGAACAAAAAAAGTAGCCAAGAATCACTTTGTTTTATGGGGAAAAAATAATTACATGGATTGATAATATTTTATAGTGATGATCATACAAAAATCATGTTACCAATTCATTGACACATAATTGAAAATAAGAGCATGAAAGAGAATAATTGGGAAGGCGCAATAGGTTTGTAGATTCATGAATTGGTTCAAATTGAGGTATTTTATTTCATCAATTAATATCTCCCGATCTAACTTGATCTCAAGAATATATTGCCTCGAATTCATATTTAGATTGGAGATTTATACGATAGAACAGGTCGACGTCAATGGATTAGCTACAATGAATTTGTTGAAAGACGTGCTCAATATTTCTTTTAACGTGATATCTCTGGTGGAGGACTTCAAATACGTAGGAAAATATAATTTCTCTTAAGAGATGAGCATGGAAAATGGATATCTTCACGTAAAAATATAAACCACCACTTGAGGGAAGTTAATTGGTAGAAGAGATATCAGAAACATGGTTCTTTCATAAAATAATGTCAAAATTCAGATCTTTTGGCTGTAACCATTTTTAAAAACTTGAATACGTTACATGTAATAAATTGACAGTTGTAATCAGATCTGCATATATTGAATTAAATAAACAATTGGTCCCACAACCAGAGAGTGTCTTGACGCCAAGAAAAGACGGAATTCACACAGATCAAAACATGGAATTGTAGTAAGAGCCGATTTTGATGGAAAACAAAGTCCAATATTAAAAACGCAGTGCAAGTCTGCAGTCCAAATAGTTACATGGAGCATTGCAAAAGATAATTTCTCTCTTGGACAAATCTTCTCTGAGCGTACCTGCTCTAATGCCAGATGTAAGATTTGGAGCTTAATCAGATTGTATGTGAAATAATGCTCCATAATATTATTCATTCAACACCATAAAATATATAGGTAGCAACACTCCTATAAACAAGGAGGTTTCTACAACAATAATATTAGAAGATATCACAAAAAAACATATTAAACCATATACGTGAAGTTTTTAAAAATAACTTCACTTACATAACAACATTATATTACCCATGAAACAATAATATTCCTAACATACTAGAAGGAAGAATACTAAAAGAAGTCATGGGACAAGGTATTAAGCCAATGATCATAGTACCAAAGTATGTTTGGAAGCATGTATCTAGAAGATTTGATAGACTAGATAACAAAAATGGATAAGTACTTTGATTTTGAGAACATTGTAGATGATAAGAAGGTGAAATTTGCTTGTACCAAATTAACATGACCTCCCGGTATTTGGTTGGATTTTGTGCAAAAGGAGAGAATGAACAAAAGAAAATATAAGACCAGGAAATGGGATAAGATGGTGGCAAGGATAAAAGGTAAGTTTATCCCCTCAAATTACGAAACTAGTTTATCCAAAATGTTGCAAAATTTGAGGCAAAGAGAATTAGATGTAGCTGAATCTACTAAAGAGTTTTATAAATTGGCAATGAGATCTAGTCACATAGAGGATGATGCTAAAGAGGTGGCTAGATATGTGAATGGTTTGAGACTAAACATACAAGATGAAATCAGTTTGTTTAATCTACGAGCGAGTGGAGGAGGCATACCAAGGAGCCTTGAAGGTAAGGTGAAGACAAATTGTAAAGAAAGGAAACATAGTACTTTGAAAGAGGTAGAGGAAGAGCAATGAGAAGAAGATGACAAAAATCAAGCGAGATGACAAAAACAACAAAAATAATAATGAGGAAGAGGTAAACATCTCACAAACACAGAGTGCATCTAGAGGTGGATATACAAGAGGAGGATACTCATATAGAGGAAGAGGTGGATTTGGAAGAGGAAGAGGTGAGTTTACTAGGTAGATGCTTCAAATGCGAGATTTTTTTCGGAAATAGGTCATTTAAATTTCTTGAACATCCACAAGCAAACAATAACATGGTTAATGAAGATAGGAATCAGATTGCACATGTTGAAGATGAAGAGAGTGTGGCATCACCATCACTAGTGGAGGAACCTGAAGTAGGTGAAACATTGATGATGAGGAGAACCTTGATGAATGCAAGGAAGAGGAGTAAATAACCAGTTCAAAGAAGGAAATTATTCATAACTATATGTAGATAAAAGGTAAATGCTACAAAATTATCATTGATTATGGTAAAGACTTGATAACTTAGTTTCCTATGAAATGGTGAAAATCTAAACTTGAAAAGAATGAGGCATTTTAATCCTTATAAGGTGCATTGGGTTAAATATGATCATTAGGTGCTAGTTATTTAACAATGTTTAGTCACTTTTCAGATTGGAAGATATCAAGATCAGGTTTTATGTGATGTATTTCTCATGGATGCATGTCATCTTTTATTGGGCAGGTGCCATGACAATTTGATAGAAAATCCATTCATGATGGATGGGAAAATACTTATACCTTTGTGAAGAATGGAGTTAGGCATACACTTTGAATCCACTGAAGGATAGGAAAGCATGGCATGAAGAGCATCCTAGAGTGATGTTAATGGGGTTGAAAACACTCTTTTAGTAGAGAGAAGAGGATGAAGTGATGGAGAGCAAAGTTGGTACTGTTAAGAAGATGTGGAAGTGGTTGAATAGATAGGAAGAATATCATAGTAATATGCAAAAAGAGATTATGAAAGGTGAAGAACGAGGATCTATAGATCATGTTGAGAGTAATAACAATGAACAACTCTTAGAGGCAATCAAGAAAGGATACAACTCATAACATGAGGTGAACATGAAGCAATCAGACCTTGTAGAGGAACAAAACAATCATGAAGCATGCATCAAAATAGTCCAAGAAGACATAATTTTGCAAGAGCAAGGTGAGAGAAAGTGTGAAGAGGACATGGAGGTCAATAATGAGGAAGAAACCTAGGTTTTCCATTCTAATATTTCCTTAAATGTTGTGTATACATGTTTTTCACTTGGAAAGGTGAATGAACAATCATATGAAAATGAATAATTCAAGCAAAGAATACAATTATTCAGTTTTGAAGATGTAGATATCTAAGGAAAGCAAAAGGAAGATGTCAATAATAGTATGTTAGTCAAAAACAATGAAGGATCAATACATATGAGCATAGATCGGTGTGTGTAAACTCAATCAAAAGGTGGAAAGGACAACATATAGTCCAAATACAATCATTTTTCTCATGAAGATAATTGATCCAAGGATGGAGAAGCTTGTAAGGAACATGGTACAACTACTAAATAAATATAAAGTAACAAAATCAATCAAATATTAATTTCAGAGGCCCATGTTTAATCTGAAACAAAGAAAGAAGAATAACAAGAAGGTTGCAAACAAAGCCATTCGATAAAACTTCTCTTTTCCTTGGGAGTATGATGCAGGAGCAATAGTCCCAAGGATATTTTAGGCATGTCTAGTCCAATTTTGGTTTTCTTAGGCTCATAGGAGTCTTAGGGCTCATTTCATGTTGTCTTGTTATGCTCTAGAGGTCAAATTTTCAATTTATGGAGTTTCCCTCCATTTTTGTAAATTTGAATTTTTGAATCATCTTTGAGCCAATTTTGGATTTCTTGCTAGTGTAGGGGTCTTAGAGTTAATCTTAAGCATGTCTAGGGGTGATTGGGTTAGTATGGAGTCTTGGAGTTGCTTCATTTTTTTAGTTTGGTCATTTAACTTATAAAACTATAATAGCTCCTTCATTTAAAATGGTAACCTCTTAATGAGGAAACCATGCATGTCAACCATGGTTTTATGTAACTAGGAGGTTAAAAATTTGAGTAAGAGGTCTAAAATATTATTTTTAACTGTATTTGACATTGCTCAATCGATGAAATAGAACCATTGGAGCTCCAAGAAATGTTTTTATGTTATTTTGATGTATGCATATAATGTTAAATGGAATATGGTGTATGAATTGACAAAAGAGTAGGAAACAATGGTGCGTTGTCTTCCTAAAGTGCATATATTATTGGTATGTGATCATAATTCTTTGTTTCATAGATTTTGGAGGATTAATTTAACTAATGTATTGTTCATTGGCTTGAAAACCACTTCATACGCAACCTGTAACATGGTTATTCCTTTAACACAATCAAGACAAAGGCAATTGAGTAAGAGTTGGAAAGAAAGATTTAAAAATTGGTAAGTGTGAGTGAAGACATAGTGTATTATAGGCTTACCAACCTTTGTAGACCTTTTCTAAGGAAGGAAGATCTTAAATTAGTTGAATCGGCATGGGACGCACGTGAAACCCTATTTTTATAGAGTAAGTGTTGTAGATACATAACTTACTTGAATAAATCAAGGAAGAATATCACTCACTGTTATAAAAATAAGGTTTATATGATTGAAAAATACCTAAGGTGAAAGTATTCTAATTTTTATATGGATATTATTGGTTCTATAACATTTTCCCTCCTCCTGGGCCTATAGGAAACCCTCTTCGGGTTTTAGATAAGAACAAATTTTTAAGAGCTCAAATGCCATTTTAGAGGCCGGAAATTTCAAGAAATCATCCTTGCAAAGGTGTAAAAGGATTTGAAATGAATTTTTCATAAATAAACTTCCAAGAACTAGAAAAATCTACCAATATAGGTATAAACCTGTACATGTAATTGGAAGACCTAATTTGAAGTCTAGAATTGGGATTTTGAAGCATTTGTAACAAAGGATGCTACAATGAAAATTTGAACATAGAGTGTAGGACCAAATGGGTAATTATAATGGTGAGTAGTTTGTAAATTGAATTTTTATATTAGGAGATAAAGTTGATCTTTTCTTGAGATAGGGCTAGTAGGGAATTAGTAAGCCAAGTAGGTGAGATAACAAGGAAAAGACATATGCATTGAGATTTGAGCCAAACTTCTTTGCCCACACCTAAACATTAGAAAAGGGTGCTCAAAACTGTCTTGAGTGAGTTCACGGTGGTTTTGGAGTGTTATAACCACTAACCCACCATCAACCTTGCATTGAGAAGCTTAATAGAAAATATTTACAAAAAGGAGTCAAATTACCCAATTCTTATTATTTAATTCAGTTTGATGGATGTGTTGGCATAATTAGATGATTTTAAACATGTTTCAAGCTTTGAATAAGATACTTTGAGCATATAAATCAATTTTTTATGATTGAAGGCTTTCCTAACATTGAGAAAAATAGTCAATTTTTTTTTTGCAGATAATACTAAGTTGAAGTTGTTTGTCCAATCTAACTTGTTGTGGAAGTGGTTATGTATTGTATGATTTGCATTAGAATCGATTATCAACAATGAGGATTTCTTTTTACAAAAGTATTCAAGATAACATAGGAAGAGAAATATTGATATAACCTTTATAACCGTGTATGGATGCAAACAAACTCCTACGGGCATGGATACATCAAATAAAAAAATCAAAGATATTTTAATGATTTATTCACTAAAACAAAAAATCAAATGCATCCCCAAGTTGGTTACTTGTAGTAATGTGGTAGGCTTATTCTATTTTTGATGATTTCTTATCTCCTCATAATGTGTGCTCCCTCAATGTGTAAATTGAATATGATCTTGGTGGGAAAGAATGGAAGAAGAACCATTGTAAAATCAAATATCTCCAAAGATTTGGCTAGTATGAAGTAAAAAAATGAATGAAATGTGGGTGAATATAGTTGTAAACAATGAATTGATTATTTGTATCAAAACCTCTTAGAAAAATTACATCATAACCCCACTCATTAATCAAAAATCCAACCCTTAAACAAACTAGAAGAAATATATTTGAAGGCTACCGGAAGTGAAGAAAGACAATTTGGACTCTAAATTTAGTTGTGATGACTCAACTAATTGAAAGAAATAATCATGCTAAATATAGAAAATTGGAATGGGCAAGAGAATATGATTTCAATGAGCCTAAAATTATTCCATTTGATAAAGTAATTAGGGAATAAGTTAAATTATAATTGACTGGGCATTAAAAATGTGCACTTTTAAAATTCACGCAAATGGGGACAAAACTAATGGTGAAGTCAAAAGGAGGTTGTGTAACTATTGATCATCCTTGACTAATAGTATCACTACCATCAACAAAGCATCATTTTTAAAAACACAAAACATATCTTTAGACATTTTAAAGAAAAATTGATGCACAAGGAGTTTGTGAAGATATAGGGGAGGTTTTTGAACTCTATTTTTGGTTAGAGAGAAGTTTATCATCGTCGATGACTTATATTCTATTCGTTTCACCATGTTAGTTTTACGTGTGTATAGTATACCGATTATATCATATATGTTACATATTGTCATACCCTTTATGTGTCATCTTTTGTATCCTTTTCAGATTGTATTTTACAATCTCCTTGTGACATCATATTATTATCTCCTTTTCTTTACACTTGCATTATTTTCAACTCCCTCATACCTTCATCATTATCCTTATTTTCACGTTAGAGCTTCTTATTGATATTCGACCTACTTTTTTACTTTCCCATGCCGAAAAATCCCTTTCAAGAAACATTAATCATGGTTGATGGCATCTGTTGAGTGAATTCACCTTATTGATGACATTGACCATGGTTGATGACATCAAATTAATATCCTTCCATAACCAAAACTTTGACCATGGCATATATTGTAAGCTAGAACATACTACTAATACACTCGTAAGGTTATTTATACTAGGTTGTTGAGAATCATTTCCAACACACACCATCACACATTCGGTCTACTATTTCTCTCTAAACATGATCTTAAATATTATAAGGTCTTGAATTTGGTCACATTTTTCTTGTTGGGAGTTCAAACTTAGATCATTGGGTATTTCATATCTAGAAGAATAGGAGTTACACTTTCCATGGTCTACCAATCCTTTGGAGTCATTTGAAGTCTTAATTCAAGTTCATTTCTAGGTATTCTTCCAATAATTTTTGTCCCCCACATCAACTCGCTCTCGATAAGGTTTTTTCAACCATAGGGGAAGCTAATGTACCAATGGTGCCTTCACACAGTTAGTATATCTAACCTTGATTTTCCTTTTCTTTCATTTCAGATTTTTATGTCATGGATGTGGTCGTGGAGAGATTAGGATAGGGTACCATATTATTCTTTATTACATTATTCACTTTTATATTTTGACTGAAATAAGTCACAATTTAAGTCACTATCAAGTCACCTTTAAGTAGCCAAATATGGTGTTTTTGAATTCCAACTAACTACCCTACAATAGAATTTGAATTCATGAAAATGACTTAAAAATTACTTAAATTATGAATTAAAATGACATAAACTATAAATTCACATTGAAGACACACTAACATCCCAATTTAAGTCACATAATGTCACACCCTAATGCCACTTATAAGTGACGTTAGCAAGGCATGAGGGTGACCTAAATTGGGATGTTAAGGTGACTTGAAATGTAACTTTATTTGTGACTTAATCAAGACATTAGGGTGACTATAAATAGGACATTAATGTGACTTCAAATGCAAATTTAATCGTGACTTAATTAACGACTATAGTTTAACTTAATACTTGAATTAATAAGGATATTTAGATTCATCTTTACATCTACCCTAAGTGTGACTTAAATATGACACTACATGGGACTTAAAATCTAAGTTTTATAATTGTGATTGTAATCTTGACTTCAACTATGACACTACATCTAACTTAAAGTGTGACAATAA
Source organism: Taxus wallichiana var. yunnanensis (assembly GCA_018340775.1). Lineage (NCBI taxonomy): Eukaryota > Viridiplantae > Streptophyta > Pinopsida > Cupressales > Taxaceae > Taxus > Taxus wallichiana. The sequence goes on from CM031242.1 coordinate 926,555,979, forward strand.
TCGTAACTTGAATTGTGATACTACGTCTAACTTAAATAATATCATTGACCGCGACTTTAATCAGTTTATAATTGTGACTTAATTCCAACATTGTTTACAAATTTAGTGTGACTTCAATCACCACTTTAGTGTTAGTTTAATTGTGACTTAAGTATGACTTATATTTTAACTTAATTACAACTTCAATTTAAACTTAGGTCCGACTTGTTCTATGAATTTAATCATTACAATGATATGAGAAATAAAATGTTTATGAAATTTGTTTATTTAATGATATTTTTTTATTATTGGCAAATAGTTTTTTGAAAGGGACTATACCCTTGAATACAAAAGAAGGCTTTAGTTGCTCTTTTGAGAGCCGAATAAGAGTGAGAAAGAGAGAATGGATCAAGATCCAAGTGTTACAACGAATCTCCAAGTAGCTCGAAATGAACTACTCAACCGAGACAAAACAAGCAAAACAACAACAGAAAAAAGCAAACCAACCGCAAAAAAACCACTCAAAGTAACAAACGCTCAATTTAATTGAAATTCATAAAAAAACAACAAAATCAGCGAAGCTCCCAGAGCTACTTCTTGGTAGCTTTATCGATACTGATCTTGATTTTCTTCCAGGCATGAAACATACCCAAAGCAGTCATATGGGCAGCATCAGTCTTATCAAGCTCCTCAATGGTTCTTTTGCTTTCTTTTTCGTTGCCCCAAAGTGCAGCCGGGACACCGCTGAGGTTGGAAACACTTTTGGCATGGCCCTGGATGAACTCCTCAATCGCCCTAAAGGCTACAATGTTGTAATCATGTCTAGTCTTGGCCTTTCCTAAGCGGAAGTCTAAGGAGGTCAGCTTCTTGTATATGTCCTCAATCTGACTGCTATCAATGTTCCCCTCTTCCTCCCTGCTTTTCTTGCCTTTCTGCTTGGCAAGGTTCTTGACCTCATCCTTCAGCAAATTCATCTCAGCTTCTAAGGCCTCCAACCTCTTAGAAGAGCTATCCATCCGCACCTCCCGGGGACTGGCACTACTGATGTTCAGCAGGTCATGAGCAATCTCAAGGTCAAAAGGCTCCTTCTCCACAGAAAGAGTCTCAAGGTTGAGCCTCCTGGAAGCCCTGGTGACTGGTCTCTTAGAGGTAGAGGCGAGGTGGGTGACGGGAGCAGCAGCAGGGGGAATGGAAGGAGAAGATAGTGGAGCCGACATGGGGGTGGCAAAGAATTTCCTTGGAGGGGGCGAAAGTTTGCGGGCAACAGGGGAGAAGCGGGGCGGCGCAGCAGCAGAGCCCATCAAAGGGGGAGCCGGGCTAGGAGAGGAAGGAAGACCAGTGGGTACTTGAACAGGCAAGATTTACGGATTAACAAAATAAGACCCTTCGATGCAAGGGAATCACCCGTGTGCTTAATGCCAAAACTCCAAAATGGAGCGTTCAAGGGAGTTCAACGCAGATAATGGGGAAGCAAACCAATCGATTCCTACGGAAGTGGTTTAAAAAGATTAGATGTTTAGCAGGGATAGTGACAAACCTACCTTCCAAGGAGATGAATCGAATCATCATACGAGTGACCTCGTCATAGGGTGATGGAATTGGTGACAAGCGGTAATGTGCTAATGATATTACTATATTGTACCACTACTATTATAATTTGATGTTATTTAATGATATTACTATATTGTACCACTACTATTATAATTTGATGTTAATGTCAATTTTAACGATATATAGAATGAACATTATGTTAAAGTAGAAAATTGAATTGGAGCATAGTTATATATATATATCTAGAACAAAATTAAAGAAAATTATAATGAAACAATAATAAATTAAACATTATAATCAAACCACTCAATAATTAATTGAAATTCATAATAATATTATGAAATAAAATTATAAAGTCATGATTGACCCCATACAATATTAGGGTCAACATCCATAATATAACTTCATAATATTCAATTTCGACCCTAGATATCGGGGGTCCTCATCTTTATTTTCCCCTAGCTCACATCCCTACCATACTCCTGAGTAACATCACCCTCAACGATAGTATCATCAAAACCTCCACAACCCTGTCAAATGTACAAATCTCCACTAGCTCCACTGCTTGAAACTTTTTTGAATAATAACACTAGTAGTGATGTGGCCCCAATCATTACCGGAGGAGGTTTTCCACTTTCTATCGAGGATGATATTGCATTACCCCTACATCAAAGCAAAATAAACCATTGTTAATAATCTCATAAATTAATAAAACAAAAAAATAATTAAAATTTGTTTTACACGGAATTTATATAAAGCGTGCATGCAATTGTTGGACTCCATTAGCGGTCATTTACTTTTGCAATAAAAAATATCTGTAAGTATGGACATGATCCTTATGCCAAGACTCAATAGGCTTCTCATAGTCTTCTTAATGGAAAATGCAAATATAATATTAATTTATATTGTAATTAAAAATAAAACTTGAACACTTATTAGTAAAAACTAAGTTATACTATGATACTACAAATTGAGCCCATGCTCTAGTAAAGCCCATAGGATCAGTGGGATTTATGACCGTTTTTCCTTGTTTTAATCATGCATTAACAGACTTATTATCATTGGTTTGCTTGAAGTAAATCATGACTATCCCAATAGTCAATCAACCAACACCATGGATCAAGTTTGTACCTTATAGGCCTACAAATAATTTAGAAGTACAAACTTGGTTAACACAACATTTAAAAAAAGTAAAACTAATTATGAAATAAACAAAATTTATAAAAAAAACATTAAAGTAAATATGACTTAATTAGACATCAAAATTTACCTCCCAGTTGTTTTCCACTCATCATGGTCGTAATACATCTTCAGATTTCTTTTCAAATTATCTCTCACCTCATACTACCAACAACGTAACTTTGAACCATGTCTATATTGAAAAAAAAATAAATTAAAAACAAAACATAATATAATAAAACATTAGAAAAGCATTCAAATAATTTTATTCAATAAATAAACTTACCCTCATCCAATAATGGACCATACATTTCTTGAATTTCCTTGAACACCCAACTTTTACATTTTTTCAAGAAATCAACATAGAAGACATCACAATAATCCTCAATTGCCTTCTTAGTCATGGCATGTTAATGGTATTTTTTTGCAATTTCTACATCATAACATTTTTTATCATTCACTGCTTGTAAATATAAACCATAATAAAAGATAAATTAATAAATTTCAATTAAAAGAGAAATTTAAAATATAATTTTAATTTAAAATATAATTTTCATTTAAAACATATTAATATACCTTCCATTCTTGTTGGGGTGGATATCCCCAAAGTATTCACGAATATAGTTTTATTCTTAATGCCAGAACAAGACTTCATATACCTCTCTTTTAATAAACCATGAGGTGCAAGATCTAGTCCTACATTAGAGTGTGGGGAAGGAGGTGGAGAAGGGTCAAGAAAATCAACATTCATGACATCTCATTTTAAAAATATGGGGGTCTACATTGATACATGTAGGATAGGGGGTCTATAATATTATATGTAGGATGAGGGTGTAGTACTCTAACATTTGTATTATCGTAGCAGAGAGAGTGTGATATGTGCATCAACAAAGGGATCAATAAAAATACACTTAAGTGAATGGAAGGAGGTGATATAAAGTAATGTGGATGGATGGAGGAGGAGACATACCATGTGCATCTCCAACTACAACCATAACATTTTTATCCATTTCAAGATTTTCCTGAATTTAGCTAAGAAATCTACTAAATAACTACACATATGATACAAAAAAAAAATAAAATGTGAGGATTTAAATTGATTTATGTAATTTTAAAAATTATGACATTACATAAACTTAAAAAATGTGATTTTGGACTATATTCCATAAAGTTCAAGAGTTTTTGTAATGTAACAAATTTCACTATTAATTTTTATCACATAAAGTGTATAAAGTGTAAGAACATTAAAAATGTGCATTGTTAATAAACCTTAATTTATGTGACAAAATATGCCTTATTTTTTAAATTGGTTGTAGGTATCCACCAAAAAAGGATTTAAAAGAATGTTTTTTCATCTAATGTCTTACTTATGGAAGCCCTATTTGAGATATATTTCAATTCATAGCCTATAAAAGGGAATGTTGCTATGATGTTAGCATATTTGTGTGTCGGAAGAAAAATCACTTGGGGTGAATCAACGTCTCTACAAAATTTTACTTCATTTATCTTTATAAATTCATCAAACCATCATCATATGAGCAATGCCAACATAGTTAACCAAACCATCAAAATAACTTATCAACCATTGAAATGAGCATGAAGCAATAGAGAGCACATGAACACATTATTTAGGTGGGGAACCCCAAGGGGAAGAAAACCCACATATTTTTGCTTATATTTAAAAAAAAATTAAAGATTTAGTGAATCATCAACTTTATAAGGATCACCAACCCCTAATTTATCTAGCACTAACTAGACTTTAGCAAGCACCAACTTGCAAGGAGGCTACAACCCCTAATTGAGTGAAACAATCTACCATGCCGAGGTTTGAGAGGCTTGTTGACAATGTGAAGGGGAGCAAGCAGTGCCAACTCCACAAGGATCGTAAACCTTTGAAGTTTTAAGCAAGCACTAAATTTTAAGGAATTACCAAATATATAGGGTTTTAGCAACCACTAACTTGCAATGAAGACTAAGCACCAACTCATCCACCTAAGAATGTTCTCCACCTTCTTCTTGTTGCTATCTTGATAACTCGATGGAATTATTTTCATTCTTCTCTCTTCTACTCTCTTCGCCTTGGTTTTATGTCTATCTCTAATGTATCATCATGCACTAAGGCTTCTTATCCACACACTAATGCTCAATCATTCATACATCCACTCATCTTCTCTTGAAGACTCTTCAAACTACCTTGTTTTCTCACTCGCTCTTCCTTCTTCACCTTCTCATAGGTATGCAAAAACTAGATTTCATATCAAGACACCATATTTTCAATAAGGACACATTATTCATGGTCTTTAGGACCTCATACACCTCACTATATCCCTTATATTTGGCTCATGCTCTCAAACTTCACAACTCTCTCAAATAGACGAAAATCGCTTGGTATATATACATATCTCAAGCAAAATCACCATATAGGTCAGCCATGATACATTAGGTCAGCCATCATAGAGTAAAAGGCATATGATAAAAATGAAAAAATGAGAACTCCATTAGGTCTGCAATAGCTCCATCAGGTCATTTGCTTCTTATGGACTCAAGAAGACCTGTTATATTGGTTCTATATGCAAAATATGACTCTTTAGACTAACATGGTCATCTTAAAACATAAAAACTCTTCAAGTACATTATACATGACCTCTTCATACCTTTTCCATGCTTAGAAAGCTCTGTAAACTTCATTTCACACCATGAAATCATCTCAAGAATAAGATTATCCTACTAGGTTCTAAAATCCAATCTTCAAGAATGAAGCTTGTATAACCTCAAAAAACTCAACAATGCCAAATGAAACATGCAAAAATATACTACACAACCTCAATGACATCACCAAGATACCTTAACTCAGAGTATAAAGGCTCAAGATCAACTTTTCTCCAAACATACTCGAAATGTCCCAAAACCTGTCCCAAAACTAGTCATGAGAAATTGACTTGGTATGACCACTTAGGAGCTAAATATTGTCTATAAATCATCATAGGCATGTATTATATGTCCATGAAATCCTATATAATCCATTTATTCACTTTTTCCTTTGCAAAAATTGAGAAATACAACAATTTATTTAGAAAAAGTGCAGACATGTACCATCACTTTTTGTCACTCGTTAATAACAAAAAACCACCTAGAGATAGATGGGAGAGTCCTCTACATGATCCAATCATCAAAATTAGAAAACAAATCAATTCTAGGTTGGTTTGAGCAATATCTCTGTAATCAACTTTAAACTAGGGTTTTTGACATGTTTTGGTGTTAACAATTGTTGATAAAGTTATGGACCTTAAAACCCAAAATATAGCCCAAATATCTTAGATAGGACACATATATATCTTTCTTGAAGAGCTCAAGTTCCTATGTAGAAGATTAACGTACCAATGAGTAACTGGAAAGTACACCTTGAGTTGGGATTTCACCAATCCCCGAGAACTAAGTAGGAACAAAAACTCAATATCTTGCAATATCTTCCAAAATAAGACCTGAAATGTCATCCACATACCTAAAATAACATTCCTAATAACTTACTATGCTCAAATTTGCATATTGGTTCTAAAAATGATCAACCTACCTCATTAGGCCATGTTTTCTTCGCCGTGTTTTGTCTTCATGCTAGAATCAAACCTTCGTACCTTTGTTCATGAAATCTAAACCACATTATCATGCTCAAATAACCTCTATATACCTATATCCACTCATTTTATCAAGCTAACATACTCATACCTACATATCATGCATTGATTAGGATTCTCAAGTACTTGACCTTCTTCAACCACTAACTCCATTGTATTTTCAAGATGAGCTTGACAACTCATGTTGTCTTCAAATTATCTCTCTTTGGACTCAAGAACTTCTGACAAACCTTGACATCAACCTCTCAAGCTGATGTAGGAGCATCACTCCTAAGTCAATATAGGAATTTCATGAAAAAAAATTCTTGTTATATCCTTCAAGTCCTAGGATTCATTTCATGTTGTTCCATTGTGCTCAAGTGGTCAAAAATTCAAATTTTCATTTTTCCTCCTTTTTGAGCAATTTGAAATCTTGAATTTGTTGAGCCAAATTTTGTCTTTTTCATGGTGTAAGAGTCTAAGGGTGATTATAAGTATGTTTAGTAGTGATTAGAATCCTTGTGGAGTATTAGGAGTCTCTTCATGTTGTCTTCTTTGGTCATGTAGCTTATGAACCTTGTTTTAGTTCCTTCCTTATAAAATGTAACCCCCATATAACCTTATCTTGTGACCATAGTTGATAGTTATGAGAAGAAGCTTGAATAAGGATATAAAACATGATTTGTAACTATTTTCATTATTATCTAGAAAAAGGTAAAAGTTAAGGGTGCTGGAAGGACCCATATCCTTAAACAAAGAGCCCCAAAGGCAGAGATAGAGAAATTAAGAAAAGAAGAGAAGATGCCTAAGGGAAAAGAGAGCAAGGAACAAACCAAGCCAAAAGAAGAAACACAAGAGAGGAAATAGAGGAGAAAAACTATCCAATAGATGAAACTAGTTGCAACAAAGAAGAAGGGAATATCAAACCCCGAACAGCTTGCATTTAGAAGCAACAAAAAGAGAGACAAAGGAGGAAGGGAAGATGTAGCCCAAGACTAAAAACTTGAGGAAAGAAGAGAACAGAGACAAAGAGGGGAAGAGAAAGACATGGAGATCAATGTCTACCCTTCTTTCCTTTCTTTGAATGAACCAGTTGTCATTTATCTCATGGAAGCATCTTGGAGATGAGAGTGTTGTATTTCGATAAGTCCAAAGCCGAGGAATCAACAAAGGGAAGGCTGATTTCCTTGTTTGAGTTAGAGTGATCTGATTCATGGGGCCACTTCGTGGTGCTTGAGAGGGTCCTTCTAAAGAGGGTGAGATAACCGGTAACTTCCTAGCTACTTGAGAAGGAGATGAATCTCAGTATGGCCTGTGTGGATTCCTGAGCCGAGAGTACGTAGTATTAGTAGACGAAGTTGTAGTGTAGCTAAAGGAGAACTAGTTGTAACTCCTTGCTCCTCCAAGTCAAAATTTTCCTCATCATCTGAGACTTCTTCATCTACTAAATCTGGTGGACTTCAGTGTTTGGAAGTCTTTCCTTTTATTTAAGGATCCTTGGTTTTCTTCTGAGGGCAGGTAGCATGAAGATGACCCGACATTTTGTAATTTCGACATCTGAAAGTTGTATTTTCATAGTCTAAAGTCTGGGAGAAACTGGTATCACCCAATTTGAGGATAATCTTTTCCAGTAACCCCTTGCTGAGATCAACTTCAATGCAAATTCAAACAAAAGTATACAATCCGCTCTGCAATCTCTAGTTGTCCACCTTAATGAACCTCCCAAGGAGGTTACCAATGTCCTTTAGTGAGGAGGTGAAATGCAGGGGAAGGTTTGGTAATCTCACCCAAATTGGGACCCGTGAGATGGAAAAGGTATTTGGGTCAAAATTTGGAAACCATGGGGTAGTTACAAGTCCAAAATTGAGCTTCGAAACTAAGGGCCTTCCTCCATAGTTCTTTGGTAGTCTTCATGTTCATTGAAAAATACAATGAAGAAACCCCGAGCACATAGGAAGTATTGACAATTATTAGTCCAAAACATGTGAATCCACTACACTACTACATTAGACAATGGCTAGACACCATTAAATCTACATATCAAGGCCCTTGATTTAATTTCCTACAAAGAGGTTCAGATATTATTCATCCATAATCTCCAGTATCGGGGTTTCAGAGGCTTGTTCAACAATGTAAGCGGGGGAGGAGGAGGAGCAACTGCAGATTTCAAGGGGGTTACATTTTTAAAAAGAACCTCCTTCAAAGAGGCAAAGCCACGATCCTTGGCCCCTCCCAGAAGAGCACTAGTCATAAAGATCATTGAATATCTGTCTATGCTGTAAGCGCTCAGCCTAGAGGCATCAGCAAGGAATTACCGACAAAAACCAGTCCAAAATGCTCCATCCTAAAGCATAACTTTTGAGCAATAGTGGATTTCAAATCAATACCTCTAGTAGAGTGGTGTATCCAGATGCAAAGGGTATTACCTTGTAGAGAGCGAACCATAACTTATATCATGTCTCTGCAAAACTTCAAGGGGTTCTGAGAGATCTAAAGAGGGGTTTTTAAAGCTAGGGTCATGACACTTAGCAATGCCTTCCACTCCAGTAGTAGATTTTGGGACCAAAAATCCATGGGCGTTCCCTCCCCATTGAGGCGAACCAAAACCCAAACATGAAAATGTAGAAACATCATCCACATAGGGCACAAATGGAGGCGGATCAAGGCTTTCTCCAAGAATGAAACCGACTCAAGGAAACCAAAAGTAGATCCGAAAAGGACTTGGCATGACTATCTATCAAGGAGGAGTTGAACTCAACCAAAACCGAGCTAGGGTTTGTGACGGAGAAAGCAAAGACATAGGATGTCATTTCTTTTTTTTAAAATTGTTTTCATTATTATCATTCAAATGGGAAGGAAGATATAGGAGCTCCAAGAATATTTTGAGAAATTTTTCTCTGCAAACAAACTTGTAGTAATGCGATTTTCTACGTATGTGAATGTGAAGACCATTTAGATGAGAAACTTCAATCTAAAGGAGATTCAAGACTAGTAAGAGACCTTGTGATATTCATTTATGAGTGGTTTGTGAGTGTATTCTTTAATTTGTGTTTGTGGATATTGAACAAAACTAGATAATTCTATATCGACTATTGTAGTCATAAAATCATGCACTTTAGACATATATTTATCCCGAGTCTCATACTATTATTTAAAAGCTTCTTGAGTGAAGAAAAGTACTAATTAACCCCATCCTTTGGCCATCTTCTCTATTTTATTTCATAATTTATAACCTATTACACCCATCTAGCCATTTCTAGACATCCCGCATTATCTTAGCCTCGGCTAGGCGCCCATGGGTGCCACTGGTCCCATTTGGGGTTGCCCTGGTCCTTCTAGTAGTTTCCCGACACTTTTTGGCCACTTCTATCCATTTTTCATCTTTATCTTTCTTGTGGTCATCCTTTTCAAGTTTAATTACTGAAATTAGAGTAAGGGAACCCTATAAATATAAAATTATGAGACCATAATGAGGGACCTAACATCATCTACTACTATCAATCCATCTAGAGTTGCATCCATCTATTGCATTGACATCCACATAGCTCCATCATCAAGGCACAAGCTAGGATATCTACATCACACTTCATATGGGGAGGGATTCTATTTTATTCCATGCACACATTCTATTACATTTTCTACATTTAGCTATTGTTTGCTACCTCACAAAGTGTGACTGCACAATAACACATAGGGCAAGAGATGCACACACACACAAAACTACATTCGAGTTCAAAATTTAGTGCAACGCTTAGTTAGTAAGCCCATTGTTGTAATAAAATTAATGAGGTCAATCCAAATCATTCATTTGCATCTTTATTTTTTTATGGTTTTGATACTTCCTTTTGGTCTTTTGCAATTTGTTTCTTCCTCTTAATATATTTTTAGCATTCACTATAGTAGTATAGGAAAATTAATGCAACAAGTAGTGAAGGATAACAAATCATCTTTAGGACCTATGAAAATCAGCTCAAGATCTTTTTCCTAGACCAGGGTGCCTATTTTTCCTACCGGAGTGCTCAGGGGTGCCCCAGTCCTCTCCCAAGCACTCCAGTCTAACTATAACACCCGATATGTCCTCTCTAGGACCTGTCACAATCATTTCTACTTTAATTTTTGTGCATCACTGCAACACAATCGACATGCATCCATTATTCAATTGAGTTCTTTCCTTTCTTTTCTTGCACATTAGGGTTTCTAATTTCATTATTTTTATTTACTTATCTCATTTACATATTGTCTTAGAACATTTACTTACTACATTATATGTCCTCCTAGATTAGATTAACTATCCTTTACTACCTAGTTTAGTTAATTTTAGTTAATAATTTTTGGTGAACCCGACTCGACCTACATACTCTTGGGATCCTCATTCTTATTAGGGTTTCTTCATCATGGCTATCTCCATTCATGACTTTTTGCTTCTCCATCCTGAATTGCGAGCTAAAATCATCAATCTTTTACTCACTACTCCAATTCCTAACAACACCCATCCCGATATAGTCTATAACACCTTTGTGGATGCATTCTCTCACCATATTGATTTCCCATCTATTCCTCAAACTGAGCTTTCTACTTTTTGACAATGACCCACCATTGCATATCATCTGTCATATTAAAATGTAGGTGTAAAATACACCTTAATTGATAAAGGATCTAGAGCTCAACTTGTGTCCTATGTCATTCCTTGAAATTTTGGGTCTTTTCACTCGTGACATTAGCACATATAGTATTTCATTGCATGTTTATCATGGTTCTGTCTTCCCATGGCTTGGTCACATTACATTGCCTATTACTATTGGCCCAAAACTATCCACTTTGTCTTCTTTTTATTTGATTTCCTGGTTCTCTTATAAATGTTTGCTCGATAGACAGACCACTCGAATTCCATGCCATGCAATCCATTACATCTACTATACATCATTGTGTTAAATTCCTTCATGATGGCATTGAACATACTATTCCTCGTGACCGTGACCCATTCCAATATTGTGATTATGCTCCTAATACTAGTCTTCCTATTCCATGTACTAATACTACCGATGATCCCCAACCTATGGCCGAACTACCTCACTTACCACCACTTGACAAAGTACCATTTGTGTGATAGATGTAGTTTCTTCTATGCCACCTACTACTACTACTACTATGATTCCTTATCGGGGCCTATCCAATCTATGGATGTCACTCTATCACATTCACCTTCACCTGCACCACCTACCTTAGCACACCCACTATTCACTTGCACACTTTTCATGAATAACTCATATTGGGAACACATTCCATTTGATCCTACATGTGATGTCACTATTTTTCCCATGATGGTCTAGCTTGTCTTGGTTTCACTTTTTAGGATCTTCATCCTTCCACTCATGACCCTCATCTCTACTATGGCTTCATCACCATTACTACTACTTATGGTTTGCAGAGTGTTTCACCTTATGGTATACTTATCATGAACCCCTCGTTCTTCTCCACTCACACTAGGGTAATTTTTTTTTACTTATATTGGAAGCACGTTAGACCATAGTCATATAGACATTTCATTTCCTACGCCCTTTGATCGTGTTTTTATTTGCAATAATTCTTTTCTTGGCTATTCGTAAAATCTCACTCGTTTGTATGCACATGGCTGCCCACTTCCTCCATTCACCGATGAGGAGTATGCTATGGGTATGTACAACTTATACCTTAATGGTTCATTGCATGATCAACCAGACATTATTGCTTACCAGGTCACCAATGCTTATCCATATGAATTTGACCCTGAGGATGACGATCTTCTCAATGACTTTACATGATTTTTATCCACACACACTTGGGTGCATAACACTCCACCTTTCCACCCTATCTAGTCTTAGCATAGTCACAATCATCATCTTTTACATTCTTATACATTCATATCCTCCCATTTTGCATATTCATCATACATTCTAGCATCATTACTTGATGACATACTCTTGTGCTTCATTTCACACTTGACTTTTGAGGGATTAATACTACACTAAACCCCACACACTTATGTACCATAGGCATTACAATTTCACTTCATCATACATTATGCACGCATATTCACCCTATATTTTACCACAACATTTCAACATTTATGTATTTACATATTCTACTCAGCATATGTTCATTTATTATCATCATGCATATTGCATTATCTTTTATGTATTACACTCACTACCTGATGACACACTTTAGTTCCTCGGTCCATACTCAAATGCCAAGGGTTTATACATCAAATGGACCTTACACATTTACTTTTTTGACCTTTCATCATGCAACTTTTCTAGGCTTAGTGACATAGGCTTTAGGCTAAATTGTCACCTATTCTATCATCTTGTAGTGGTATACACCTTAGGTTATATCACCACTCCCTACTATTTATCTTGTAGTGACATATGCTTTAGGCTAAATCGTCACATATTCTATCATTTTCTAGTGGTCTACACCTTAGGTTACATCACCACACCCTCCTTACATTTTATAGTGATATACGCTTAGTGCTAAATCATCACTCATCCATTCATCTTATAGTGATATACACTTAGGGCATAAATCATCACTCCACATTTCATCTCATCATGGTATATGCTTAGGCTATAAGGTCCACACACATCTATTCTACATGTTACATATCATCACCACTATGCATATACACATTTCCTCACATCGCATTAGACACAATACACACTACTTGACCATTTCCCAATGACACACTCTCGTTTATAGTTTGTCTTGATGATTGAGGGGGAAAACAAAATGAACCTCATTACATACACTTCCTTCCACTCAACGGGCGCATGCGACATTCCTATCACTCTCTATCACATTCCATTGCTTTTATTCTTGCTTACTTTTGCTTGTTCATGATCACTTTATTACACATGCTAGTTTGATTACTTATATGTCATGTATCTATATCATCTACACATGCGCATTCACACCTTTTCCTAGTTGTGATCAAAGATACATGTCTCTTACACATAACATGGATGATTGCCTTCTACCCTTCCTACACTAGTCACTGGGGGCATCCACACATTCATCTCTTCCAAGTGCTATTGTTTCATTTTGTACTTAGCACTTTACATTACTTTCTTATACACTTTTGAAATACTAGCTATCTTTCTAACATGCTAATGGGTGTTTCATGTGCAACATTTTTTATGCAGGGATATTGGTTTCCATACTTGTTTATTACATTGTCTGCTATTTTCTATCTTTATTTGCTATTGTTTGTGGGCCTTGCCCTATGTTTGGTGTGCACACTTGTTTGTTGTTTGCAGCCATGATGGCCTTGCGTGTCTTGTGACATCGTGAGTGATGTCCCATGTTTGCAACCCAATTTTGTGCATATACTTGTCTTCTTGTGTTTTTACATTACATTTTTTGGTAGCTTTTACACTATTTTGTGTAGCTTATACATTATTTTCTTCATACATGCGTGTTTACACTTGTCTTTGGCTAGCCTTCTTGTTTGTGTCTGCCTTGGTTTATACTAAGCACTTTGGGGCCATATGTCTCCTATCAACGATGTCGCATGCACCCCCAAAGAGGGGGCATCATTTGGGGTTTACATATTAACACAACATATTTACACTAGTTTAGTTCAATCCACTTTTCACCCTTGGAATTGTGGGTTATATATAATGAGTGGGTTCAAACCAGTCTACAAACCCCATACCGAGTGGATTTTATAGGACATGGTGTCCTTAGCATTTCTAGGAAGTAGTTACATGCTTGGAGGTTATAGTGGGTGTGCCTCCCTACACTACTTTGGCCAGTGGCATTAGATCACCCAAAAACTAGGACAACATAGAGATCTCTACACACGTTCAGGGAAGTAGTTAGAGCTTGGAGGACACAAAGCATTTCCTCCCTATACTTCTTCAGCCTATGGCGTGAGATTGCCTAAAAACTCATAGTACAAGATATCCTTCTACACTATTTCTCGACATGGATCAGGTGCACATGTTCCATTTACATTTGCATATTTTTCATACACATGCATCTTTTACATAACATTTTTACACATACATACATACATATTTAAGTACTTGATCGTATTCTCCTTAAGTCCGACTATATGAGAAAAAAATAGTCAAATGGGGGCAACAAAAATGACAACAACGATAATAACACTATGTGGTAGCACACTCGTAGCACACACAACACACTTTTATAAAGGTACACTACTATGCTATGCAATAGCTACACACACGTGCTTCTCCCTAGGTTCACTCTCATCACTTTTTCTTTGCACATTTTTCATCTGTAGTTTCCACACTCCTCCATTTTTTTATCATTCCACGCTTCTATCTAGTCCTTTAGCACACCTCTACTACACTCTTCATGGACATCCGGTACACATCTCTATCTACTTTATGTTACCAAGATTTCCACTCACCAACATAAAGTGAGGGGAAAATGTAGTCACAAAATCATGCACTTTAGACATTTATTTATCCTAGTCTCATACTACTATTTAGAAGGTTCTTGAGTGAAGTAGAGTACTAACTAACCCATGTCCTTTGGCCATCTTCTCTATTTTATTTTTAATTTGCAACCTATTGAACCCATATTACCAGCCATTTCTAGACATCCCGTGTTACCTTAGCCTCGGATGGGGCGCCCTAGTCCTAGCATTTTCCCTCCACTTTTGGGCCTCTTCTAGCCATTTTTCATCTTTATCTTTCTTATGGTCGGCCTTTTCGGGGTTCATTACAAAATTAGAGCAAGATAACCCTATAAATATAAAGTTATGAGACCATAATGAGGACCTAACATCATCTACTACTATCAATCCATCTAGATTTGCATCCATCTATTTAATTAGCATCCACATAGCTCCATCATTAAGGCACAAGCTAGGATATCTACATCACACTTCATAGGGGGAGGGATTCTATTCTATTCCATGCACACATTCTATTACATTTTCTACATTTAGCTATTGCTCACTACCTCACAAAGTGTGACTAACACAATAACACCTAGGGTGCGACATGCACACACACACACACCAAAACTACATCTGCGTTCAAAATTTAGTGCAATGCTTAGTTAGTTATCCCACTATTATCGCAAATAAGATTAGTCCAACCCATTCATTTGCATCTTTATTTTTTTAGGGTTTTGATACTTCCTTTTGGTATTTTGTAGGTTATTTCTTCCTCTTGGAATATTTTGAGCATTTGGCACAGTACAAGAAAATTAATGTGATAAGTAGCGAAGGATAACAGTCATCTTTGGGACCTGTGAAGATCAGCTCCAGACCTTTTTCCCCAACCAGGGTGCCTATTTTTCCTACCAAAGCACCCGTGGGCACCCCAGTCCTCTCCTAGACACTCTAGTATAGCTACAACACCCATAGCTATCCTTTGTAGGACCCCAACATAGTTGTTCCTACTTTTTTATTTTTCTATGCATCATGCGACTGACACAATCCGCCATACGCATCCATTATTCACTTGAAGTTATTTCCTTTCCTTTCTTACACATTAGGGTTTCTAATTTCATTAGTTTTATTTACTTATCTCATTTACATATTGTCTTAGTGCATTTACTTATTGTGTTATATGTCCTCCTAGATTAGATTAACTATCCTTTACTACCTAGTTTAGTTAATTTTAGTTAATCAACTGTTGAAGGTGTTAAATTGGCTTTAAAATGTCATTTGGTGAGTAAGTATAATATAAGAGTTGGAGATAGTGATATTAAAGGGAGAATAAAAGTGCATAGAACCCAATGCACCCTCGATATATGTGGAAGGTAGATTTTTAATTGTGGGTTGAAGAGATACCTTAAAAGTTCAAATTCCCTATTTTAGAGGGAAGGATAGTTAGGAATCGAGTCTATTTTTGTACTTTTTGGATATAAGGAGTCTCATTGTTAATTCCATAATATTCATTAGGTAAAAACAAACCTCTGAGAGAATTTTCAAGTTTTGGAATTGTGTTTCAATCCTTTTATTGCATAATTACTCCTATCGGGCTTGGCGAGAAACCCTACCTAGTTTTTATAGAAACAAACATATTAAAGGCCTTAAAATCAGTTTTAAGGTTTGAAAATTTTAAGAAATTATAATCTTAAATTCCTAAACAATATTTGAGAAGAATTTTTCATTGAAAATTCCTCGGTAAAAAAATTGGTAGATTCTGATACAAAGCTTGTAAAGCACACCATTGGAGACTTAATTAAAAAATTGGAGCTATGGTTTTGGAGAAATTTTTACAAATGAAGTCACTATGAAATTTTGTACACTAATAAAATACCCAAATAGGTATCCTTAAATCTATTTTTTTGGTATTTGAATCTCTATATTAAAATTTACACCTGAAAACTCTCATATAAGGGCTACTAGAGGAGAACTAGGCTTAGAAGAGAGATAGTTGAGGAAAAGGTACTTGCATTAAGAGTTGAACCAAAGATTTAACCCAATCCTAAAAGAGAATAATGGGTGCTTAAAATTAGTTTGAGTTAGTTCTGGTATTTGCAGATTGCTCTAACCACCAACTCACCAAAAGTATTGCTCTTAAGAAGCTGTAGAAGGGCGCTTTAGGCAAAAGGAAGTCAATTTGATCATTTCTTGTGATTTCACCTAAAATGGTGATTGTTTTGGCATGATACAAGGATATCCAACATTTCTCAAACATTTCACAA
This sequence comes from Taxus wallichiana var. yunnanensis, assembly GCA_018340775.1. Lineage (NCBI taxonomy): Eukaryota > Viridiplantae > Streptophyta > Pinopsida > Cupressales > Taxaceae > Taxus > Taxus wallichiana. Next base: position 926,572,970 of record CM031242.1, read on the forward strand.
GTTATTTTGAGTGATAGGGATAAAAATTGCATGTTTGAATGATTTCTAGTCTTTAGAAAAAGATCTAATTTGCAAGCTTAAAAGACTGAGTTGAGTTTTTTTAATCATCTAACTTGTTTGAATGGTTTTCTTAGTGATATTATCTCATCATTTGGTATTAGAGTGGAGGATAAGGAGATAAATCGACAAGATAGAAAGAGAAGAGAAACAAGTAGTGAAAGGGGATTTATAAGAAAAAGAGAAGATCATTAGAATTCCACTAAGAAGAGTGATCAAAGGATGTCAAAGAGAGAATCTTGGGGATAATGATTAGGTTGCTCTAATGATAAAAATATAGTATAGGTTGCGAATTAGAATTTTCCCAAAGAAGAGGTAAGGCTTTGGATGAAGACAATGATAAAGAAGAGAAAGAAAAAGAGGTGGTAGCAGAAATGGTACTGTGAGGTGAGAATCCTAAAAGTAGTCATGGAAGCAGGTACTAATCCTAAGATGAAGGTACCATAGTATTGTAGAAGCTTGCATTTAGAGGATTTGATAGATTGGATTGCTAAAATGGACAAATATTTTGATTTTGAGGGCATAGCTAAGGATAAGTAAGTGAAGTTTACTTGTACCAAACTATTAGGGCATGTTGTTATTTGGTGGAATTTTGTGCAAGAAGAAAGAATGAGCAAAGGAAAGGACAAAATTAGTTCATGGGACATAATGGTTTCTAAACTTAGAGGTAAGTTTATTCCTTCAGATTATCAAACTAGTTTGTTTAAGAAATTACAAAATTTAAGGCAAAGGGAAATGAGTGTAGTGATTACACTAAAGAGTTTTACAAGTTAGAAATGAGATCAGGTCATATAGAAGAGGATGTTGAAGAAGTAGCTAGATATATGAATGGATTAAGGCTTAACATACATGATGAAATCAATTTGTTTACCTTGAGAACAATGGAACCAAGCAGTGATAAAAGTAGAAGAAAAATTTGTCTAGAAAGCCAAAAATAATATCACAAAGGTAGAGGAAGAGGAATAAGAGGTATAGGAAAATATTCAAATAGAGGTTAAAAACAAAAAATCATGAAGAATAAGCATCTCACAAACACAAAGTACACCTAGAGGTGGATATGCTTAGAGGTGGTTATTCTTACAGAGGAAGAGGTGGTTTTGGAAGAGGAAGAGGTGAGTTCACAGGTATATGTTTCAAATGCAATAAGTTTGTTGGTCATAGGTATTTTGAGTGTCCAGAGTATCCTCAAGCAAGTAGTAGTAGAGTGAGTGAAGTTAGAAATCAGATTGCACATGTTGATGAAGAAGAAAGTGTGACATCACCATCACTTGTGGAAGAACCAGAGACAAGAGAATCCTTGATGATGAGGAGAGTATTGATGAATGCAAGAAAGAAAAGTGAAGAACCAGCCCAAAGAAGAACATTATTCAGGACCATGTGCAAAACAAGAGGTAAGTGTTGTAAACTTATCATTAATAATGGTAGTACAAATAATCTAGTTTCTTCAGAAATGGTTGAAAATATAAAATTGAGAAGAATGAAGCATCTTAAACCATATAAGGTCTATTGGGTTCAAAGAAACCATTAGGTGCTAGTTAGTGAGAAGATTTTGATTAGTTTTCATATTAGTAGATATCATGATGAAATTCTTGTGATGTGTTGCGTATGGATGTTTTTCATCCCTTGCTAGGATGACCATGATAGTTTGATAGGAGGGCTATTCATGATGGATGGGCTAACACCTATAATTTTGTGAAGAATGGAGTCAAACATACATTGAACCCATTTAAAGACACTCAATCATGGCATGTAAACCATCCTAGAGTGATGATAATGGGCATGAAAATATTCTTTGAGCATAGGAGTGAAGATGGCCATGAAACTATGAAAGGTACAATTGATAAAGAAGATGGAAAGTACAATGGAAAAGTCAAGAAGATGTGGAAGTGGCTAAATGGAGAGAAATAATATAAAGATAACTTGCAAATGAGAGTGAACAAGGAGGATTGAGGTAGGTGGATCTGTAGATCACATTGAAAGAGAAGTCAATGGTGAGATCTTAGAGCAAAAAAACTAAACAAGAATGAAAATGACTCATATTATGATGAAGTAGTAGTAATCGACTTTGAAGGAAGTAAAAATAATTATGGAAAATTCATCAAAACAATTCAAGAAGACAAAAGATTTTGTTAGTGAAAAATCACATCACCCCCAAATGACCTCTCAAATTTGGCATTTCAAACTTGTCATTTAATGTGATTTGCATAACATCGAGTCTTCCCCAAAAGTGTGGGACTTTGCAAATGGGAAAAATCTCTAGATTAAGGTTGGTTCATATTCCTTTGTCTAGGTACATATGTGAAATTTGCAAAGGATTGATTCCTAAAACTAATCTAATTTTTCAAAGGATACAAGGATGAAAGGAATGAAAGAAATTAAAATTGAGTTAACCAGGTGATACATCGAAGGAATGACGAACATTCGTTTCTTGAATGATAGGAAAAACCAAAATGGACCACCACCCGCACTGATGGAGATAGCATTTCACGGGTTAGATGAAGCACAAAGCCTCACTAAACCATACAAAGTGTGTCTTTGGATGTTCTTAAGGCGTTTTGTTAGGGTATGTTGTATCTAGAGATGGTATTGAACGATCTTGATAAAGTTTCAAAAATCAAAGAGTTACCATTTCCTATTAATAGAAGTAAGTTGAGTTCATTTTTAGGCCATGTGGGTTACTATAGAAGGTTCATCAAGAATTTCTCAAAGATTTCACAACCACTAACCCAGTTCTTGAAGAAGGATGTTACTTATGAACCAGGAAATAAGGTGCATGAAGCTTTTGAACAACCAAGGAAGTCCTAGTGTCTTCACTGTTTTAAAGAATCCAGATTAGAGCAAGCCATTCATTGTGTATACTGATGCTTCGATGCAAAGCACTAGGAAGTAATCGAGCCAAAAAGATGAAAATGGGAATGATCATCCAATTTACTTTAGGATCGGACAAATGAGCAATCTTTGAGGTAAATTATACTTTAATGGCGAAAAGAGGCTCTAGCTATCATTTTCTTTGTAAAGAAGTTTAGAAATTACTTGTTAGGGCAGAAATTTATAGTTGTAATATGCATCATCGTGCCCTAAAATATATTGTAAAGAATCTTAACCCATCAGGAGGATAAGCAAGATGGATAATTTTGCTACAAGAATTTGAATTTGATATTATAGATAGGCCCGAAAAAAACATGTCAATGCAGATGCACTCTCTCGATCCTATGATGGTTTAGGTTCATCTTGTGATGATGATGATTTCTCGGATGCAAAATTGTTATCTCTTGACACAATCCCTAGTGAATACATAGATATTTGGAATTATCTGAATGAATTCAAGTTTCACGATGGTGCCAATGTAAAGACTAAGAGGAAGATTACTCAAGCGGTCATCCATATTCTATTCTACATGGAGTATTATTTCGAATAGGACCCGATGGACAAAGATAAGAGGGGGAAGTTGGACGTGATTAAGGGAAGGAGCTGATAGAAGAATTCCACAATGGTACATGTGGAGGACACTTCTCCTGGACAACTTACAAAGAAGAAGGATCTTGGATGTAGGTTATCACGGCTACTACTCTTTTAGAGATTGTTATAATTATTGTAAGACATGTGATATTTGTCAAACACATGGTAACCGTAAGACTTCATCACTCCATTATGCCCTATTCTTCCACTTGGTCCCTTTGAAAAGTGGGGAATAAACATTTTAGGTCCACTTTCAACTACCCCACGCCAAAATAAGTATATTGTAGTTACCACATATTATTTAACCAAGTGGGTTGAAGCTAGGCCATTAAAAACACTTTCCATGGATGAAGTGGCAAGGTTCATATATGAACGCATTGTCACACCAGATTTGGTTATCCATTAGAAATTTTAACAGATCAAGGAAGCTACTTCATTAATGAGGTGGTAGAATCCCTAGTCAATAAGTTTTCTATTAAGCATAGGAAGGCAACAACATACTTCTTTCTAAGCATAAATGGACTGGTGGAATGAAAAAATTTGTGTTGTGTCAAATTCTAGCAAATCCATCTTATTGCAGGTACATAAGTGGGATAAAAGGATTCATGCAGCATTTTGGGCATATAGGGCAACCTCAAATTCAATGACAGGATACTCCCATTTCAGGTTGGCTTATGGCATTGATCCAGTTCTTCTTATTGAGTTTGATATTCCCATTGTGAGAGTTATGAAAAATGAAAGGATGGGTGAAAGTGATTCAAGAAAAAAGGTTGGTACATCTTCATTTGCTAGAGGAAATGAGGGAAATAGCGAATGATACAAGCTATAAGAAGAAAATGAAGAAGAAGGAATACTTTGATCAAAAGATCTGTTGGTCTCCATTTCATGTGAATGACTTGGTTTTAGTATATGATTCGGATATACAAAAAAAAAGGTAGAGAAAATTTCTTCCCAAATGGATGGGGCCTTACAAAATAGCAGGATGTGCATAAAAATGGTACATATCACTAGAGGAATTGGATGGTACTCCCATTACGAAATGGGTCAACCATGATGAGTTGAAGATTTTCCAGGCACCCGGCTTCTTAATGTCCATAAGAGTCTACTCCCGAGATGGAGTAGAAGCTAGGAAGGGGGAAAATGTCGACATTAAAATTCTCCTTCGTAATTTCTATTTTATTAATGTATGTATTAGGAATAGGATGTTGGTAAGTATAATTAGTAGTGGCATCCAATAGAAGATAACGGCCACAAGATGCCTGCCACCAATAAAGTAAAGTACGGTAATAGTCAAAGTACAAAAGGAATGTTGTGGTAAAAAGTAAATATTTGTCGTAAGTGGTCCAGTAATGTTAAAATGTCAAAGTTGGGGTAAGTAGAGAAGTAGGGTCTACATGATTAGGAATTAGAAATATTATATTGGTAATAAGGACAAGGAGTGAGGTCATAAATATTTTGTGTATTTTATTTGTAAAAAGTCTAAAAATGTGGAACCCATGTGAAATGATAAGGTTTATCTTATCTTAAAAGATAAGCTTACATGTACATATAAGAGTTAAGGTATGGAATATGATTCGTTAGAGTAGATTTCTTATCCTATCTTAGAGATAAGATGGATAAGCCTGGAAGTTCTATAAATAGAGAGGCCACCCCCCTCATTTAGCATAGAAGGAAGTAGTGAGAAATATTGTATGAGTAAGTGTGTAAAGGAAGCCATCATTTTGAAGGTGTGTTAAAGAAGCCATTAAGAGGTGTAATTGTGAAGTTTCTCCCATAGTTATTGTTGGAAGGCAAGTGAAGTCAGTAACACTTGAAGTACCTCATGGGTGAGATTGTAACAATTTCATGTTGATATTATAATTTACACTGATATTTCAAATTTATCATCATTCCTTCTTATCATAGTCTATGGTATTCTTGTGTTATGTTTGTTGTTGTGTTTCCAGATTACATCCACCAAACTAAAAGTTGTGCATTAGTAAATAATCATAACACGAGGAGTTCTGGTGAATAATTATCATAGTGTCGATTATGATGACAAAGATCCCATTTTAAAACTAGGTCTCTCTCGAGCGTCTCGAGAAGTCTTTGTTTTTACTTTCTTATCAAAGCATCTCTTGATTGAGACCTGATCTTTCTCCATTGTTTGAAGTGCATGCTCTCTGGTTTCTTCCAATTCCATCATTTCTGCATACCTAGCTTCCATTGGCTCAAACTCAAACATCTCCAGTTTGCTTCATGAGCCCCAATCTTGGCAACTCAAGTGATATAGGAACACCGCCTCTTTCCCATAGACAATTTTGAATGGAGAGCTTCTGTAGACCTCTTGAATGTTGTCCTATTAGCCCATAAGGCTGATTTGAGTTTTGTGTGCCAAGTTCTCACGATTTTAATCAAGAGTTCTTTTGACAATCCTTAGCGAGGTTCTTGTGTGTGGACTCAACTTGGCCATTACCTTGAGGATAATAGTTTGATGAAGTGTTCAAAAATCTTGTTCCTAACAGCCCTCCATTATGTGATTTTGGAACCTATGAATGCCAATGCATTGTCTGATATAATGGTGGTTGGCACTCCAAATCTAGTCACTATCCCTTCATAGAAATCTAGTATGCTAGACTCATTAGCCTCTTTGAGTGCCATTGCCTCAGTCTACTTGGTGAAATAGTTTGTTGTTGTTGTCGAATCCATTTGTGTCTTTGGATCGAATTTGGATTGATGACCCCATGAAATCCAATCCCCATTACATGAATGTCTGGTCAACTAAAATTGGGTGCAATGGAAGTGTTGCTAGCCTTTCTTTGCCTCTGAAGAACACATATTTTTGCACTTTTTGATCCATGCATAGCAGTCACTAAACACCACAGGCTAATAATAACTCTTCTTCATGATCTTGAGTGTTGTCACTGTGGAGAAAAATGGCCTCAACATTTTGGGCAATATGGAACTCTTGTAACAATCTCTCAATATGATCTATCCTAATGCATCTTAACCGAATGCCATTGATGTCCCTTTTAAATAAGACACCATCAATAAGCACGTATGGGATGGCATGTAGTCCAAGTGTATCTTTTTGTTTTACTCGTTTACGGAGGGCATAGACATGTTTGTAGGAAGTGCATAATGTTTTGAGTCTAACAAGGAGTGGGCACATCATCATTTTCTCCCTCTTGACTATTTCACAGACAAAAAAAAACTTCCTTTTCACCGCTTACTTCATCTTGTTGACTCGAGGCCAGTTGTTCACACAATCCCTTCCCACGGACCAGCTTAGTAACCTTGATCTCAATGTCATACTCCATGACACGAGTGATCCATCCTGCATGTTTTTCATTCAGATCCTTGCTAAGGAGGAAGTCTTTGACTCCTGCATGGGAGACTAATAGTTGGATTTTATTGTTTGAAACTAGATGTTTAAATTTATTTAACCCTATGATCACGGAAAGGATGTGATTTTTGATGAAGGATTATCTCACTTCATAATCTTCTAGGCCTTGGCTGAAAAATGCAATTAGTTGCTTTGTACCCTCTTTATTACATTTGTACTAAGATTGTAGAAATTGTGTCATTGCCATCGAAGGCATATAGTATGAAGTCATTAGAGAAGTCTACATGGATTCATAAGAGTTGGGGCTTGTGATATAACTTCTTTGATGGCCTCAAAGCTTTCTCTCACATAAATGCCAAGTTCTTCAACATCAACGTTATTGGCTTGACAAAGGGCAAGTAAAAATCAGGACAAACCATGCGGAAAAAATTAATCTTTCTAAGAATCTTTGAATAGATTTTGTATGGCTTGGTAATGGCAATGCTCTTATTGCTTCAACCCTCTCTTAGGATCAATTTCCAAACCCTCCTTTGACAAAATATGGCCTAGAAGCCTACCCTCATGGGCCAAAATATGCATTTTTAGGGTTGATGATACACCAAATCTCCTACATATTTGAAATACATGTCTTAGGTGAAAAAGGTGATCCCTACATTTTGGAGAACATAGTGATGTCATCTAGATATATCGAAGTACTATTTTGTTGATCAACCCCTTAATGCCATATTCATTGCCCTTTGGAAAGTGGCTCAACATTAGATCAATCCAAATGGCATTTTTTGTAGGCATAGGTGCCCCATTTGGTGGTGAAAACCATTTTGAACTGATCCTCTTCTTTCAACATTATCTGGTTATACCCTGAGTAGCCATCTAGGAGGGAGAATCTCTCTGATCCAGACACCACTTGCAAAATCTGCTCCATTGAGGGGAGTGGGTAGTGGTCCTTAAGTGATGCTCTGTTCAGATCATGAAATTCCACACACAACCTAATCTCTCCATTCTTCTTCCTAACTAGGACCAAGTTTACAACCCAACTTGAGTGTTTGATTGGAAATATAATACTTACCTCTATTAGCTTGTTTAGCTCTTTCTTCATTAGAGGTTCAATGTGTGGATTGATTGGTCTCTACTTTTTCCTGATGGGCTTAGCATCTGGATCTAGTTCAATTGTGTGTTGTGATAGCTTCATATTGAACCCTCTTAGGTCTTCATAGCTCCAAGCAAATACATCTGGAAACTCTTGGAAAAGTTGCATGAATTCATACCTTTCTTGCTCGGTGGCCACTTTGCCAATTTGAAGTGTTTTGCCTTCTCCAACTAGAATTGACTCTAAATCTTCTCCTTTGATCTGTATGTTAGCCTTCTCTTTTCAAACTGATCATTAGGATTGAAGATAGATTCCAATGTCACCAAACCTTTGGGAAGCTTGTTTGTATGTAGTTGCACTACTTGATCTCCATATTGCTGCTCTAATTTGTCTTGATTCCTAGTTGAGAATTCAACTTCCTCTTGCAAGAAATTGATGATCTGCTGATCATTCTCAAACACATGCCAACATGTGTTGTTATCTGGCACTGCTTTGGCCTCACAATCACATGGATATGTGGTTATCCTTTGTCCCTCTTGATGTTTTCAACCACATCAAATGTTGCTCCAACTACTGCAAGCCTATCAATAACTTCATTCTCCTTCCTGGGTATGGACACAATGTTGAAGGCTTCAAATCCTCAATGAGATCCCATACCCTATTCTTGTAACTCTTGAGCAAGTCGTTCTTGACAACATTTTGTCCTCTAACTTGAGTAACAACTAGTTCACTATCACCAAACACTTACAAGTTCTTTATTCCTCATTTTCTTGCCCAATGTAATCCATGAACCAAAGCCTCATATTATGCTGTGTTGTTTGAATAGAAAAATTGGAAATGGAAAGTTGAGTAGTATTTCAAACCTTGGGGTGACACATCATAGCTCCTCCTCGGCTCCTTTGCCTACTTATCGAGCCATTAAAGAAAAATTGTCATACTTAATTGTCATCTTTGTGTTCTAACTTAATGATGTCGGGAAGAGGATGATTCTCCTCATACTGAGTAAGTAGACTCCTAGCTCATATTATTCCATCTCCTTATAGGGGTCAAAAGCATGTCTCTTGTGTTTTCTCATTCATCGAAGATTCAAGTCTAGGATACACCCCACCTTGGTATTTTCTTCAAAAGTGTTTAGGAGGTCCTCCTAATCAATAGCTAGACAATTTACATTGATTGGATAGGCACATAAGACTTAATGTGGTAATCTACTATGGGCTCAAATCTGATTGTGGCCTTAGCTCAATACCTTGTTCTAAAAGCATATGCGACCAGTTAGCGAGATAAATAGCCTCCCTAATTTTGGCAGTGAAGTCCCTAAAAACAATATACAAAATGTGGTGGCAAGTCTACAACCGATATGTTCTATAATACAATCACATTGGGGCGGGCATGCGGTGTGAGGCTCAAATCCTTGATGACTCTAATAGTTGTCATTGTTGTCCCATCCAATTGTACTACCCCTCTAGAGATGAATTCATACTAGAGACCCATTTGATCAGCTATTTGTTTGGGCATTACAAAACTACTTGCCCCGAATCAATCATGCAATTATGCACCAGTTTTCCCCATGATTAATGAAACATAGAATGGAGGATGCCTCGGGTTCTTACCTTGTTGTTTCCACGTTTCCCTTAGGTTGAGCTGCATTGGTAAGCACTTTCTCTTGCTCATTAGGGGTGATTTAAGCTTGACCAATTGGCCATAGTAATCTGGAATAGATCCTCTCTTCTGGAATGGCCAATGACTCCCATAGTGAAATGTTCACACTTGTCTTCTTCATTTGCTCAATGATATTAAATGAGCTATCCTTACTGCCCCCTTTCATGGTACATTTTTCTCACATTTTTCTCTTGCACATGGGTTTGGAAGGTGGCAACTAAGGTGCACGATTGATTTGGAAGGTGGCTTGGATTGGCTCGCATGTTAGGAGTTACATTTGAGAGTGCCCAAAACCTTGTGGAGTAATGGACATGGAGATGTTTCTTCACCGAGCTCCTTGCTACTGATTTTCCTCTTAGCTAGGTTCTTATGATACACCAATGGTTTGCACCATTAAATCCTTATTTAATGCACCATTGAAGCACAATGATTGGTTATGTGGCTAATTGCATGGAAACACCAATCATATTCTTGTGCCATGTTGTTTTGTGTTAGAACCAATGCCCTTGATGTTGAAGCTATATTTGGATCATATGACACGAAAGGTCTACCGGTTGATGTTGTCCTTGGTTTTGAATCGATTTACTGATCCGAGCTTTGGTGGTCTATTTTGTTGATATGGGGGTCTAGCTTGATACTTTGAGCTTGAGGGTGATATGGCCTAGAGTTCGAGCTCTTTGTATTTTGATAGTTACTAACTTATTCCCAGGTTAAAGTTGTTTCTCATAACTTCATTTTGATATTTTGAGATGTTAGAGGATGAGGTGGAGGCTTTAGACTGAACTTTGATTCCTAGGAGTAGGTATAAGAGCTAATGTGGGTGTCTAAGTGGTGCTTGGGTTTCCTAATTTAGGGTATAGAGGCATGGAGGGACTAGGAGAAAACTTGTCGACTGAATTAAACAATTTTCAGCTCTTATAGAGAGGCTATAGGCTCACGGTAGAGTGATGCCTCCCATTGATTGAATCATTAAAGCAATATCGAATTTGAAGCTCTAAGAAAGTATAAAAAGGTACCTTCTTACGTGGGCTTTACTTGTCACACGGAATCCTATCCCAGTCCGCTTGAAATCCATCAACTTCTCATTGAAGCTCTCTTGATTGTTGTCGGTTGCTCCAACAAGGATAGGTTACCCCTTTTCTCCAAACTAGTCATGAAGAGCTCTGCACGGATGGTCCCAGTTTGAATGAGCACTGCTTCTAGGCTCTGAACCATTGTGAAGCTTTACCCTTGAGTGAAGAGGCTAGCGGCTTGAAGTGTGTTGTCCATCTTGGTGATCTTATTGTAGACATTTGCTGCATGACATTTGCAATGTCTTGAATATGGTCGCCAGAGAAGTCTAGTTTTCTCCGGTGAAATATGGGATGCTCTTTAATGCTTTGACCACGACTGGATTTTGTGCATTCGAGAGCGAGTGGGTTTCTAGTGAAATTGACATGAGGATTTTTTTGTGCCATCCTTATTGGCACTGAGGACCCTTCTTGATTGAAAGAATGGCCTACTAGAAGGAGGTGTTGATAAGGCTCTGTTTGGTAGAGATGGATACCTCTGGGATCTTCTCCCCTTCTCCTTACGTGCGGAGACAAGTGCGGGTGGACAAAATGTACCTCTTCTCTGGTTCTTGACCTTGTTTGTATTCTTCTCATGAACTTGGCAAGCTTGGACTATGAAACTAGTGGATTTTGTCCCTTTTGAGTCACCACCCCTCATTTAGGATGTGTACGGTTTTAATCTTTTTAAAAGCTAGAATCACAATGACACACATCAATCTTACTTGTAATAAATATGGATACTTCTTGGTCCCATCGGGCATGCCAAAATTATTAGTGTAAAATCATAGCACCCCCCGATTGGTGAATGACCTCTCGATTTGGCATTTCAAACTTTTCATTTAATGTGATTTACATAACATTGAGTCTTCCCAAAAGTGTGGGACTTTGCAAATGGGAAAACTCTCCAAATTAAGGTTGGTTCCTATTCCTTTATCTAGGTGCATACGTGAAATTTGCAAAGGATTGATTCCTAAACCTAATCTAATTTTTCTAAGGAGACAAGGATGAAAGGAATGCAAGAAATTAAAACTTAGCTAACCAAGTGATACACCGAAGGAATGATGAACATTCATTTTAATGATAGGCACAAACCAAAAATGTATATAATAATCAAGCACATATAACTAGTTTTGTAATGAAAGACCGGATGAGAGCAATGAAGGACAAGAAAGGGTCGAAAATCAACCACAAACATGTATTACTACTCTATAGATTTGATACAAGGCATTTACAAAATGGCCAAAAGGCGAGAAAACATGTTGCAATCTAATGGAAGGTCTAAAACTCCATGAATTTGTTTGCTAGAGGAAAAGGGGAGCATGTAAAACAGAAGAATGTCCAACCCTTTACAATAAGTCTTGACCCTACTTTTATAGATTCAACACAGAGAGAAGAAAGAGAGAGAAGTGGGAAAAACCGGTTCAAAGTTCAACCACTATCATCAATGCCTCCTACAAAATGTCCACCCCAAATATGTCTTGACTGCATCAATTACTAGTTCGGCACCTCGAAGGAGGGGGAAATGGTGGATCAGATCGAATCCGATCTGGTTGTTGGGGAAAAATAGGTCCTGCATTAATGGCCCAAGACATTTCTCCATTTTTCTCCCACCTAACTTCTCCAAACTTAAAGTTTCAGATCTTTATGGCGTAGACAAGGCCGAGATCTTTCTAACGGTGCTAGATTTGTTGGATTTCGAGCCTCAGTCGAAAGATATGCCCATTTGAAATTTGGATCGGTCCATATAAAATAGTGGGAAAACCAGTTCGAAAACGATGCCCCCTTTTGAAATTGGACACATGGAGGGCTGGCACATGTCTGAGGGTAGCCTCTATATTTTGCTTTTTGAGTGGCGTGGGGTTGACATGTGGCTTCTTCCGCGACCTACTTGATTTCCTTATGTTTTTGCTAAATCCTTTGCTCGGTGGGGTCATATATTTAACTAGGGACATGCGGCGGCCTACGCATGTCTGAAAACCCTCCCTTAATTCTTCTCTTGAATTAGCACCATCTTTGACACTTGGCACCCTTCGTTGGCCTATCTCAATGCATTGAATATTCAACCCAACCTGTCCCTTTATGAAATTGGATGTGTGGAGGCTCTGCGCTCACTTAAAAGCCCACTTAGGATTTTCCTTTGAAGGAGCATCGAGTTGACATGTGGAAGCCTCCATAGGTTCTTTGGAATTTTCAATGGCCTCCTATTTTTTCGGACCTTAGACAATGTGGCAAGCTTGCGCTGCTCATTTGGGTCTCCGCTTTTGGACTAACTTTTGGAGATGTGCCAAGCTGACGCGTGGCGGCTTCCGCTAGCACTTCTATACTTAGCCTTTTTTTAGGCCCACCTTGCCCACCTTTTGACTTTTAGCTTTGAATTTGCCTCCATTTTGGGCCTGGGACACGTGGAGGCTTGGCGCTTGTTTGAGCCTCCCTTCTTGGATTCAACTTTTAAGATGCGTCGTTTGGACACTTGGTAGCATCCGCTATCTCCTCCATACTTAGTTGATTTTGAGCTCGTTTTGAACTGTTCCGGAGCCCAAAGACTTTGAACCTTCATCATTTCTTCTCTTTGAGCCTCTGGCCTCTTTCGACACTATTTTCTCCTTCCCCGACCTTGTATTCCATTTTCGAGCCCACTTGTAATCTATTTAATGGATTTAAGGCAATTGATTCACTTGACAAAGCCATTTCTTGAATTTCTTCTTGCACAGGGTCATTTGATCTTTTGCAAGCCCCATCACTCCATTGTAGAGTCCCTCTACAACATGTTTGCAAGGTTTTAATGTGGTTTCTCTGGTTACTTCTGTGCGGGGTCATGGCTGATCCAATATTTTTTTTGAGGGGGAAAATATGGATAACAGTTGCAAAATAAAGAATGGAGTAAACATGAGAAAGAAGTGGTGATCAATAATGATGATGTAACTCATATTTTTAACCTAATCCTTCTTTGATTTTTATTTATGAAGGTCGACAAATAAATTGAAGGTGGAGTAGTCAAATAAGGATGAACATTTCAATCAAAGGACTTTACATTGATATTTAAAGAGCATAGAGATTTACGGAGGACCAAAATAGGATGAAAATGATAGTTTAAAAGTCATGAGTGATGAGATTCCATCCTATATGAACATGGAACATGTGTATATTATCATACACAATGTGGAAAAGATAACATACGATCCTAAAAAAATAATTATTTCAAGAATATGGTTATTTCAAAGGCTAAAAATATTGTGAGAAGTTGATATAACTAATGAAGACAAAATAAGCATGATACTCAGTCAAAGTCCACCTTTAGAAGCTCATTTTCAACTAGAAGTAAAGGAAGAAGAAGAAGATAAGCTTGCAAGAAAATAAGTTCATGGGGAAGCATTCTCTTTCCCTTAGGAGTATGATGTAGGAGCATCACTCCTAAGTTCAATCTAGGCATGTCATGAAATTTTTGACTTGTTAGAGTCCTTAGAAGTCCCTAGGAGTCATTTCATGTTGTTCCATTTTGCTTAAGTGCTCAAAAATTCAAATTTGCATTTTCCCTCCTTTTTGAGAAATTTGAATTTTCAAATTTTTTGAGCCAAATTTTGGATTTCTTGCATGGTGTAGGAGTCTAAGGGGTTATTATAAGCATGTTTAGTAGTAATTAGAATCCTTTTGGAGTCTTAGGAGTCTCTTCATGTTGTCTTGTTTGGTCATGTAGCTTATAAACCTTATTTTAGTTTGCTCCTTATAAAATGTAACCCCATATAATATTTTCTTGTGACCATAGTTGATAGTTATGAGAAGAAGCTCAAATAAGGAGATATAAAACATGATTTTTAATTGTTTTCATTATTATCATTTGAATGAGAAGGAATATATTGGATCTCCAAGAATATTTTGAGAAGTTTTTGTTTGCAAAAACAAACTTGTAATAACAATTTTAATTTTGTGTATGTGAATGTGAAGACCATTTAGATGAGAAACTTTTGTCTAAAGGAGATTTGAGACTATTAAGAGACATTGAGATACTCATTTATGAGTGGTTTTGAGTCTATTATGTAATTTGTGTTTTGGATATTAAACAAGGTCGGGAGAACTTTGTATCAAACTATTGAAGGTGTTAAATTGGATTAAAACTATCATTTGGTGAGTAAGTATAATCTAAGAATTAGAGATTGGGATATTGAAGGGAGCATAGAACATTCATAGAACCCAATGTACCCTCAGATATATGTGGAAGGTAGATTTTTAATCATGGGTTGAAGAGATACCTATAAAATTTAGATACCCTATTTTAGAGGGAAAAACAATTAGGAATCAATCTATTTTTGTACTTTTTAGATACCATAAATTCATCAAAATTCATTAGGTAAAAATTCATTAGGTAAAAAAACACTCTAATATCATTTTCAATTTTAGAATTGTGTTTCAATCCTTTTATTACATAATTACTCTATCAAGCTTAGCGAGAAACCCTACTTAGGGTTTATAGAAACAAACAAATTGAAGGCATTAGAATCAATTTCAAGGGTTTGAAACTTTTATGAAATCATATTCTTAGAGTCCTAAACAAGATTTGAGAAGAATTTTGGATTTAAAATCACTCATTGATTAAAAAATATGACAATTACAATACATGCCTATAACACATCATTGGAGACCTAATTAGAAAACTTGGGCTGTGGTTTTGGAGAAATTTTTATAAAGGAAGTCACTATGAAAATTTGTACACTAATAAATACCCAAATAGGTATCCCTAAAGGTTATTTTTTTGGTATTTGAATCTTTATATCAAAAGTTACACATGAAAAACTCTCGGAGAAGGGATACAAGAGGAAAATTAGGCCTAAAAGGGAGATAGTTGAGGAAAAGGTACTTGCATTGAGATTTGAACCAGTAGATTTAACCCACACTTGGAGGAGCATAATAGGTGCTCAAAAATAGTTTGAGTTAGTTATGGTTATTTGTAAATTTCTCTAACCAAAAACTCACAAGAATCATTGGTCTTAAGAAGCTAGAAGGCCAATTTAGGAAAAAGGAAATCAATTTGATCATTTTTTTGTGATTTCATCTAAAATGGTGATTTTTTTGGCATGATACAAGGATAGTCAAAATTTCTCAAGAATTGCATAAGTTATTTTGAGTGATAGGGCTAAAAGTTTCATGTTTTAAGGATTTCTAGTCTTGAGAAAAGAGCCAATTTGCAAGCTTAAAGGAATGAGTTGAGTTGTTTTAATCATCTAACTTGTTTGAATGGTTGTTTGAGTGATATGTTATACATCACAAGCTTACTATGACATCAACCAATGACACAAGGTCATATTTTTCTCCACATTGTCTTCAAAACTTGTCTTTCTCACTTTTTCAATTAACCTTCACTCAGGATTCACTTCTATTTTGACATCAATGACAAAACATGACATCAATACATCACCTTGAAATCAATGACAACATGCAACAATCTCCCCCTTTTTCATTGATGGAAAACATACTACAAACTGAAATCACTTCAAAATGATACTTACTTTGCATCTGCTCATTCTTCCTCTTTCAGATCATTCTCCCTTGTTATTTACTCATGACATCATCTTATTCTCCCCATTTTGACATAAATGAACAATAATATTCAACAACTTGTCATCTTGAACTAATCTTCAATGATGAACTACTGACACCAATTGTTTGATACCAATAGTTGACACAACACACTCACCTTAGGACCATGGAGCTACATGATATCAATTTGGAAACAAAACATGCTCCCTTTATGGTCATTATATAAAACTTATCAACGAGTACTTACTTGTGTCATTTTATCATTCTATTAGCAAAAAAATCTCAAAGAAATGTGATATGTGGAAATATAAGAACATACTCTCCCTTTTGACATAAATGAAATACCTGTAACTTTAACTCTCCTCTTTGACATCATACTGAGAATTGACCATATTTGGAAGCATCAAAAACTAAAAACATAACATGTTCCCCTTTACTCAATGCATATTTTCTCCAAGAACTCAAACACTCAAAACAATTTACCTCATTCTTGACTTATTTGATTCCTTTATGTTAGATACCTATGTAACTTCATATCTCATGAAAAGCTCAAATACCATATTCTTGATACCAATAGAAAAATTGTTGAACTTATACCAATTATAAGAAACAAAGAAACAACTTTTCTTACCTCTTTATATACCAATAATATTGTTAACACTCTTCAACATATCTTCATGGTTGATATACCTTCTTGACACTTTGCATACTTGCTCATGGAAATAGAGAACTTAAATGACTATCTCAACCTTATATCATGCATCCTTTAATGAATATTAAGCTCATGAAACCTTCACTATCTTTCCCTTTATGCAATTGTTATGGACCTCTAAAAACAACTATGATACTCCTTATTTGACTTAAAGCATATGCTCAAAAATTCTACTTCATACCTTAAAACTCTGAATATGATTATACAAATATAAAAAAAAATCTTACATACCTTATTCCTTCAAATCATAGATCCAAAAATCTCCCCATGTGTCTATATACTCCTCTTGAACAACACAAAGGATAAAAAACACTTTTCGGTCTATATCGGGCCTCTAAGAACAACTAGGTCAATCTTGACCAAGGATATTGCTTCAAGGAACAAATATTAGTTCACCATATAAGATAAAATATAATCAATGCTATGTTTATATCCATTTACTTTCTTCATGTTTAATAGATCACCATGATATGAACCAAATCATGACAACTATCTTGCATTACTCAATCAATGGAACAACACAAACAAGATTCACAATAACAAACCTCTGTGATGATTTTATTCTTCATAATGTGTTAGTTGAGACAATAAAATGCATGCCTTGGTCCTAAATCATTCATTTCTTCATGTTAATACTTGAATAATAGTTCAAAAATTGATATATTTCTCCATGGAAAAATATTATACCTCTCATGCTTATAAAATGATCAACCACGTGTTGTTTCACTATAACATTCCTATGTCATACCATCAACTTCATGAAATGAAAACAAAGACTAAAAATATATGCCTTAGACCTCCATGGATAAGCAAACATTTAGCTCATGTTGATACTTTAATGAACATACCTTTATTCTAGATTCTAGAATTTTGCAATGCATACATACCTAGATATGTCCTCTTGTCCCGATATCTTACCTTTATGCCCTCAAATACAATCTCCATGGATTAATTTAGGTCTTCATGACACTTATAACCATACATGATATATTAGGCTCAAAATCATATTGATCTTACAAACCAATCACACGATCTTATATGCACAGACCTATATTAGGCCACACAACTCAACCTATGCTCAAATCTTGCATACAACACTTTGTAAATTGTAAATTTATCTATTGGTCCTTCACACACCTTCTTGATGCTTATTACATTATAAGAAACTTAACTATCCTTATCACACAATTTTAGTAGTCTTCAACATGATTCATGACTCCATTCATTCAAAACACCTTCATGATGTTTTCTATTTACAACATATCTCCATGAATTTGAATGGTCTGATCGAGTCATTATACAAATGTTTGAAACATGTCTACTACCATTCTTAGTTGTCTCAAGTATTCAACATTAGAAACATCCCTCACTATGTCTTCTATTGGATGATGCATTCCTCTATGAAGCCTAATAGAGACATACCTGCTATAGGGCTCTAGAAAATCGTGAACTTAAGAGATTCCCAAATCTCCATCCCTTTACAATCTTGAGACTGGTAATTTGTCTTTAGGATCCTTCTTATCTTGATTGGAATTTTAGGTTTGATGATTGTACTATTATTCTCTTCCTCTAATGTTTGAGTTGATAATAAATATTATTGTCACTTTTGGAACTCTTCAAACTCGGTCCTTTCTCTACCATAGCAAAATTCCACCTTGGCTTGAATATTGATTAGGATTGGGCTTGATTGTCAATCTCCTTCAAAGACCGAGCAACATCATGGATTTTGACAGACACTCAGAGGTAGATAGATAATCATGTATGTCATTTTGTAGCTGGGAAGCAATCTATCTAACTTGTTAGCACTCAGGTTTTGAAAGGAGTGGGTAGCACCTTAAAAGGATGTGATCTGATCCTAACTATTTTAGGTTGTGCCTTTCAACCAAGGTAAGAGAACCTATTTTGTAACCTCTGTTATTGAAGAACAATGATAAATCCTTCTTTTGCATAAATTTTATAGAGAAGACCTTGGGAAAATATGATCAACACACCAAATCTGACTCTCACGAGTTGTCACTTCCAGATCATGGAGATATTTTCACAACAAGGCAAAGGTTACTAAAGACATTTGGGACCCTGATTGCTTCTACATGTTTTGGTAATGAGATTATGCATTTGTATGCACACACACAAGACAAACAGGGTAGTATAGGTAGGATTGGTTGTTTTTGAATAAATTTTTGGTGGGAGGTGGGGTAGGATGAACTTGATTCACCGATCCTTGAGGAATCTTACAAAATGGAAGGTTAAACCAACAAAAATGCCACAAAATAGCTAAAATGTTTCTTTAACTAGAATATGTGCTTCAATGGAGGCCCAGATTAGCACTTTTTCACACAATCTTTGAGATTCTATCACGAAGGCTCGAGTTAGAAAATCCAACAAAGCATCAAGATCTAAGTCAAATCATGCCTAAGGTACACCCAAGAGGCTTACAGACAATCTCTATCAACAAATGAAAGAAAAGTGATTTTAAATCATTTATTCCAATCCCAGATGAAAGCTCTTCTGAGAAATGAAATTGCAGATGCCACTAAACTATCACAAGGATTGAGGCCTGTGTGATTGAATCATATTTTAATACAAGATTGCAATAGAAACAAGAAAAACTACTCACATACATTCAAAATAAAACAAACACATTTTTCTCAAGACAACACATAAATAACTCAAATTTGATTAAATCTATCAACAGGGGAAAGTTTCTAGAATAGTCTCAGAGCTTGTCAATGGTTGTACACTTGCAACCACCTTGACATGATCAGATTTAATACAAAAGAGATATACAAGCTTCTCAAATGGCTTCTCAAAATGATGGGCTCTATCAAGCTTTTTTCTATTAGAAAATTCAGTCCCGACCCCTAACACTCCAACCATTTGCACAAAAATTTGTGCCATTTATAACATTTACAATAGAGCCCCTTTTCCCCCAAAAAAATCTAGACCTTGAGTGCTACCAAGTGCTTTTTCATGATCACGATCGTGATTCTCAAAATCAGATCTATAAAAAGTTTCCAGGTGCTCGAGGGGGATCTCATCGAATATCTCCCGCATTCAACTCCTTCCTCTGGTAGATCACTCTTTCTTCAATTTTCCAACCACTTCCACCCCTAATCTATCAAATCTGCTCCTTGCATGCTTGGGAAGAAAAAAATGAAAATCTGATCGAGCACGATAGTCAAACCATTTTAATGGTGAAAGATGTCTTCCAGATCTCCCCACCAAACTCAGATATCAACATTAACTCCCCTCTCTTCTTGGCATGTAGGAAATACCAAGAAATCATGAAGACTCACACTTCCAGGTGTGTTTCAGTAAAAATGGGGGAAAATCAGATTCAGACTCTCAACTTTACATTGATCTTTACTTTGAATTTGGGTCATCCACGTGGAAGATTCAAACTTAAAAATAGACCTGGGGGTTTCCTCTGACTTTTTACAACTTTTGGAAAAATGGAAAAATTCACATTTTGTTCCACACTCCCCCTCGAGAAATGAGCCTGACACGTGTCCTAAGGTGGGTCCCAAAGGAACCATGGATAAATTCTACCATTTGACCTCTTTTTTGGAAAAAGGAAAATTTTCCAAGTTTTCCCCACAGCTCCACCCTTCCGCTTCAAGTTTCCAATGTGGGTCCCAATGGAACCACACTTCCTTTTTTACTTTTAACTCTTTTTCCCACAAAGGAAAATTTTCCAAATTTCCTCCAAGGCCCACACCTCCACCATTGACTGGAGCAAGCTTTGACCTTTCTTCCATCGGGCTTGCGGGCCATTTTTGATATTTTAACCCTTTTGAGCATAAGAGGCAAAAATTCTAAGTTACCCCCGATGGTCCACTTCCCCCCCCTTTTTGACTTTTCAAACTGCCACGTGTCACCATGGCACACCTTGAGATGGTCCCAAAAATTTGATACCTTGAATGAGCATGGGCTCACACGTGTCCTAGCCCTCAAAAATTTGTTTGAAGGCTCAAGCTCAAGGAAGGCACCAAGTGTCATGCTCTCGAGGTAGTCTCCTTTTGGCCATTGAAAAAGTCTAAGAAAAATGCAAAGTGAGCGGAGGCCTCCACGTGTCCTCTCGCAAAAAAATGAAACTCAAGGGTCAAGCCCCAAACATGCAAGTGTCAAGGTCCTCCATGTGTCCCCTGACCTCCCAAAACCCTTTGAAAAATGACTAAGTATGGGAAGACCTCAGAAGCCTCCACGTGTCTCCATGGCACAATTTCAAAATGGTGCCCAAAGTGAGACCCTTCGAGCATGGGCTCGCATGTGTCCCCATTTTCTCCAAACTATTTTAGCTTTAGCATAAAAAAATTATCTAAGTCTGGGAAAAGTAAAGTGAAACCTCCACGTGTCCTCCCGACACTACTCCAGGCCAAACCAAAAAGTAGATCTTCAAATGAGCGTCGTTCCTCCACATGGACACATTTTTAAGTTGAGGTGATTCATAGAAATTTTGAAGTACCCAGTGAGCCGTCCAACCAAAAGGTGCCACGTCCCCTATCGATGCAAGGATGTAAATTTTTGCCGGAGAAAACACCACAAAAACCGTAAAATACAAAAAAATGATCATTTGAGCCCGAAAATGAAAATTTCTCCAAGGACAGAGAATTTAGAAATGTTACAAGGCTCAAATATGTTTCCATCAGAGACACATCCATTCATTTTTCTTCAAGTATTTAGGGTAGAAATGACAAGGAAACAAATCCCGACCATGGAGAATGGAAAATATGGGAGAACCCGAGTTTTTAGATGAACAGAGAACGGGAGACCCAAATTACAGACCTTTTCCAGAGGAACAAAGAAACAAGGAGAAAACCATGGACCCATAAGTGATCTACGACCCAGGAACAAATTAAAAATGGCAAAAAAGATTAACCAGCACAACACGGGAAAAAATAAAGTGACAGAGGCCGTAAATCGATAGATTTTCAAAGGAAAATGGGGCGACTATTTTTGAGCACCAACATCGGCTCTCACTCGGGATGGGCACTCCCCATGAGTGCCACAAGAACAAAAAGGTAGAGACCAAGTGCCAAAATATCCATTGGGCAATAGAGTCAATTTGTAGAGCAGAGAAACAGAGCCATCTCCAAAAAATGAAATAGAGAAACCAACAAAAACAGGTCACCGAGGACCAGAATGAACAAAAACACAAAAGACAAGAAACAAACAACAAACTATACACTATACACAATTTTTTCCTTGATTTTGGGAATCAATCCAAGAAATGCTTCAAATGCCTACCATTAATAGGAAATTCAAGCAGTTCACCATCTAAGTCCTTGAGGAAGAAGGTATGCTCACCAATCCTGATATCAATGGAGTAAGGGCCCATCCATAATGAGTCAAACTTGCCATGCTTTCCCTTATCCTCATGTCTGCTATCCCATAGCAGCACAAGATCTCCAACATTGAAGGCCCTGGGAGTGACCTTCTTGTCAAATAACTTCTTCAACCTTTTCTCTCTAAACTTTACATGCCTCTGGTGGGATGCCCTCCTCTCTTCATCAAGCTCAACAATCTGTTAATGCAAGCATCATAAGGACCTACCTCTTGATCTTCCAAATTGTTGCATAAACTGATATGAAGATAATTGCATATGAAGAGGTAGTAGGGCCTGAGTCCCATATACCAACTCAAATGGACTCTTTCCAGTGACCCTCTTGACAGTGATCCTATCTTCCCAAACAAAAACTTCAACTGTTCACCCCACTTTCTCTTGTTTAGCTCCAAGGTTCTTCTGATAATCTTCAACAAATTTTTTTACTTGGACTCAACTTGTCCATTTCCTTGGGATTGTAATTGGAGGCATATGTCAAGTTGATCCCATACTCCTTGCACATTTCCATCAAAGGTTTAGCTCTAAAGCTCATGGCATTGTCAACAACAATCTTGACTGGCACCCCAAACCTGCAGATGATATGGTTCAACAAAAAATCCATGACAATTTGGTGTGTTGCTCTTTTGGTGGGGATTTCCTCCACCCACTTGGTGAAATAATCAGTGGCTACAAGAATCCACTTATGGCCAACACTTGAAGGGTCTGAAATCTCACCAATGAAATCCATTCCCCATTGCTTGAATGGAGCTTCAATTGATACAGGCTGCAAAGGAAGGGAGCCTAAAGCTTTTAGTCTTCTAGAGAAGCACTGAAACTCTCACATCTTCTAACCAAAAGAGTTGTATCCTGAAGAGAGTTTGGCCACCAATAACCAGCCCTCAGATCTTGTGTGTTGTGACTCTTGCAAAAAAATGTCCCCCACATACTCCTCCATGGAGATCAACAATTATCTTGGGGGCTTCTTCTTCAGTAATGCATCTTAAGAGGACTCCCTCTGGTTCTTCCAAGCCAACCCATAATCAGTAATGACATATTTCTGGGAGGCCAACTTAAGAGCCCTTTTCTAGTTCTTACTTAAATGCTCAGTAAGTATAAGTGTCTGAGATAGAAAATTACATCCTTGTACCACTCAGAACTCATCAACCTTTCAAAAACACCTTCCCTTTCTTCTTCTACCTCATTTACCTCAATAGTTTGCAAGTTTCTCTCAGCCATAAGCTTAGCCAAGCCCAAACCTCTCACCAACTTCATGGTTTGGATATCCATATCATATTCTTGCAACTTGTTCACCCACCTACATCTTTTTCTTGAGACTTCCATCTCTGACAAAGATGTCCTTCACCATGGTGTGGGGAACATAAGAAACCACTTTAGAACTTAGAATGTAAGGTCTAAAAACCTTTTTTTCTTTTACCAAGGAAAATGCCTTGCTTTTCCATGATAGTGTACTTCAGCTCAGCCCCTCTAAGGCCTTACTTACTAAAAAGGCAATTGGCCTCTCAACCCCTTCATCATCATCATCCTTCTACAGTAGGACAAAAGCAATAGTGTTCTCTGAAGCAAAAAGGAAAATAGTTGGAAAGGCTTCTTATAATCTGAGCTGCTAAAACAGGGGCATGTTTTAATGCCTCTTTGATTCCATTGAAAGCTTGGATGGCAGCCTCCTCCCATTTGATGACCTGGTCTTTCTTCAACATGGAAGTGATTGGAATGGTCAACTCAAAAAAGTTTGATATGAATCTTCTAATGAAGTTTATCTTCCCAAAGAAGGACTGAATTCCTTTCTTGGTTCTTGGGATTGGGACCTTGCTTGATGGCCTCTACTCTTTCTGGATCAATCATCACTCCTTCTTGTGACACAATGTGACCAAGAAACTTTTCCTTCTACACTCCAAAATGGCACTTCTTTGGATTGAGTGAGATGCCATATTCTCTACATCTTATCAACATCTTCTCCAAGTGCAGCAAGTGGTCACTTCTCTTTCTAGAAAACACAGTCACATCATCCTGGTAGACAACAATAAACTCATTGATGTAACCAAAAAAGCAACATCCATTTCTCTTTGAAGGTGGCTCCAACATTCATCAGACCAAAGGGCATCCTAACATACACATATGTTCCCCAAGGAGTAGTAAAGGTTGTCTTGATCCTTTCTGATCCTTCACCACAACTTGGTTATAACCAGAGAAACCATCCAAGGTAGAGAGAAATTCAGACCCAGTCACTAACTGCAACATGTTCTCCATATTTGGTAAAGGATAATTATCCTTCATTGATGCTCTATTTAGATTCCTAAAGTCCACACATAACCTGATATCACCATTCTTCTTTCTTACTGGTACTAGGTTTGCAACCCAAGAAGAATACCTAGTGGGCTGAATAATCCCTCCATCTCTCAGCTTCTTCAGTTCCTCTTGCATCTTGAGAGATAAGAGTGGGTTGATTGGCCTCTTTTTTCTACCTGAATGGCTTTGCATTAGACTCCAAGGGAATCTCATGCTGAAACAGTCCTCTCTATATGCTTTTAGTTCAGAATAGGTCCAAGCCATGCAATCTTGGTATTTTTCAACAATTGATGTATGACTTGCTTCTCCTCCTTGCTGAGATTACTTCCTAACCAAATTTTCCTTGGCTTCTCCTTTGTGCCAAGGTCATGCTCCTCAATATCCCTCGAGGCTGCCATGCATCTGTTAACAATGTGATCAACATTATCAAAATTGGACTCAAGAGCAACCAACCCTCTAGGAATGGTATTGGTTTTTAGCTGATGATGCCCTTGCCAAACAAGGTTTCTTTTCCTTCTGTTGTACATACCATTGGCTCCAAATCAATGCATTGATCAAAAAACTCTCCCTTGTTTTAGAAAAATCTCTTCTGATCTGAGCATCATCATCAAAAACTACCAATGTTTAATGTTGTCAGGGACAAAGGTCTTGTCAATACCTCAACATCATATTCACAATATGGGGACATTGTACAATTGTCAAACCGAGACCCCAACACTACAAGCTTTTCTGCCAAGTCATTGAATTTCCTATCATGATGCACTATGTTGAATGAATCAAACATCTCAATAAGATCCCAAACTACATGTTTATACTATTTCATTCATTGATTCTTTGTGGCATACAATTTTTTGACTTGTTTTACAATTAATTCTAGTCTCCTTTGACAATGATGTCCTTGTACCATATTTCCAAGCAATTCTTAAACCCAACAATAATGCCTCATACTCAACAATGTTGTTGGTGCACTCAAAGTTGAGTTTGAAGGAAAAAAAAATTTTTCCTGACTAGGAGAAAGTAGAACAACACCAACACCATTCCCAAACTTGGAGCAAGCTCCATCAAACAATAGAGTCCAAGGAGAGCCCACTTGTTCAAGACACTTGCATTCCTCAATCTTGTGCTCCTTTCCATCAGAAAATCCTACAAAGTTGTCAACATCAACATTTGTGTACAATACTTCATAGGATGCATTGTTGGGATCCTCAATAAGATGCAACATTTTCTTTTCTCCATACAACCTGACAAGGCTTCCTTCAATTGGAATGGTGGCATAGGACATATCCATTTGGACACTCCCACCAACACTAGCAGCCCATTTTCTTGATAGTAGCATGCCCCACTTGGTTAGGTAGTCAACAATGACAACATCAAGTTTTAAATTTTTACCTAGGTAAGTGTAAGCTGCAATGCACCACCAAACCCTTCACACATCCCACTACTGGCACTTCTCTGAATCCATGGTAGTGCACTTCCCATATGTTGTTGTCACTTTGATATTCAGCTCATTCATGACTTCCAAAGGCATGACATTACATGATGCCCCTGAGTCAAACATGCAGTTGTGCAACAGTCTGTCCTTAATGATCAAAGTGGTGAAGAATGGATCCACATTCATCTGAGAGTCCACCAAGGATGTCCCCAAATAGACCTCAGGTGGTTCACCTAGTTCCTCCAATGCTGGTGGTGTTTCTAATTCTTGAATGATTGGAGGAGTCTCCACAATATTTACATTTTTACCTAGGGCAGTCTTCTCTTCTTTCAATCCCAAGTATTCAAATGCTCTCTTTTTGTGCTCAGAATCCTAAGCAACTCAACAATTGGAACAAAGACTTTGATTTGACTTAAAACTTGGGCAATATCATATGGGACATTCCTTGGCAAGGTAGTATTGGAAGGAAAGCCAACACACTCATTAGGTGGTACAGGATTTTTGATAACTTGGGCATGAGGAGGGATATGATTTTTGTTTGGAACTGTAGGGCTTTTGGCAGATGCCTCTTTCTTAGGAGCCTCTTTAGGAATGTTTGAAAGTAAGGGAGCTTTTGGCTTGGCTTGAGGCCCTGTCCCTTTGTAACCTTACTTCTTTTGTTATATTCCTTCTCTTGAGCAACAACAACATTCATCAGTAATTGTCTATCCTCCTCAGATGGAATTCCTCCATCATACTTCTTTATCATTAAAGCCCTTAAATATTCAAAGTCATTATTGGGAAATTCAAAATCTTGTATAATATCTACTTCTAAAATATGAGAGGGAGGAAGAATAGGTACCCTATGAATGCAGTCCCAAAAAGTGGCAGCATTCCGGGCACTTATCACCTCAATTGAAGTTGCCCTTGTTGTAAGCTTGTGGAACAACCCATCATGCATACATCATCATCATTATCATCATCTTCTTCTTCTTCTGTTGATCTTCTTCACAAGGAGCATGAGGCATGAAACATTTGTCACACCAATCAATGACATTTGTCTCCTCCACAACAACAACTCTGGCAGCCAAAGGATCAGGCACCATTCTATTTTCCCTACCTTGGGGCTGCCTATTTCCAAATCCAATAGGTCCTTTGCCTCTATCATCATATCTTTGGTGATTTGTAAACCTATCTTGGCCTTGTTTCTTGTGTTGACCTTGTGAGCTTCTACCCAATTCCTTCTCATCCCGGGCTAGTTTGTAGGAAATTTCTTTGACAACCCCTACCAAAGTTTTCACAACCTCCTCCAAATCAACAACTTTACTTGTTTGAGGTTTTTCTGGTTAATCAATTTTACACCCTCCCTTTTTGGAGGCTTTCCAATTTCCTTGATGTTGTTCTCTATTTTCAGAGCCATGGTGAAGGCCTACCTCAAATTTGTGGGGTTCTTGTCTCTTAAGTAATATGCAGCCTTTTTATCAAATGCATCAAAATATTTGATCAAACATGACTCATCACAAGGCCTTATCCTAACAGAAATCTCCTCAAGGTCTTATTAAACCTTGTGTTGAAATCATGTACTGACTCATTAGGATTCTTTTTTATGTTTTCAAATTCTATCAAAAGAAACCTAGGGTCAGTTCTATCACCATACTACAATCTAAATGCATTACTCATCTCAGTCCAAGAATCAATAGAGTTATCTGGAAATGCTTTATACCAATCCCTAGCATCCTCTTCCAAGGTATGGATAAACAACTTGATATATACATCTTCATGTTCAATCTCAAAGTCTTCCATCATATTGATAAAAAGCTTTAGATGTTGATCACCAGTAATAGCATTGTTTCCTTGAACTTTGGCATTTTGTTCCTTACATCTTGAGGCACTGCATTTGGATAACCAACCATTCCCACAAAATTTATAGGTCCAAAGGTGTTTACAACAAAAGGGGTCTCTGGTGGGGGCTGGGCCATGTTGATTTGATTTCGAAAGGTGACCCTGGAGGGGTGACAAATTGATAAGGGGCATGAGGGTCCTTGAACACAGAGTATAATTTTCAAAATGGATACCCCCAAAGGCCTTGTCTCTTGGAAATCCCTATCAACCTCAGAAAAGATAGGTGCAAAATGTGAAGCAAACCTTTCAAAATCAAATGAAGGCCCTTCTCCAACTAGAGAATTCAATTCCACAAAGAGGCTACCTGATTCAGAGTCACTTGAATGGCAAGTCTTCAATGATAGGCGATCACTTTCATCAATGGAGATCCCTCTTCTTGTCTGTTGTTCTCCCACAACTCTCCAAGAGGATTTTCTTCCTTCTGATTTTGCTTTTCCTAGCTCTGGAAACAATGTCCTAGTAGGATCCCTAGCAAAGAAAGATCTTCTTCCTTCCATCTTTGCCAATATTAGTAACAAATCTGACTTTGACAGAGTTTTAAGACACTAGGTACTCATTAAAAATCAGATCAACAGGAGTCACCACTAAGGATTTCCACCTTAGTTGTGCAAATGCACTAAATATGATCTGTCAAATGTCTCAAATGCTAGAAACTAGAAATGGAAAGATTCTAACCTTTCTTTACCTAGATTTATCAAATGAAAGCTAGTGCACTAGGTGTGAAAACTAAAAAACTAACACACAACACTTGGAGCATACAAGAAGTGTTTTACCAGGGCTTAAATGTGAGTTGAAGTCCAAATAAAATCCCCAAAAAAATGGCAACATAAGTGTTGTTGATGGGCTAGATGGATATGAAATAAAATGAAATCAAAAATTGGTCTCAAAAATTAAACAATCAAACAATCCCGAAATGGCACGAAAATGTTGTTGAAGGGCTAGATATGAACTATGAAATAGAAAAATCAAAAATTGATCTCAGGATATGAATCAACAAATTGGTCTCAAATTCAAAACAATCCCAAAGGTGTGATGCCAAGCTGATGGTTGATCCAAAAAAAATTAATCTCCTTCAAAGATCCGAAAGAATTTAATCTCCTTTGACCGAGAGAAGCATCATGGATTTTGACAGACACTCAGAGGAGATAGATAATCATGTATGTCATTTTGTAGAGCTGGGAAAGAATCTATCTATCTTGTTAGCACTCAGGTTTTGAAAGGAGTGGGTAGCACCTTAAAAGGATGTGATCTGATCCTAACTATTTTAGGTTGTGCCTTTCAACCAAGGTAAGAGAACCTATTTTGTAACCTCTTTTTATTGAAGAATGATGGTAAATCCTTCTTTTGCATAAATTTTATAGAGAAGACCTTGGGAAAATATGATCAACACACCAAATCTGACTCTCACGAGTTGTCACTTCCAGATCATGGAGATATTTTCACAACAAGGCAAAGGTTACTAAAGACATTTGGGACCCTAATTGCTTTCTGCATGTTTTGGTAATGGAAATTATGCATTTGTGCACACACAGGACAAATAGGGGTAGTATGGGTAGGATTGGTTGTTTTTGAATAAATTTTTTTGGGAGGTGGGGCAGATGAACTTGATTCACCAGATCCTTGAGGAATCTTACAAAATGGAAGGTTAAACCAACAAAATGCCACATAATAGCTAAAATGTTTCTTTAACTAGAATATGTGCTTCAATGGAGGCCCAGATTAGCACTTTTTCACACAATCTTTGAGATTCTATCACGAAGGCTCGAGTTAGAAAATCCAACAAAGCATCAAGATCTAAGTCAAATCACACCTAAGGTACACCCAAGAGGCTTACAGATAATCTCTGTCAATAGATGAAAGAAAAGTGATTTTAAATCATTTATTCCAATCCCAGATGAAAGCTCTTCTGAGAAATGAAATTGTAGATGCCACTAAACTATCACAAGGATTGAGGCCTGTGTGATTGAATCATATTTTAATACAAGATTGCAATAAAACAAGAAAAAAAACTACTCACATACATTCAAAAATAAAACAAACACATTTTTCTCAAGACAACACAAAATAACTCAAATTTGATTAAATCTATCAACAGGGGAAAGTTTCTAGAATAATCTCAGAGCTTGTCAATGGTTGTACACTTTGCAACCACCTTGACATGATCATATTTAATACAAAAGAGATATACAAGCTTCTCAAATGGCTTCTCAAAATGATGGGCTCTGTCAAGCTTTTTCTATTAGAAAATTTAGTCCCGACCCCTAACACTCCAACCATTTGCATGAAAAAAAATTGTGCCATTTATAACATTTACAATAGAGACCCTTTTCCCCCAAAATCTAGACCTTGAGTGCTACCAAGTGCTTTCCATGATCACGATCACGATTCCCAGAATCAGATCTCGTAAAAAAGTTTCCAGTGCTCGAGGGGGTAGATCTCATCGAATATCTCCCGCATTCAACTCCTTCCTCTGGTAGATCACTCTTTCTTCAATTTTCCAACCACTTCCACCCCTAATCTATCAAATCTAGCTCCTTGCATGCTTGGGAGAAGAAAAATGGAAAATCTGATCGAATCAGCATATAGTCGAGACCATTTTAATGGTGAAAGATGTCTTCCAGATCTTCCCACCAAACTCAGATATCAACATTAACTCCCCTCTCTACTTGGCATGTAGGAAATACCAAGAAATCATGAAGACTCACACTTCTAGGCGTGTTTTAATAAAAATGGGGGAAAATCAGATTCAGACTCTCAGTTTCCGTTGATCTTTACTTTGAATTTGGGCCATCCACGTGGAAGATTCAAACTTAAAAATAGACCCGGGGTTTCCTCTTGACTTTTTACAACTTTTGGAAAAATGGAAAAATTTCACATTTTGTTCCACATCTCCACCCTCGAGAAATGAGCCTAACGACACGTGTCCTGAGGTGGGTCCCAAAGGAACCATGGATAAATTCTACCATTTGACCCTCTTTTTGGAAAAAGGAAAATTTTCCAAGTTTTCCCCATAGCTCCCCCTTCCGCTTCCCGACACAGTTCCCAATGTGGGTCCCAGTGGAACCACGCTTCCTTTTTACTTTTAACTCTTTTTCCCAAAAGGAATTTCCAAATTTCCTCCAAGGCCCGCACCTCCACCATTGACTGGAGCAAGCTTTGACCTTTCTTCCATCGGGCTTGTGGGCCATTTTTGATATCTTAACCCTTTTGAGCATAAGAGGAAAAATTCTAAGTTTCCTCCCTTTTGAATGGTCCACTTCCCCACCCTTTTGACTTTTCAAACTACCACCATGTCACCATGGCGCACCTTGAGATGGTCCCCAAAAATTTAGACCTTGAATGAGCGCGGGCTCGCCACACGTGTCCTGCCTGAAAAAAATTTGTTTGAAGGCTCAAGCTCAAAGGAAGGGCACCATGTGTCATGCTCTCAGGGCGTCTCCTTTGGCCATTGAAAATTCTAAGAAAATGCAAAGTGAGCGGAGGCCTCCAAAAATTCCTCCTAGCAAAAATGAAAAGTGAGCGGAGGCCTCCAAGTGTTCCTCCACGTGTCCCAAGCTTCTTTAAAAACTAAGTATGCCTTTAAAGTGAGCCTCCACGTGTCTCCATGGCTCCCAAAGTGCAGACCCCGAATGTCCTCACCACGTGTCCCCATTCTCCACCAAACTATTTTAGCTAGCATAAAATTTATCTAAGTCCAGGGAAAAGTAGTGGAAACCTCCACGTGTCCTCCCAGTGCTACTCCAAGGCCAAACCAAAAAGTAGATCTTCAAATGAGCATCGTCATTCCTCCACGTGGACACATTTTTAAGTTGAGGTGATTCATAGAAATTTTTTTGAAGTACCCAACTGAGCCACATCCAACCAAAAGGTGCCACATCCCCTGTCGATGCAAGGATGTAAATTTGACCAGAGAAACACCCGTCAAACCGTAAAATACAAAAAAATGATCATTTGAGCCCAAAAATGAAAATTTCTCCAAGGACAAAGAATTTAGAAATGTTACAAGGCTCAAATATGTTTCTCAGAGATACATCCATTCATTTTTCTTCAAGTATTTAGGGCAGAAATGACAAGGAAGACAAATCCTACCATGGAGAATGGAAAATATGGGAGAACCCGAGTTTTTAGATGAACAGAGAAATGGGAGACCCAAATTATAGACCTTTTCCGAGAGGAACAAAGAAACAAGGAGAAACCATGGACCCATAAGTGATCTACGACCCAGAACAGATTAAAAATGGCAACAAAGATTAACCAGCACAACACGGGGAAAAAAAAGTGACAGAGGCCATAAATCGATAGATTTTTTAAGCCTCAAATATCTTCTCAAACTTCTTAAAGGTATTTAACCTACTTGTTTCTTGTTTCAACTCTAATTTTAAGCTCTTCATCTTTATTTCATTCATGATATAGTCTTCTTCCTTAGCCTTTAGGGATTTAATCTCAGTCTTGAACTTGGTACAATCTTTTTCTTTGGCCTTTAGAGCTGATGTCACAAAATCAACTTGAATTTCATATTCTTTGATAATGTTTTCATGCTCATCATTGATGCAACTGATATGTTCTTCATATTCCTTGATCAAGGACTTCAATTTTTCTTCTTATTTCTTTGACTTTTTAGATCATCTAGAGCACTTATCAGTTCGCCTCTAAGTTCACCTCAGCTTCTTCATCTTCTGATTCTTCCAAGAAACTATTCAAACACTCACTTCTTGCTTCCTTGGCCATGAATATGAATTCATTGTTGTCTTCCTTGGCATATTCATCATCATCATCTGATGAAATGTTGTCACTAACATCAAAAGAGTTGTCACTACTATCTTCTTTGGAGTAGAAATTCTTCTTGTTCTTGGATGATATTTTCTTGCTGTCATGCTTCTTGAATCTCCTTTTTTCATGATTATGAGACTTCTTTTTCTTATCATGATTTTCATCATGCTCATCATGCTCATCCTTATTCTTGTTAGGAAATTTATTTGCAAAATGACCAATCTTACCACATTCAAACCACTTAAATGGTAGTTTTAATTTGTACTTACCTGATCCTCTTCTTAGCCTTCTAACAAACATGGCCTCTAGCTTGTCATCATCAATATCTAAATCAGATTTATCCTTTACCTTCTTACCTTGTGCCTTATTTTCATCCTTGAAAGCATCATCCTTCTTGGTAGGTCTTCCATCATTAGTTCTCATCTCATAGGTTGTCAGGATCCCATGAAGTTCATCCATCTGCAAGGGTACTCAAATATTTTGCTTATTCTACAGTTGAAACCTTAGAATTAAACTTGGATGTGAAGGACCTCATAACCTTTTGGAAAAATATTGACTTATCCATCTTCTCTCCAAGACCTCTGATGATATTGACAAATTCATCAACTCTCAAAGAAATAAGAAACAATATTTTCATCTTCCTTCACTCTTAGGATTTCAAATTATCTTATATAGGTCTAAAATTTTAGCCAATTTGACCTTCACAAACCAAGCCTCTGAAAGTCCACACAAGATAGAATTATTGCTTTAGAATTACTTTCACATGCTTTCTTGCATGTTGCATCGATTGGGGGTGTAGAAGGTATAGTATATCCAACATCCATTGATTACCATATGTCAAAACCCAATGACATAAAATAGTTCCTCATCATGATACTCCAAAAGGAATAA
This sequence comes from Taxus wallichiana var. yunnanensis, assembly GCA_018340775.1. NCBI lineage: Eukaryota > Viridiplantae > Streptophyta > Pinopsida > Cupressales > Taxaceae > Taxus > Taxus wallichiana. The sequence goes on from CM031242.1 coordinate 926,606,457, forward strand.
TTAATCCCATTGAAAAGAGGAGCCTTGTTAGTTGATTATCCTCCTTGAGCTTGATTACTAGCCATACATGTGCTTCTAGGATATCCTTCAAGTTGTTAAACTTGTTTTAAATGACAAAGCTATGATACAAATTTTTGAAAGCACAATCATCGAGAGGGGGTGAATCAGTGTCTTTATAAATTTTTACTTTAGTTATCTTTATACATTCATCAAACCATCATCATATGAGCAATGTAAACTTAGTTAAGCAAACCATCAAAGAAACTTATCAACCATTCACATGAGCATGCAACAATAGAGAACACATGAACACATTATTTAGGTGGGAAACCCTCAAGGGAAGAAAACCCATTTAAATTTTCTTATTTATATAAATCAAGATTGCGGTGAAACACCAACTCCACAAGAAGCACAAACCCTAATTTATCTTAGCACCAAATAGAATTTAGCAAGCACTAACTTGCAAGGAGACTACAACCCCTTATTTAGTGAAGCACCAAATCCACAAGGAGTACTAACCCATAAATTTTAACAAGAACCAACTTGTAAGGAAGACTAAGCACCAACTCACCACCTAAGAATGTTCTCCACCTTCTTCTTGTTATTATCTCAACAAATGATGGAATTATTTGCTCTTCTTCTCTCTTCTCTCTTCTTATTTGTATGATATCTATCTATCATGTATCATCATGCACTAAGGACTCTTATCCACACTTGTGATGCTAAATCATTCATACATCTACTCATCTGCTCTTGAAGACTCTTCAAACTACCTTATTTTCTCACTCGCTCTTCCTTCTTCTTAACCTTCTAATAGGTATGCACAAACTACCTTTCATAGAAAGAAACATTTATATTTTCATTAAGGACACATTATTAATGGTATTTAAGACCTCATACATCTCACTTTATCCCTTATATCTCACTCATGCTATCATACTTCACATCTCTCTCAAATAGCCAAAAACCACCTAGTATATATACTTATCTCAAGCAAAAACACCATATAGGTCAGCAATGGTGAATTAGGTTAGACATTATAAAGTAAAATGAATTTTATAAACATTAAAAATTATAACATTAACTCCATTAGGTCTACAACAGCTCAATTAGGTCATTTGCTTCTTTAGGACTCAAGAAGACCTACTATATTAGGTCTATATGCAAGATATGACTCTTTAGACTTACATGATCATATTAAAACATCAAAACCTCTTCAAGAACATTATACATGACCTCTTCATACCTCCTACATGCTTATAAAGCTATGAAACTTCATTTCACACCATGAAACCATCTCAAGAACATGACTGTCCTACTAGGTTCTCAAAAACTAGTCTTCAAGAATGAAGATTATAACCTAAAAACACTCAACCATGCCAAATGAAACATGCAAAAAGTACTGCATGAACTCTAAAACATCACAAAATCCATTATATACCTCAACTTAGAGTATAAAGGCTCAAGAACAACTTTTCTCTAAACATACTCGTAACTGTCCCAAAATTGTCCAAAAACCAATAATGAAAAATAGAAATGGTATGACCACTTAAGAACTAAATATTGTTAGTAAATCATCATAGGAATGTAGTATAGGTCCATGGAATTCTATGCAATCCATTTATTCACTTTTCCTTTGCAAAACTTTATAAATACGTCAATTTTCTCATAAAATAGGCATGTACCATCACTTTTTATCACTTATCTCATAACAAAAAACATCTTAGAGATAGATGGGAGAGTCCTTACATGATCAATCATAAAAATTAGAAAAAAAATCAATTCTAGGCTATTTTGAGCAATATATATCCAATCCACTTTAAACTAGTTTTAGAGGGTTTTGACCTATTTTGGTGTTAATAATTGTTCATAAATATATGGACCTTAACACCCAAAAGAATACCCAGATTTCTTAGCTAGGAAACATATATATATCTCATCTCAAGAGCTTAAGTTACTATGGAGAAGATTAACGTACCAATGAGTAACTGAAAGTACACCTTGAGCTAGATTTCATCGGTATGAGAACTCGATAGGATTAAAAACTCAATATCTTCTAAAATAATACCTAACACATCATCCACATACATAAAATAACATTCCTAACAACTTACCATGCTCAAATTTACATATTGGTACTAAAAATGATCAACCTACCTCATTAGGCCATGCTTTCTTCACCTTGTTTTGTCTTCATGCTAGAAACAAACCTTCATACCTTTGTTCATGAAATCTAAACCACATTATCATGCTTAAAAACATCTACATACATGTATCCACTCATTTTATCAAGATACCATGCTCACACCTACATATCATGCCTTGATTAGGATTCTTAAGTACTTGAACCTTCTTGAACCACTTTGGTTTTTATTTGTAAGATAAACTTGACAACTCATGTTGTCTTCAAATTATCTCTCTTTGGACTCAAGAACCTTTGAAAAACCATTAACATCAACCTCTCGAAACTTATCATAACATCAAACAATCACACAAGGTCATCTTTGTTTCACATTGTCTTCAAAACCTATATTTCTCACTTTGTAATCAATGTTCACTCATGATTCACTTCTCTTTTGACATCAATGAAAACACCTAACACCAACACATCACCTTGAAATCAGGGTCAAAGCATATAAGTGTGTCCCACTTGGTGGCCAAAAATATTTGAAAATATTACTAGTAAATAAATATTTAAAAATACTATAAAACCTTAAAAATTAGGTAAATTTTGGATGCCATGCACCTTTGTATTTATAAGCTCTTAAAAATACATGTTTGGTCATTTTATATGTGTTTGGTCATGTTTTGGTTGTCACTTTGTAGACACCCAAAATTGGTACAAATTCCCTAACCCCTTTCAATCCAACAACTTGACACTATATCTAACCATGACCCCTTTCTACACATTAACATTGATTTAATTATCCCTAATTAAATTAATTCTCATCCTCACATCAATTTTAGTTTAATTTATCTACCTCCCCTCCACCTCACCTAGTGCCATCTCACCTAGCCAACTCACCCAAGACCCATTCTCCAACTTATTAATTAACTAAGACTAGGTTTATCCTTATCTTAACTAAGACTTAGTCTAGCCCTAGCATTTAACTCCCATAACTCCTCCAACGAAGACTCTACTTATCTAGGCATAGTCTATCACTTAAGACCCAGATTCAAAATATCAATTATGCCAAAAATAGTAAATATCAGGCTACTTTTGGCAACCTTGACCAATTCGCCCTAACCGACGCAGGTTTTCCCTTAGCTTGATCTTGGTTACCTAACCGCCATCGGTCACTTTATATACACTTTCATAACTCTTCACAAGTGTCGGTCATTCAATTATTGGAGCTCTCTTGCTTTCAAGCTTGAATCTTCAACCCTTCCTACATCCCGAGCGAGAAACACACAAAAAATGCAAGATAAGTAGCTGGTTCTCCTTCCAAAGCATTGGAATACTCATAGGAGCACACATGATTCACTTGCCACGACATTAGACCCGAAAATATCTTCTACGATCAACCACTAACCATCTTCACTCACATGATCTACAAAATATCAAGTAAGTATTGTGATTTTATCATTTATACTTATTTCAAGTGTAGATCTCTTATTCTTCTTTGTGTTTTCTTCATTCTACTACCCGTATATCACCTTCTTCCCATCAACCACACTATTCAACCATCCCAAGCCTTAACAAACCTTCCACCTCCTTTTCAACATACTTGAGTCTTCTTAATAATATTACAACCTTATCAAAGATCACCCTCACTCTCTGTAATGTAATCAAAAAAGGTTCAAATGCCCATTTTTAATAGTTTCCTACCTATTGCCCCTACTGAAACTCACCCAACCGGTGTTTGGTTACCCTCCTATATCTTGGCTGTCGGTCGCCACTGCCGATTTCGGTCTCTGTGTATGATAATATTACTAAAAACAATGAGCTCACCACCTCTATGAAACATCTCAAAACCCTTCCTAACTCCACCCGACTCCACCCACAACCTGACCTTTGCCTCACCTAATAACCTACCCAACCACTCAAACCTAAGCCTAGCCTTACCCTTTAGTAATATTTTATTGTATGTTGTTAGAGAATCCCAAATCTTATAATAGAGGATTGAAAACCTTCTAGGGAGTATCATACTTCCCGGATCTAGCTATCATTAGGAAGTCCTTTGACTCTTGCTATTTAATACTATTTTGTGGTCTTGTTGTGATTCTTATACATGTCATTCCTCCTAGCCAAAGGGAAGCTCACACAATCAGCTTGGATCAAAAGTGTACAGTGCGTGCAACACCTTCTACCGTCTTCATAACACAAGTATTCCTCCTACACTCGTTACCTTCTTATATGTTTCGTCTCTACTACAATATTTGGTTAAACATTTTGGCATGCCCAGTGGGACCCTTTTTGGGTTTCTTTTGCATTGATTCATTCTTAGGGAATTGTTGTGCGTTTATTTAATTTTGAAAGAGTTCACATTTAAATTCTCTCCCGGAGCGTTCTTCTTCTTCTAAGTGTCTCGGTGAAATTTGTATTTTGGATTAAAAAGAAAACTTCTTTTTATTTTGTATTGCATTAGTGAATTTCATACTCTTGACCTATTCATTATTTGCTACATCCAATTTCACTTTTGATTTGGGTTTAAAACTTGTGCACTTGCATTCTGAGTTTGTTGCATTATAGCTCACTTAAATTTAATTACAACCTATATGTTGGAGGTCATGACTAGCTGATGGTTGGCAAGAATGAAGTGTAGCTCACTTTGTGCACACACTCCATAAACCAAATCACTAAAACAAACAACTCATTGGTTAAACATCTTCCTTCTCGACAATTACCATTAACGACTATGCGATGGATCCGGCCGGTGTTCTATCCATCATCATATTAGAACATGGCCTCATGTATACAAAGTATATATTGGGGACTCGATCCACAATTTACCTAAAACCAACCATAGTTGCCGGTTTACATAGGGCGCATTTGTTGACCAAAAGCGTATTCTACTTACACTCGATCCTAGATGGCATAAGCCACATAACATAAAATCTACAACTTAGGATTTTTAGCATGTTTGTTGGCTTTTTCTTGTCTTGCATTTTGAGTTGTAAGGCACATTCTTATTCTTTTTATTTCCTACACCCCCTCATTACGGTTGGTGTATTCTCGTTTCTTAGTTTGTTTGGAATTTTCATTACCATACTCCATTTTTGGGTTGGTATTATTTGACTTAATCACCTACGATTCAGTTTTCCTTCACTTTCTCGAGATTTCATAGTAACCAACGTTGGTTTTAAGCCACCAACATAAGTTTTATATTGTTTTGGTAATCTTTCTAAAAATATGCTTAAATCAAATTTCGTCATCTTTAATTGTTCATCTCTCTTTCGACATTTCTAGGTCTCTGTTACCAACAGTAGAACTCGATTTTATCTAATTTACATTTCTCACTTCAAATTTGCAAACCTATCATTTATTCTCATTGGTCGATAGTGACATTGGTTAACCTTCTATCGGCATCGATTACCATACCGATGTTGGTCTTTTTGTTTTGAATTTTGTCAAAACAATGAGCCAATTCCACCTTCTAGATTTCTTTTGCTATCCATTTATGTGTTTGTGTACCATATGCGAACTCATACTACTTGTTCTTTCTCTATTCACATGGTTTTGATTCTACCAAGTCAATGCCTTGTTTTTCATCTATGACCAACCACCAACCATTACCTCGTCTTCCCTCACCACCCTCCATTTTTTCACCCATGGACCTAATGCTCCTCTCGTCGTCATAGCTATAGGTGATGAGGAATTCACAAAATTCCTAGATCACAACCCCACTACCTTACAATATTACCTAGCTCATTCATCCACTGCGATTCATCGGAAACTCCTATATGGGATGCTTGTTTCCATTTCTCCTAATATTGTACCCATTTCGCATCAATCGACTAGTGTAGCCTTACCTACTACCATCTCATCATCTGTCATCTCTCGAGATCATTCCCACATCGCATCTGTCACGTTCACACCTACAACATCGATCACACCTACGACCTCCACGTCCCCATCATCAGTAAATCTTAGTATAAGGATCCCCACCTCATCATTCCTCATTAATCCCAACCTCCATTTCAAGTGACCCCATTCTAGAGTTTTGTCATGTCCATACGATACACTACCACCTATTGCTATGAGGGTTTCACAAATGTTACTCCTACCTATACCTTGTCTTAACCACCACCTATCAATTATACTTCTTATTCAAGGTATATACCATCATCATCCACTACTACCTATATTTCACCTTCTCGGTTTTCCTACTAGACACCTCCATACACCGGAGTTCCATCCACATCCCATCCAACTCCCTATACCATGAGAGGTGTCCCTCGGTCTAAGTCAATATTTGCTTAAGATGATGATGGAAAAGATCAGACTCTTGAAGCATCACCTATCGCTCACTCACATTAACTTACGATGAAATTTGTAATGAGCCTATTCACTTCTCTATTCCCTTTCATCCCTATCCCACATTGGGAGATGCCAAAGTTTAACCGATTCAATAGCAAGGAGGATCCACAACAACATTTACGATCCTTTAAACATGTTTGTTATCTTATTACTCATGATGACGCCTTGCTCTTACAAACTTTCCCATGTCTTTGACATGACTTGACCTTGGGTGGTATAGTGCCTTACCTAGGCACTCTATCTTTTCATTTAACCAATTAGTAGAGACTTTCCTTGACCACTTCACCTTAACATCGTCAAGAAGGTCACCATGACTAAATTGTATTCCATACACCAATATGAAGATGAATCTATCCCATATTTTATCGCACATTGTGCAGAATCTTATTAGTCAAATTTCTTTCCAACTACCTCAGTTTGAACTTATAGATTTTCACGAGCATGTGTCGGGAATATCTCATCGACTCTCCAGTCCAAACCTTCCAAACATTTGAAGGCATTCCACATGGCTCGGTTAGATACCCACGCCGTTGAAGAAAGAAGTTGCACTTGCATGTAACAAAGTGCTCCTTGAAACCAAATGATTCTTCCTCTTACAAATCAAACAATCATTTAAATAATCATTCCAAAGTAAAGGGATGCACTTGATGTGGTAGTTAAAATTCTATCCTCCTCATCTAACTAATCACCAAAATTGACTTCAAATCTCTCCCCCATGCGAGTTTTCAGCAAAGGTATGAGTAAAGATGGTACACCCCATTGGGAACCCTATTCCTCATTCCCGGAAAAATGATAAAAGTAGGAGCTATAACCCTACTCAACGATAAAACCACACACTTTGGTTTCGATGTTTATCACCATTTTCTGCATGGTATAAGGAAAAAAACTATTTCAATTACCATCGTGTTAGGGGCCATAGTGATGGTAACTATAAAACATTCAAGAATATCATTCAAGAAATGATAGATAATGGATATCTCATTCTAGAAAACCCTAACACACACCTCGTAAACTAGAATTTGCACATCTTTAAAAACCCTTTTCCAAACCATAATCATACATCAAGCCAAGCAGGTGAAACCTCTGACAACAATGTTCATGAGGTGCACATCGTCTTTAATACATTGCCTTCTTCTTCTACTCAGTTGTCTCCCATTCCCTCTATTGAGGAAATCCTTGTGCGAGTTCCTTTACCCACGGAGGAGCCTCTTCCTTCCACTCCTTTACCCATAGAGGGGCCACTCACACCTACCTCTTCATCTATAGAAGATCTTACCTCATCCATGTCTCTTCTCACTATAGATTCTATCACACACAGGTTTTCTACCCATAGAGGAAGCCCCTGTGTCTACAATATTTCCCATCACCGAACCTATTATACCCGCTCCTCTACCCAAGGAAGAGCTAAACCCATTTGCTCTACTTCCCAAAGAAAATCCCATATCATCAGTGTTGCAAGCTCCTCCACCTAAGAGCCATTTGCATCTCCCTTGCCCATAAGCGATATGTCTCCCAAGATCTTCCAAGACCTATTGATCTCATTACTTCACTTTTGCCTACGAATCGAGCCAAAGCTTTTCCAATGTCACTCGATTTAGAATTCTGGATAGGTGTCACAACCTGCTCTTAAATGTCGAAACCCAAATTATTTTCATGACTGGTAGATAAATTGGATTACATTGATCATTCCACGATTTGGGGCGCTTGCGACTCCCGATATCTACATGTAGATACAAATGTCATCCATAAATACCTTGACCATCTACCCAAAAATATTTTGGTCACCCAAACCATAAAACTGAACTCAGGCGTAATCGATTCTTCACCCCAACCCACACCTGCACCTCAACCTAAACCCATACCTAAACCTTTACACTCAAAAAAACTCCACCGACACTAAAATCCACCTTTCTAGATTAGGAGTGTTGTCGATACCAAGTCTAACCCATCCTCTTGTGAAGATCGATCTAGTTACCTCTTCCCAGACTATCACCAAACCTATCCTCCCACCTAAGAGGAAGACTCAACCTCTTAGGTGTGAACCTGGTATCTCCTCCACCTTTTATTTTTCCTTCACCATTCCCATCTGTCTTAGGTCCTCATCCATCCACTTTGGCCAAGCAACCTCCCACTCAATGTAAGCCTAAAACAAAGCCGACAACCTTACCACAACCTTCTATTCCACTAAGTTAGTTACATTACCAACACGCTCCATTACCCATACCTTCACTTTCCATTCAATATACACTCCTTGTTTTACCTTTCACTACTACCTTCATTGCACCTCCCTTCTCACCTTGGTTAACTAGTCCACTTCCATCTTCTGCATTAACCTCTACCTCGTGCCTTACCCGGTACCTTTACCTAAGAAGGTGCAATCAAACCCAAGACCACACTACCTCCCAAAAGGTAGTCAAACCTACTCAGCCTCCAAATCCACCCCCAACAACACCTCTTCCACAATAGTCACCTAAACTTCCATCCAAACCCACTCTTACCTCTCATTATGATCCCTTGGTAGGGTCTTACGCTAACATCCTCGCTTAACTGTTGTTAGAGACTTCCGCTATCACATTACCACCTCTCAAGCCTTACGACCCACTAAAACCTAAACCAGAAGGGTTTGATGATACCAAGATCTGCACCTACCATCATGTGTCAGGGCATGATGTTGAGAATTGTAAGGCCTTTAAAGCTCTTCTTCTGCGGTTATGCTCTCTTGAAGAATGCTATGAAGAAGATGACCATTTGGATGAGGAGCCTCTTCCACCTTTGCCTATTGTCACACAACCTTCACTTCCAACTCCACAACCCCCCTATCCTCCTCTGACCTTTGAGATCAATATGGTCCAGGATTAGAGAGTTAGCGAATCCCCTCAAATTCGAAAGCGCTAGTGTGCACTCATCACGTAATAGGTTTTTATCTTTCTTGCCACTATAATTTTCATGACTCCTCTGTTCCCCAAATCAATATGGTTTGAGTTACCACTCAAGTACAAAAGGAAAAGGTAAAGTAGAAGATAGAAGACCCATTCATTTTTCCATAAAATAAAAAATCAAAAAGTAAAAATCCAAAAGAAGAAATCCCAAAATGTAGACCACTCCCATGAAGGATGGATATTATCTTATATCATGGCAGTGAAGGCTTCATGCATTGATTATCCTTCTAAAAATCTCAAAATAAAAATAAAAATAAAAAAACAAGCATCCTAAGAAAGCTTCCCACATCGATAAGCTTTCCATCAAAAGAAAACTTCCCGCATTGATCAATTTGTATCATATTTCTCAGAGATGGGGCATAGACCTAGGAATATCACCTAAGGAGAAACTATGTTCCCTATGCGAAGCTACATCTAAAGCCCTTGTCATGTCTACAATAGGTGTATAAACACACCTCCCATTTTCACCTACAATATTAAATGTGACTAACTATCGTTGGTTATGTGTTAACAATGCCCTAATGTCACAAGTGCATCATTTTATCCGTGATCCTTTTTATGCTTTACCCCCAACCCGGTCTAAAAGAATCTATTCCACATGCCCTCTTTGTTATGTTGCGAGTGTATTAATTATATTTTGGTCATTATACCTAGGGTCACGTTTTTCCTATCTAAAATTCATCACATCTAATCATCCATATCTAATCTAATCTAACATCTATATCTTGTCCATCATATCCATCATGTCCATCACTTATCGTGATCATATCTAATCTAAATTCATCACATTCATTTTATATTATATCCATGCATCGTATAAAATTTCTAAATCAACCTCCAATCACACCTAATCTACATCTATCACATCATCTATATCTAATCTAACATCTACATCTCATCCATCATATCTAAATCATATCTAATCATATACATTGTGTCTAATCATATCCATCGTAATCACATATAATATAAGCCCATCATATCTTTTTAAATATCTAAATTCATACACCATTTCATCATCATTTCTAAAATCTAAGCTCATCACATAAATATCTAAACCATTATCCATCAAATCAATATCCACATCATCAACATATCATCCATACATCATATCAAATATCTACATCATCATCTATATCTAATCATATCCAATCCATCACATCTAATCTACATCCAAATCATCTATATCACATCACATCCAACATCTAAATCAACATCCATAATCTAATCAAATATCAACATCCATCACATCATATAAATCATCACATGTATCTAATCTACTCATTAAAACACATGACATCACGAAAAATTCATTATATATATATATATATATATATCATTATCAAAAGTGTCTATAAATCCATGATAGGCCTCAACTGGTCTCTATCTCAAAATCTATACATAAAAATTGATATCAATATATATATATATATATATATATATATATATATGTTCACTACTTGGTGAACACAAGATCAACACTTCAAGTCCCGAGGCAACACCCTATCCTCTTGGGGGCCTAACCTCCTCCTGTCCACTATTTGGACCACCATCGCATCTCGACCGCGTGCCACACACCGGCCGTACTCCCTTATGTCACCTATCATGCCGATCTCCCTATATCCTCCCTCCATCCAAGTATGTTGCATAGTGCGATACATTAGGTAATCTAACATTCATAATGTGCTCATAGTAGTGTGCGTCCTTACCTAAGGCGTGATATTGCTACTCAAGTGACACTATACTAGGTGGAGCCATCTATCCGAGTCCCTATGTGTGACTCCTTGAGCTTCATCCTCCACCACCTTGGATGTGGTGTCTAGATCTCCATATTTAGCAGGTGAGACCTCTCTTTGTCTGCGGTACCTATCTTGTTGTTGTATGGCCAAGTCCCTCTCTTGGCGCATCCTTGTTAGCTCTCGGTGTACGATATATCGCTCATGGAAAGAAATAGCTAACTCAACCTACAATCGGGCTATCTCAACCTCTGCACCTCCATGTCCACCCTCTCCACCTACGGTGTTTCTACCTCTCCTCTTACCGGAACCTCCACCTCTCCCTGCTACCTGTGTTGCCTCCTCAACCGCTTGGGAAACCCACTCCTATGTCATCCACTCCACAAATCCTTCTCCAACTCTCACATCATCCTTATTGATATCCCATGGCCCCTCCTCCTCTAATAATGGATCTGCCATCACCGGGGCTAGGCGGTCCCTCTTTGCCTCATCTCATCTATGTCTAATAGGAGGTCCAGGCACCATCTCGAACCACTCCAAATCTGTCATATCACCCATGTACATTGGATGGCCTCTATCATCTCTCCGCCCTTCACCCATGTACCCATTTGACCCTCTTCATCCCTACTAATTGTACATTTGTCTCGGCTATGCGGGAAGTCTCTATATGGCCTCCATCTCACATCATCCACCTCCGTGGTCCCTAATCTCTCTACATACCAATCCTCATAGTGCTCACCCATGTCTCTGTGAGCCAGTGAACTCGCCATCTCAAAGACCCTACTTGACCCCTTCCCGTTCACTCCCTTTCATCATCATCTTGCACATACATACCTCTCTTCCTATTCGAATTCATCTTTCCCTCTTAAATCTCATTTATCCTATCTAATTCCCACTTTCTTATCTTTATCCGATCTTTTTTAATCTTCCCTAATTCATCCCTAATCACGTTTAATTACCCCTAAACCCATCCATTATCCTAATCTTTTCCCTAAATACCCATTTACCCTCATCCAATGCATTCATATCCTCCAACCACATTTTATCCTCCATATCAACCCTAACCCACGTAAAGAGCCCGAAACCCTAATTTTCCCTCTTTAGGCCCCTTTATATCGAGTTGATCACCATCTCCACTACCCAAATCAAGGGTCATTCGATATCGAAGGTGACCCATATAGGTTGCCACCGACCTTATAAGTATACTTGATCCCCTTCTCTTGAGGATGTAATTTTGAGAATTAAAGTCCTCTTGCGAGTTTTCCCATGTTTTTTCTCTTCGTTAAAGGTGCAACCATCAAATTAGAGCTACTTTGGAGATCTTGCATGTCATCTTGGGAGATTTGAAGTCCATTTACTTGTTTGGAGTCCCTACCATTGCTTCATCATCCCTTTGCATCGATATTGCAAGTTTTCCCTACCTCGGATCCTTGTAGATTCATTAGTTGTCGTTTCTCTTTCCTAGTAATCCTCTCTATCATCCATCTACCCCCTCAAAAACCCTAAATATACCTCGGCCATCCTTGACTTTGTCCATTCGTCGTAGATTTGATTTGTATCTACCTTATTTTCAGTCCTCCAACTTCTCTACCATCTATTTTCAAGCTCCTACAGTGTCTCGGGCCCTTATAGCCTTTGTGTTATACATACTTGATAGTCCATATCTTACTTTTTGGTCCCTAGTAAGTTGTCGATCTAACCCAATCACCATTTAATCAATCTAAATTTGGCATTTTTTTATTAGATTTGTCAATTTTCTTTCATCCTATATGTTTCCCAGTATCCCAACTTGAGATCCGGATCCTTTCCAACATTCGCATTAGATCCGAGAGATCTCGCTTCTTTGCTTATCTTTTAGCTTACTTTCTTTAGTGCCATCACCATCAATGTACCTATCACACTCGGGTTGCCTTTGACCCGACCAGGTTTAATCTTTCTTATCTTATCTTCATCATTATATATATCATCAACATCTTTAGCATATTTTAGATCTTTGTTTTACTCGTTATCATTTGCATCCTATCTTTTCATTGCCATTTATTTATCTCTTTTATCAAAGTGGGTTAACATCCATCCCTAAGAAGTTATCACTTCTTGGGACTAACCTTGTCAGGCAACCCACCATCTTATCTACTAATCCTTTTTCATGTTTAGTTTCTCTTTGTTGTGCAGGTTATCGAGCTCATGACGGGAGAGGATATTTTGCACCCGTATCTTCATCATCATCACATATCAAGAGGTAGCCTTAAACCCTCTCATCATTTGGAGTTTTTTTTTTTTTTTTTTTTGGTATTATTTTAAAAAGGGAATTAAGACAATATGTGACATCTTCTACAATGTGTCCCGTAACTATTTTCCTTGTAATACACTAAGGGACACATTTTAGCTTAAAAGTGAGGATGTTTAGTTTATTTTTGAGATTTAAAATGCCATAATTGATGAGTACCTCCATAAAATTAGGATTTCCTCTATAGGTCCATGGTGGAGAGATTAGAATAAGCCAATTGAAACCCCCTTCATTTCAATATGAACCACGACCTAGTTATTGAATTTTCTCTCCCAACATATCTAAACAAGGACCATTGACCGCTACTTGCGATTAAGATCGATGGATTCTACTTGTGCAATCATTTTGTAATTTTTTGGTTGAAAGCCATCATTGAGCCTAAAAACTCATTTTCTTTGGTGCAATCTTTACCAAGGTCAACTTGTTGGTGATAAATTAAAGCATATATGGGGTATCAAATTCTATTTGTGTTGTTTATCACTAAGTTGAGACAATCAAACATTTATTCTAGTTTTCCGCTCATACTGCTTTTCCTATAAATGGATTCATACCTTATTTCAACCCTTAATTTAATGGAATTTATTTGTTTTTTTTTTTCACATTTGGAAATACAAAAATCATGTTATTTTCAATAAATTAACTATTGATAAAGATTTCTCTATGCCTAACAAGTTGTGATTTCCAATGTTATTCTTCAAATTCAAGTTCAAGTTAAAAATGTTTGTTTGGAGGTAGAGCACCTTCAAAACCTCTTTCACCATTGGGGTAATGCCACTTTGTGCTCTTAGTTGGGTGCCCCTTGATTCCCTTGCCGCTACTCACCTTCATAAAGTTGTGGCCCGGGCTATTAGAGGTGTCGCTCCTCACGAAGTCGGTGAAGTTTTCGACTTGCTTGCATTGGCCTTTTCCTAAAAGAGGTAGTGATGGTGGAGCGTAATAGAATTGGTGGAGGCGGTGGCGGGTGTGGCCCTTAGGTACTATAGGTTCTTAGGAAAAATTTCCCTACCTACTTGTTTTCCATCACCCTCCCGACATGCTAAGGAATAAAAAGAAAAGAATTCAAAACAATTTTGGGAACCCATACCGACAAGAAAAATTAACTTGATACAAACCACTAGGGTGGCAAGCATGTCGCTCCTACTCCATCTCCATTAGCCAACATGTTCATTGTTGCTACTTAATTGCTTTGTTTTTAGTATTTTTGTTGTTGGGCTTTACTTTAATAACTTATTTTATTGATTTTTTAATTAATTATATTTAATAATTATAAATATTCATATGAGGTGATTTTGGTTTCTATCGATATAAAGCTTGATTTGATTACATTCTAAAATGAGACCCACCTTAAATTAATGAGAGGGTACTTGAGGGGGATACCAAAACTTGACAAATTTAGAAGAAGAAGAGAAGAAGAAGAAGAAGAAGATATTTTAACATCCCAGACGATACCAAAGACAACCTATGGAACAAAACATATTTTAAATGACAAGTAGTTGTACAAATAATTTATTATTGTACAACTCCCAATAAACATGTACAATAGCCAATCATAAGGCGACACATCCGTTGTCTAATTTTTAAATAACCCATGCACAAATCTAGGTCCAATCTTTTTTCAGTGCATTTCAAATTTGATATTTTAAATCAGTTCAAAAGGCGACTTTCCCTCCACATGAAACGAAATATGTATATTAAATACATAGTGACTCAACTATATGATAATTTCCAAGTGTTGATGTGACACTATTTGATTGCCCCTAGATGCCAAATTAGCTATCACAACTAATGATTCCCCTCCCCTAAGTCCAAACATTGAATTTGAATTTTAAATTTTAAAAAAAGTACTGTACTACTTATATATTTTTTAATTAGTAGAGATTTCCATTGAATTCTCAAAGACTCTAATTCCTAACAATAGATTCCACGGGAATCCCGAAAACTGAAAACCACGAGGCACGAACAATGGATTTTTCGTGCCGACGTAAAAATCACACTGTCATAAATTGCTGGCAGCAACGGTCATGAAAATCCGGATTATTTCCGGAGAACGCTCCATTTCAAACGGCTACACTAAATCTTATGCACAGAATCATGTTCTAAAAATATCTCCGTCCTTAGTCACAACTAACCATAGCTTAGCTACGGCTAACTTGCAACGTACTCTGCCATTTCCCCTGTAATTGCTAAGCTTTCCTCCAAATTTAAGGCTAGAATTCAAAATACACATTCCCCACAAAATCCATTTTGTCTGCTAGTAAAACAATACGAATGGCTAAATTTACACAGCGGTTTAAACCTGCGGTCGAATTTTGAATTAATGAATACAAAGGCTGAGACGGGCCGCTCTTTTTCGGATTCAAACGAGAGGCATCCTTAGGGATGCAAAAACCACCATGGACGAAAATACCGCCCAGCAAAACCGCCTGCAGAGGCGTAACGCGCTGTGCCCGGGCGAGCTGGAGAGGATAGCTGTTTGTTCTGATGACGACAATGCCGCTGGCTTTTCAGAAAGCGGTTTTGAAGATGAGAAAATGGCGTTCGAGCAGAGCGTCGTGGTTTCGATGAAACGGCGCGCGGGGGCTTGCAGGGGCTCCACGCTTACGCGCAATCGAATGAAGCGGTTTCCTGTGAAGGTTTTCGACGAATTGCGGTCTCAGGATGCTATGTGGAGGTCGGCGGTTTTTTCCATGTACAGTGGGTTTGCGGACGACATGCGGTTTCGCGATGACAGAAGTGGTTTGGAGGGTTTTGGGTTGCTGTCACTTGACGGATGTTTGGTGGATGCGGAGCGTGTTGACAGAATTGGGGAGAATTTGCAGGCCGAGCAGGTGGTCGCGTGGGAATCGCTTTCACCGCTTCAGAGGGTTTTGATTGTTTCTGTGGCCGCTGCAGCAGCTGCCAATTCGAAGCGGGGGATGAAATTAAGGTCCTCCGCGGCTCCCTCCGTGATCGGGTGCGTAAGTTTTTTTGAAGGAATTTGAATCTTATCAAAATGCCCTGTTTCTGTCCCAGCTTAAAATTCCCAGTTTTTAGAATCATTGCAAACCGTTTTTAATTTTAGAAAATGATTTGCTGCATTTTAACGTTGAATTTGCAAATTTAAATTGTGGGATCCGATGGGCCCACGCCTGCAAAAAAATTCTATAGAATTATTAGATAGACACGACCAAGAACAAAATTTCTTCTGGAAGTCCAAGCTTTAACAGGCTTTGTTGAAGGCTATAAAATTCTTAATCATTACTTGAGAACTACTGTATATTTATACCTATTCCAGAAAAATGAATAATTTAAATGTTGTTTTGATGAATGGGAAGTGCATTGAATTTAATCAGGGCTTCTTCATGATCAGAGCAGATCACCTGGATTGCATTTGATCCACATCAAACAGTGGTAGAAGTTTCCATGTTATGGGGATCAATAGCCACTGTGAGATGTGCACCGATTGCAGCTGGGTAATTCTCTTCTTTTAAGATCTAGGTTTTCTTTTATTAGTTTGCCCAATTAAATGATTTTTCGTCATTGTCAATGGAGCCCTGGATCAGAGTTTCATACTCCCCATCGGGGTTCACTCCAACTTAAGATTGACCCCTTGCCGATGGCATGGAAATGAAGGGACATGTTTAAATTTATCAAAATTCTCTGTTTATGATTGAGTTGAAAAACTGTATCATTTTCATTTTCACAGCGTGGATACATTGCCATAATTTGAAAATCTGTGCCATTTCCATCATCACAAATTCACAATATGGATACATTGTAAAGTTGGAGAGCCTACATATTCGAGATGCGTGTGACTGAAACCTGTGACTTCAAAATTATGTTGTGTGGATATGTATGTTTTGAATTCAGTGGTGTTGCTTAATGATCAGAGTAGATGGTGCACCTTAAACAGTGGCAAGTGTTCTCATAGTTTTGATAAGATGTTTGTTAGAGCAATGCAGTTACCAATCAACTGTTATGTTAGTACGAGGGCCGCCAATCAATTATTATGTTAGTAAGAGGGTCACTTCCATTGTGGCAGTCAACCCTATTGACATAAGGATCATGGTATATTGGGGTTTATAGGATACTGCCCCAAGCCAAACAGTTGACGTGGGAATAATGATTTTTAGAGTCATGAAAGCAATTCCACGATGCACTGATTGTCCAACCAATTTGGGATTATTTTTTGATTGAATGATAATTTTTAGAGTCGTAGAAGCAATTCCAAGGTGCAGTGAAGAGGCATGTTAAGAATCATGGTACATTGGGGTTTATATCATATATGTTATGACTTTCCAAGCCATCCACCTAATGTGGAATTATTATTTTTATTGAATTATAGCCGCAAAGGAGGAGAAGGAAGGCTGAGCAAAGAAACATACTAAACCTGCAACCAATCATATATGTTACTGCAGACGAAGCCAACCAACCAATGTAGGATTATTGTTTTTGATTTAATAATGATGCTAGCCAACAATTGCACTAAACAAGCACTGTCAAGCTTGCCAGAATATTTATACTTAAAAGGGTATTAGAGCATATATGTCTAGAAGTTTTTAAAAATAAGCAATGGTGCTTGTGTAGATGGGTGGTATTTTGAATTCTGCAGTGACGTTTCATGATAAGAACAAATATTTTAGCTTGTCCTATTTCTAAATGAGTTTAGATTTTTATTTTTATTTTGGAATAATGCTTGTTAGAGCTTACAAGTTACAAGTTAGAAGAATGCAGTTAGCATGTAATCTATAAATGGCTTCAATTTACAAATATCAACTTCCTGTTTTTGATGATTTGGAGTGAAGTGGATCACTTCAACAATCACACATTAAGCATGCATTGTACGACAATATTGGTTGGATAGATGATGATTATTTTGAATTTAACTGTGCTGTTTCATAATCAGAGCAGATCACTCTGCTTTCATTTGCTGGACATGAAAGAGTAGCAGGAGTTCCATGTTATTGGAGAGTGGAGACTGTGGTCACTGTGAAATGTGCATCCAGGGTTGCCTAATTAAATGAACTTTTGTCATTGTCAATGGAGATACGGTTCAGTGGTCAGTTTGGTTGATTTTCACTGCCCTTATCAGGCTCCACTCCAGTGAAGATTGGCCCCACTTCCATGGCATGCGAATAAAGTTGTGATCACATCAAAACTGATTACTTCAAAAATCAGTACATATGTATGGCACAATTGTTTTTAAAATAAATTATGTTTGTATGAACTTTGAACAGGTGGGAAGAATCTCAAATTCAACAGTGTTGCTTCTTGATTGCTCTGTACTTGGTGAATGTCACATGGTGGCAAGAGTTCCCATTGTGAGATGCATCCGGCACAGGCTGTGTTATTTCTCCCCTTTAAGATCTAGAATTGCTGTTATTAATTGAACTTGTCACTGTCAATTAAGTTGAAGGTCAAAGAGTCCTCTGGAACAGGAGATGAAAGATGACTAGGAAACTTGATTGCTTGTGCGAAGGTAGATGTAGAAATACATAAATATTTGTACATATAACTGGATGATTGAGACATGGTTCACTGATCATTTTGGTTGATTTTCATACCCCTTACCAGGCCCCACTCTAGGAAAGATTGACCCCACCTCCATGGTGTGCGAATAAAGTTGAGGTCACAATAAAACTGATTACTTCACCAATCACTGTCTACGTATGGTACAGTTTTAAAATAAATAAATAATCTTTGTATGAACTTTGAATAGGTGGGAAGTATTTCGAATTCAACAGTGCTGCTTCTTGATTGGAGCAGATTGCACTCGTTGAACATCATGTGGTGGGAAGAGTTCCCATTGTGAGTTGCATCCGGCACAGGCCTCCCTTTTAAAATCTAGGATTGCAGTATTATATTGAGTTATTAAATGATTTCTTATAACTGCAAATGGAGACACAATGGAGTGGTGATTTTAGAGGGTTTTTGTACCACCCGCCAGGTTTCACTCCTTCTAAGACCGGCTCAACCCGTGACATGCGAATAAAGTCAAGGTGCCAACAAGGCAGATTACTTCTGTAATCATTGTATATTCACAAGACTACATTGTTTTTGCTAAATAAATAATGTTGTTTGAATAGGTGAGAAGTATTTTGAATTCAGGAATGTTGCTTCAAGATTGGAGTAGATTCTGCAGCTTACATTTGGTGCACATCAAATGGTGACAAGAGGTCCTATGTTCTTAGAGGCAATGGCCACTGTTAATTGTTCATCCTGTTCAGCTGGATATTTACTATTTTCTCATTTTAAGATCTAAGGTTCCTGTTATTAGAGTGCCTAATCAAACGGTGCTTTATCATTGTCAATGGAGCCATGGGTTACTGGTGATTATGGTGTAGATTCACAATCTTTTTCATTCCAACAATACGGGAATGCGTCTGCACTTAGATTCAAATAATTTTTTTGAAATAGTGCTCTTTTCATACCACCCAGCTAAGATCGGCCCCACTCAATGACAGATGAAAAGAAATGTGGGGGCTAGATTAGATATCCTCAGACCTGACATCTGAGACAAAAAGGAGGCCCGTACATGGGACTAGTTTCGTGAAGTTTCCTAACCTTAGAAACTTGGTTAAATTATAGCTGTTACAGTATATTCCCAGTCACGGTATGGCAAAGCCTCTGGATGGGGTGAGTGAGGATTTTTGAAGAAGGTAATGAAGTTCTTAATTATTGTGGTATGCTAAGAATCCAAGATAGAGGCCTTGAGATTGATATCTCTTGGTGTTTTCCAGAAAGATGCATTTAAGATATGTGTACTAGTAGGCTATGGTTGACATCCTGATCTTAATTTTCATTTGATATAAAATGGACTTCAAACAGAAGGGATCCTTCATTCATGAAATCTATGGACAAACTCATTTTCTGATTCTTAATCTCTCTGAATTCCGAACTGTAGAAATTTTAGATACTGCCATTTTATAGGATAAACACAAAGTGTGAATCATATTTTACCTCCATTGTTCCTCTCTTTTTTGGTTGCCCCAACATGGTTTGCTATGTGTTATTTGATGTCCTGTACATGATATGAATACTACTGTAACTCAGTACTCTTCCCTGATTACTGAGTACTCCCGAGTCCCACATGACTTTGAGAAAAAGAACCAAGTCAACTCTTTCCTGAGTTAATGCTAAGTTTCAGACTGAGTGAAGTCAATTTAAAACTAATCATGCAATTTCATTGTCTAAGTTAGGTGGTCAGAGTTTCATATTATATAAAATAGGTCTCCAAAAGGAACCGACTCGTTGCTCATGAAATCTCTGAGCAAACCTATTCTGTGGATCATTTTGGAATTTCAAACTATGGAAATATCTAGAGGCTGCAATTTTATAAATTTTTAGTATAAAGTATGAGAAATATTTTACCTTTGTTCCTTCAGATTTTTGTATCCCGACATGTCTTACTATGTGTTTTTTTGTCCTGTACATGCAAACATTATTGCAAACTGGGGGATGCAAGTATGTGTTGTGTTTTCTTCATTTTCACCTATGTTTTAATCTCATAAACCACATGCCATTGCTATCTCACATTCTTGGCATCTCTTCTTAGTGAGGCATGAAACCCTTTCTTAATCACTGCGTACTCCCAAGTTTGAATTGACTCCGAGAAAACCAACAGAGTCCACTCTTTGACTAGTCAACTCTGTGCCAAAGTTAATGCTTAGTTGTTTTCCAAATTGTTCCCAAGCCCGAGTTTAACTCCTACTCTAAGGCTTGGCGAGTCGCTCCCGAGTCCGAGTTACTGGATGCCAACACGTGTCTATGCCACATACATAATGCTTGTGATAAGATGTCCTCTTTAATGGCTTTTGGTTGTTGATTGGTCTCTTGATTTTGATTGGAAATCTTGTTTTCCTGTCTTTTGCTTTATTGTGTTTTCTCTCTCAAATTTGGTATGTGCTTTTGCAGGACCAAGCATTGGATGTTTGCGGCGTAAGATGAATGATTTGTGGGAGAGGATATTTTTCTTGCAGGATCAATCAAGCAGTATAGAAAAGAATAAAGAGAGTGGGAATGAATTTAGAGAACATGAAGATGATATCAATGTTGAAGGGTTGATGAATACTTGCAGTTGGGAGTCACGTGGACAAGGAAGCAGAAAAGGCTTGGGGAACTGTAAGGTGAAAACAGGGGAAGCAGAGACAAATTCATTCGATCCTCATCATGCACCATGTGCTGCTGCAATTCTTGAACTTAAGGTAAGATTGTTTGAGTTATCCTATTCTGAAAAATAACACCTTGAGACGGACATGTTCGAACTGAATCCTGATCATGGCTTGACATGTTGTTAAACAGAGGAGGACAGAATTTATATTAGAGAAGGAAGCAGCTAATGTCATGGCTGCATTTACTTCAGTTCTAGACAAGGTTATGACCTTTCCTTAATTGGTTAATGACATTTTTTTGACTGAAGTTTGGGAATGTTGGACTTCTCAAATTTTGGGTTGTGTCAAAGGTCTTGTATATAGCAATAAATTAACCAAAATCATTGAATGTCTCAGGTAGAGGGTTTGGAGAGCCATGAAGTTGTACAGATGCATGAAGGAATACAGAATAAAGGTCAAGGTTAGATATTTTGTCTCTTGAATTTTGCAAGAGTTCTTTGTTTTAAGAATGTATTAATTTTCTGCTTCTCTGAAATGCAGGTTTTTCCCTTGGAAATTTGAAACTATCAGTGCAGCAGGCTTCTGCACAAATAAATTCTCTACAGATGTCCTTGTTTGACATGTGGCATACTCTTCTGCCTGAAGCTTTGTGTTCTGTTAATATTTCTCCGTCAGAACTGGACCATTATCTTGATAAGGTGTCTAATCTGATTTGTGGAGGTTACAATAGGTCCAACATAGAATTCTGAACACATGGTTTATGTCATCCTTATCTTTTAAAGTTTTTTTCTTTGATTTTGATTTGTTCCCTTGTTTCTTTAGGCAAAAATGGAGAGCTCCATGTTTTTTCCATCAAAACAGTTTAATACTCAGGCATGGAAGCAGTGGCTGAACATGCAGGAACATTCCTCCTTTGAATCAAATTTCCTGCCAAATCATCAAAGTGAAACAGAGGAAGATGGTTTTTTTATAAGTTGCCAGTGGCTGCAACAGAACAAGAGGAGCGCCGATTATCAAATATGTCAGATTGCACATCTATTGCGTCTGTTTCTGAACAAAATATTTGGCCTTCTGTTGAAGTTGATTCTACTTATGCTATAGTAGCTGCAGTGAAGAAAACTGTGGACAAGATCATTGCACCTTGTGATACACAAAACTCTGGCTCCAAGGATGGTTCTCAGGAATCTGTTGCAGAGAAACTGCTTGGTGAACTGGAAATTGCTGCAGAAAAAGTAAGTTTTAAGCATACCAATTTACAAAATATTATAAAATACCTTTCATCAATGATACTGTTTTAAAATTGGTTGTAACTTGTAAATAATTAATTTCCTTCTGTGTAGGTAGCCAACATGGAGACTGAGTTGGGAAAGCTTAAGGAGTATATCATAGTTTGTGATAAAAAGAGACAAGAAGCAGAAGAAAAGCTAGCTGAGGCTGTTAAGCAGGAGTCCACAATCAGGTATTTGGGAACTTTTTCCTGTAAAAATCACTCTTGGTAGAAAGTAACAGGGTAAAATCTTTCTTTTCTGTATTCAATCCTTGTGGATATAGCTAGCAATTAGCCAAAACACCCAAACTTTATAAAAATAATAATTGAAAAGGGTTAAACTTAACCCAAGTTCAAAATTTGGTTTATTTGAGTCAACTCATCAGCCCCATCCAAACCATTTCTGCCCCTAAACGTGTCCTCATTTCTCTCGCTTCATACAACCAAAAAAATAAATAAATTAAAAAGAGTAGATGCTCAGTAGATGACACATACAAAAGTATATAACAAGAAAAGAGTCTACACATTGGATTTTTATGGTTAATATCCTGAGTCAACTACTTTACTGATTTCATTTCCCCCTGAACATGACCATTGTGTTTATGCATCATGACAATTCATATTGAAGGAATCATGTGACAAACACATTATCTTTGCATATATAGGCAAAAAAGTTAAAAACAAAAACAGAAGTAGTGGACTTAGTAGATAAGTTACAGCTTGGGGATCACACTTCAGTTGACCACATTCACAGTTGGGTTTACTTGATGAGAGCCATATATTATTAGAACTTACCAATGCTTGTTGGCTGTCTTTTGATAATGCTGGATTATGCTTCAGTTGATCTTATTTACAGTTGTAAGGTAGGTTTACTTAGTATCTTTCATATCCCGAGTCAACTAGTTTACTGGTTTCAATTTATCTCTTGAACATTATGTTCATGAATCATGACAATTCATATTGAAGGAATCATGCGACAAAATCAGAAGTAGTGGATTTAATAGAAAAGCTACACTTCAGTTGATCACATTCACAGTTGTCATGTAGGTTTACTTGATAAGAGACATTTTTTTCTTAAAATTTATCAAAGCCTGCTGGGCTGTCTTTTGACAATGCTGGATCATGCTTCAGTTGATCTTATTCATGGTTGTAAGGTAGCTTTACTTGACATTCTTTATTAAATCTTATCAAAGCAAGCCAGCTCTTCTTTCATATTCCTTTTTCGTGGACTACAGTTAAATTTGGCAGCAAAAGAAGAGGAAATTGCTCGTCTGCAAAAAGATTGTAAGCAGAAAGATGCTATCATAAAGGAGATGACTTTGGCAGCACAGAGATCAAAGGCTGCAAGTGGCAAAGTTCTGCATCATATTTCATATTTCATTTCTTCTAGAATTTTCGATTTAGACAGTGTGACAATTCTTGCTTACCATTATTCTTTTTGTGGACAGAGACTAACCATGGCAGAAGAGGCCTGTAAGAAAAAGAATTCTACTATCAAGAGACTAAAAGAGGATGTGGCTTGTCTAGAAGAGAAGGTGAAACAGTTACATGTTAAAGTCCATTTTAATGGTTTTATATGCTTTTGGATAGCATTTTTGTTATTCTATCTTAGATGCTCATTTCATGTCTTGTCATTTTGCAGGTATCACAGCTAATGAGTCTTAAGATACCACCATCTTTAATATTGAACACTGACTCTTCTATTCCTCCAGTCATGTCAACCAATTTTCTTTTGACGTGGACATACCTTCATCGCCTGATAGTACTGAAAAGACTAATGGTTTTCCAATTGAGTGCTTGACACTAGATCAGGATTTAGTTGCAGGTGGGTATTCAAGTTCATCTTCTTGGGGATTTAGAAGGGAGTCCACTGGAAACAGCAGAACTTCATCCCCTGCTTCTGGAAGATTCAGAACGGAGTCCACTGAAAACAGCAGAAATTCATCACCTACTTCTGCAAGATTTAGAAAGGTTTCGTCCACTGGAACTAGCAGAAGTTCATCACCTAATACTGCAAGATCCAGAAGGGAAGGTCTGTATAAAAATGGTGATGATGTAAGAAGGTATACAAATGAAAATACAAAGTCAGGCTCTTCATGCTCACAGAAAATAACGAGTTCCAGAAGTGGAAATGTTCTCTCTGGAGTAGACACTAATTCAAACTTGAAGTCAAGAAGGTCGACAGAGTCTGAAGAAGTACATCGAGATATGAGAAACAATCAGATTAGCAAGTCAAAAGACAATAAAGCGCGGAAGAGGTGGATGTGAACTATTTGGATTGAGAAATGTGTGCACTATCATATCTCTATGCATCCCAACTCCAACCCAAACAGAGGAATTCAGAATGCAGTATGCTATTAGATGCCACCTGGTTCAATCTATAAATTGCAGAGGACATTACATTTAGCAAAGTTTTAGTCGGGTGTGGAGTTATCATAGACAGCAAGAGCATTGGGCACATTCGGGTTTTCTTGGTGTTAACATTTAAGGTGATCTGAATTAAATTCATGACATGCATTCAGATCCATATTTGTAAATGTAGGATGTATAGTAGCAATAGTTCATAAATTATTCTTTATTCCACACCATCTACCATTTGTAAGCAGCACTATTACATGTTTGTATGTAACCAGCGAACAAAGGGAATATCTATTTGTCTTCATATCTGAGTATCGGTTTTTTTTTTTAATTATTATTATTTTTTTATAATTTAATTTGAGGAATGAAATAGAGCTATAGACCTTTAACAAATTATTGCGCGGCATGGCATTACACCTCAAAGTCTAACACACTAGGCCAGCAGCGCATGGTCGATCTTGGTCATCCAGTCTAGCCCAACCCTTATATGGAAAGTCGCCACTTTCAGGTATGGGTTCCCACCATTGTTAACATTGTTTACTTTTGCATTTGTGAGTGTCTTGTGCATTAACTTGAATGTCATCAAATCAAGGCTTGTGATGAGAGATTTTCTCATTTCACTTAGATGGATTAGACGGTTCCAAATCCAGGGTAGAGACTAGCCAGCCCAATTGTGCTGGTGGTGATGAGAATGCCTTCAATGTCGGTTCCTTACAGGGTTCTATCCTTAGAAGGCAAAGATAGAGGCACATGAACAATTATGTAGGGAATATTGCCCCAATGTTCTAGCAAGTTATTGAGAAGTGCGATCTCCACAACCACTTTATTACAAACATTAGAAATTGTCGGAACCTTGATATAAGTAGAAAATTAAATGTCCATTGCAAAGTTAGCGAAAAAGAAGCATTTATTTCTTTCTAGATAAAGAAGCGAATATCCATTCAAAGTATGCCAAATATGTGAGAATTTTGCAAGAAGCATAGGTCAGTCCCCCTAAAACAAATTCTTCTACATAAAAGGCTCCAATGAAAGGGTTTGCGTTGGTGAAAATCTAAAATAAATGTATGACAATCTGTGTGGTTGTAGAAAGGACACATGGGACGAGGAATCCCCAAATATGAAGGCAACGTCCCAAGGGGAAGTGCTTGATAGAGCATAAACTACGAAAATCAGTGCAAGTTTGGGCTCAAGAATGACAAGTTTTCTTGGTAGATTTGTGTGCTCCATGCTCTATTTACTCATATTCGATGGATGTCTATGTGTGATTTCCATTTCTATTTTTCTTTATGCTCATTCACATTAGGGGCATACTACCCCCCTTTATTCGTACAATACACCACGTGCTATATCCTTAGAATGAAATAAACATCCTACGACATGTTACTCGGTATATCTTTGATAGGATCAAACATCCTTTAACAAATTGCTAAACTTGCTTGAGTCATTTCCATTAGATACACATGATTATGACATACATTGGCTTGATACACAACGTGTCTTGTACACATTGATTGATAGACATGGATTATGGGCACACTTGGCAAACATTATTTGATTGAATTTATATCTCTAGGCCCTACGATTGATTTTCACTAAGATCATTGCTTGTTGACATCTCTTCTTATTCATTGGATTTTAGAATATTTGATTGATAGATCATTAGTTATTACATATTGCTCATGACACTTTTGATTGTTGTACATTAACAATTAGATCATTGTTTATTGCACATTGCTCTAGGCACATTGATTGCTATACTTGCCTCTTATGACATCACTTATTGCATGACACTTCTATCATTGCTCGGTGCATGGCATTGTTACCATTTCTTATCACACAATGCCTTCTAAACACATTTAATATCTCACATTGCTTCCTGGCACATTGGTTGTTACACTTCACAATTATGACATTGCTTGCAAATACGACTAGTTGTTGCACTTCACAATGACTTTTACACACTTGACTTTACATTGCTTCTTGTTGTATGCTTGTTCTTGCAAGCTGAACTAACAAATAACACTACTAACATTGGTCAAGTTTGTTGTGTCCTTTCACTCATGTTGCTTTATGATGTGCCTTTCATTTCATGTTGTGTTATATGGTATCCTAGGTTGTTATGAATCCATTAGGTGTTGAGTTGTGTGTTGTGATCATGCTACTCATCCTATCATTGCTATGTCATCTTGTTGAATATTTATGAATATTTCTAAAACTCTTTCATGGCATGTTTGAATCCTAAGATGATACATAAACACCATTGAGCTTGGACTTATTTTATCTTACAAACTCTATACGTCATTTGTGTTTAACACTTATCTATCACGACTACTATTATGGCATTTCTACTCCTATAATGATACACATTGTTACAATTGAAATGCTCCAATCTTATAAATGCTATAACATGCATGTGCTTCTATCTTATGGATTATACAAGTTGTCCTATGTTAGTTGATACACTAATTTGGGTTTATATTATTGAAGATGTTGCTTATCCGATTTTATATGAATAAAACTATCTTTTGAGCTAAGTGATCCTTTACAACATCCCTCACCTTAAAAATGGGCATATTAAGGGTTTTTTAATAAAATATTCATGTAGATTTCAAATACAATGCTTTAGATTACATTGTATGATAACATGCACATAATTGTTCCAATACATTACATCACAAGATTTACATAGATCTTACATCACAACATTTACATGACTTTTACTTAATGGCATTTATGTGGCTTCATTTAGTAGGATCAATTATTAGAAAAAGGCTTCTCTTAATGGACATAATTTCTACCGAGAGCTCCACTTAGTAGGTGCAATTGTTAAAAAAAAGTTTCACGTAACATGCATAATTTCTTTGGATGGCTTCACACAGTGAGGCCCAATTTCTACAATTATAGATTATATTTGAATTAGTCTTCCCTCACATATGACACTAGGGGCAAACACGTTAAAGGAAGGAGTAAGGAACACACATTCTAATCTCGTGCGGGCCTTGTCCTTATGGGAGGTTTGAATTTATAGTTATTTACTTTAATTAAACAATTTTCAATTACAGATTAAAGTGGGGGTCAAATATAGATACCTAAATTTGGACCAATAACATTCGAAAATTAATTCTTGACATTCATTTCATTGTGCTTTTAAATGACAAAGTTCTACACACATGGTTCTCAATTAACACTTTCAACAATCAAGTCACACTTGTTACCCATAACCGAAAATCAAAATCATACTTTTAGAATATAGAACACATCTTTAGACATATGGCCAACATTTCCAACATACATATTGCATTTTGCACTTCATTAGGATAACATCAACCATGATAAATAAAGTTGTTTGCGGGACTTTGTCTTAATCCAACAACTTCATTTTTAAAGCTTTAACGGTCACATTTTCAAATTCATAAGTTACTTACCCCATTATTGCTCATATCAATTGAGTGGATTTTTTTCATGCAATGACACTTATAAAAGAACATTCACACAATCCATGTGAAGGGCCTCCATTCTAACATCTTTAAGGACTACCTAGGAGATCGAAATAAAGTGTCCACTTGCTAAATAACTCTCTCAAGCACATCATCCATCACTAAGTTTTCACACATCCCATATGGCTTTCCTAATCCATCTCACACGCTATATCTCACATACCAAAGATCATTTCTAAGTCTCATAGGTCCTAACATGGTCTTCATTTCTAAAAGACATTGCGATATACATCTTGCACACATACATTAGGTGAGGATCTATGAGTGTTCGAGATCCCTTTATAGTCTTTTTATGTAGGCGTTGTTGGGGCAATTCAACTCAAGTAAACTAACCCTTTTTAAAGTCCCCAAACAAAGAAGAATAATAAAGAATCCTATACTACACAATAGTGATGATGGAATTTCAGTGACAAAAAGTAAAGCTACAAACATAAAAGAACATGTTGCCATAGGTAAGATTTAGCGTAACCCTATAGAAGAAAAATCCATCCATCCAGAGAAAATCCTCCCATGCAGAGTTGTTTACTAAGATAAATGATAAAAATATAGGAATGACATAAGCAAACTAAGATGTCAATATGAAACCCTAATCACAAGAGATGGATGAAGAGACTTAGTTGATTTATGCTCGATCTAGAACTAATTTGGACTAGGAGAAGTGATGAATAGAATGGGAAAAGTGTCATTACTGCTCATTGTCAATTATGAAATGCAGGATTGAGGCTGGGCATGGGTGCCCGGGATAGGTCAAGGGCGCCTGGGCGTTAGAGACCACTTCTAGGTGTTGGTGATTGCATAAGAGCTCAGGATCTACTTTCTAGTGTGTCGCAGGATAATCTCACTATGATTACTGAAGGTACCTATAACCTGCAAAAGAGATATTCACCTGCATAAGCCCATAAACCACATCAAACCTAAAAATAAAGATGCATAATGGGGATTCGGAATGACCCCCTGGTGGTCACCTCAAGAGTGAACTTACAACCGAGCGTTGCACTACATCTCATAATCCATGTAGTTCTTGTGAGTGTGTGTAGGAATTATGCCCTAGGATGCCCTTGTGCAAGTTGCACTTGATAGCGGGTTGTAGCTAGAATGTAGCAATGTAGTATAATGTGTGGATGAAATAGAATGAACTTCCCCTTCCTATGCTGTGTATGTAGTCCCTTGTCCCTTGAATGGATGATAAATGGATAATTTAGAGTGCTTTAGGTGCCTTTTGGATGCAAGGTTAGGTGATGATAGTAACACTTAGTGATTGGTCCTATATTTTGAACACATGGGGTAAGTGCACCAATTGGGGGGACCAAAAAGTGGTCAAAAATGTGAAAATAAACAAAACACGTACGTGTTTTGCAATAATGTGTACGCTGCGTTATAACGTGTACATGTTGTGTGAATCTATAAATAAAAAAACCGAGCCCTTCCTCATTTTCATTTCCCTCAAATGCGAATTTTAGAGAAAACCCTAATCGGGTTTCATATTCAACCAGTTAGCTCCCAAGATCATCTGCAAATCGCCGCGAAGATTGGAATCAAAATGGTGCCATGGAGAAGAGCGAGAAGAGGTAAGGAAAATTTTTTTCTCTGAATTGCATTGAAATTTGGTAATTATATTGTAGATTTTAATTAAATACATGTTTTTTTATTGTTATAGTTCCACTACAACCACAACAAAACCTTGCAAAATTATGTCAACCCTCCTAGCCCTCCTATAATTGCTTTGAACATCCCCCAGGTAGTTAGGAGGATTTAACAACCCATATAGTGGAAAATAAAATTGAAATTGAGGAATTAATTAAAACAATGAGGGATCCCCATTCTACAAACCCCCACCATGCCTCACTTGCAAACACATTGGAGGCATTATTGGCTCAAGTTGACGTGACAATGAGTCAAATTGATCATTGGACATCTTATAGAGAGCATTGTAGGGAATATTATGCCAATAAATTATCATATGTTGATGTAAAGAAAAACAAATTACAAAAGACCGCATATGTGCATTATTCATAGACCCCAGAACCAATTTTCATGTGTCGTTATCATGCAAACGGTTTCCAATCCACTGGTGTAATAATGATATGATAAAAATAATTTTTGGGACTGATGGTGGATGGTATTTGATATTCCACCTTGCAATAACAATGAGGTTCCACTATAATTTTTGAGGAAACTCTATTGTGAGTTTATCCTCAACGAGATCCCAAACTATTTTGACTACCGCGAGTTTCAGGGCCGAGGAAAAGGATTTGCATAGGATAGACTAGGTGCACAACATGCTCATATTTAGCATGGTAGATCCCCCACAAAATCCCCCTCATCTTGAGACTGTCCCTGAATAGTGAAGGAGACAATAGAGATTAATACATTACACACACTTTAGGTGCTCTCTGATACCCTTTTCGACATACGAGGGATATTTCGATACTTGATGTTGGTGGAGGTAGATAGAGTATTCTTCTAGGTAGTAGTAGCATGAGGCCACATATTTGCACATCTTGTGGTAGCATATGCTTGGGACCCGATGAGGATGATACTTTCATGCAACTTGGTGTTGGTGGAGTTGCCGTTGGTGGTACACATGATAATGTGGCTATGTCTGACACTTTTTTGAGTGATACATTTGGATTTCAGACATCGACGACACCTTCACATGTATTTTTATTTTTATTACATGTTACAAAAAGATTTGAGTACTTGATTTACTTATATATATGTTAAATTTTTAAAATACTTGTATTTGAACTTGGTCAATTTTTTTAACTTACACATACATATGTACATGTATGCATTAATATTATAGCACAGCGGGAGGGATGTCATCATCCCAACCATAGGTTACAAGCACCACGGCTATGCATACATTCACAAAGGTAATTTAGAATGTTAATCGTGTAAAATTTTCAAGTATGTAAATATATATAACTTTTGAACTCAAATATATGTCTATATATGTATGTTCATAGACATATATTATAAAATATAGGGATGTTAAATTTTTAAAATACTTGTATTTTAACTTGGTCATTTTTTTTAACTTACACATACATATGTACATGTATGCATTAATATTACAGTGCGCGGGAGGGATGTCATCATCTCAACCACAGGTTACAAGCACCACGACTATGCATACATTCACAGAGGTAATTTAGAATGTTAATCGTGTAAAATTTTCACGTATGTAAATATATATAACTTTTGAACTCAAATATATGTCTATATATGTATGTTCTTGTATATATATTATAAATGCTCAACTAACTTGACGTGATATATTTTTAATAAAGTTGATGACCTCACTAGACACACCACCATCTTTGTGAGGAGTAGAGAAAGGTGTTTCCGCTGCGATTTCATTTGTGCAACAACTCACTAAGGTATACAAACTATGTATTTTCATTAAATAGCTCGTGTAATTCATATTATGTTCAATTATTTTAATAATTTCCTTCATTGTAGCATCATGTTGATAATCAACATGACTGCATTGTGTATACGTAGGAGTTACTTGTGACAGGTAACAACCCTGTTCATATGATTCATAGGCGTGGCACGGTAAAAAAAATAGTTGTATATTGATAAAATTAGTTAAAATATTGTCATTACACATACATGTACTTAGTTGGCATAAATGTTTAGATCTGCATTCAAAATTTTTATTGTTAATATAGTTCTATAAGCTAATTTTGATGTTTGATTTTGTAATCTTATGTGTATGTAGGGTTCAACCCCTTCCATTTTTACTTCGAGGGCACAAACTCCTCGAGCTCATCATTTTGACACCCCCATTCGTGATCCAGTAGCTCCTTGACTCAGTTGAGCATGAGATGTAGATTCAACGTGACCGAGAGATTGCGGTAAGTGCGTGTACATGTAAATAGTTTCATTAGCATGATCTTATACATGTTGAAAACTTATACATTAATTTTTGACAAAAAAATTGTTTGCATTTACAGGTTCAACTATAGTTGAGTTTTGAGCGTAAGAGGACTTGTAGTCAGGCCATAGAGGATCCAAAGTCATCTCACAGATCTCCATCTACGTCTAAGGGAGGGCCTTCTTCGAACAAGGCAAAGAGGGATAGATTTTGATGAATAGATATATATACGTTTGATGAATAGGATATATATGTGTGTGTGTGTGTGTGTGTGTGTGTGTGTGCGTGCGTGTGCGTGTGCGTGTGCTTATGACATTTATTTTGTATGCCTCCGTAGCGTGTGCGTGCATGGCATTTATGACATTTATTTTGTATGCCTGCACGTTTGATGCATTTGAAATCAGTATGTACGCCTATATAACATTGACTTGATATTATATGACCTATTCACATTTTTATATTTATTGTGCACATTAATACTATTTGGAACTCAATATTTTTTTATGAGACCTTACATTTTTGAGATTATAATTATATCCAAACTAATATGATGTGCACTTGACAATATAAGACATTATGAATATTTTTTCATTTATTGGTCTTGTATACTAGCATTTTTGATGTATAATATGCATGAAACTTTGGAAATCAATATTTATATAACATGTATAAAGAGTTATCTAATCTGAGTAATTATTCGTTTAATTTATCAATGTGTATATGTTTAGAGAACCTTTTCTAAACCTAGGTTCAAAGTTTCAATTCAAATTAAATAAGATATATTACTAAATTTTTATAAATTGTTTGTGGTTTCATTAGAGTGGTTTCATAATAATAACATGACTAAGTATCCATATTCATTATTTATGTGATTGTGATTTTCATACAACACTTACTCTTGTATTTACCTTACATGTGCTTCTTCTTGCTCTTGGACTCTTTATACTAGTTCATGTCTTATCATGCACTTGGTATTGCCTTCTTTCACACTTCTTCTTTTAACAGTTGAGGGACCTCTTCAAGATTGTTCCTTCCAAATCTTATGCAAGAATTCCTTGATTTCATGCTTCAAGACTACAAAACCTCCTAAACCCTGACTGTGTTTCACTATGGATCCCGAGAGGTGACATTTGGATATCAAATGGTTGGTTTTTGGTTCCAAGACCTCAAACATAATTATTATGATCTTCACCAATCCTTCTTGACTCTTATCTTACTAGATCATTAAATGTACCATGAACAAGAGTTATCCAAAAGGTTAATACATCATCATTCTAGAGTCGTATTTACTTACTTTCACTCATTAATAAGATTCAAATTATCTAAAAGGTTAGACATCTATTCATGTTCTATTGTCACATCACTTATTCATCTCTTTTAAACAAATTAACATTCAAAGCATATTTAGGAAAGTCAAATTTATCACTTTTAAGAGAAATTAACAGAAAGATATATATATATATATATATATATATATATATATACCAGAGAGAGAGAGAGAGAGAGAGAGAGAGAGAGAGAGAGAGAGAGAGAGAGAGAGAATAAAGTAAACATTAAATTTTACTCAAACTCTAATACAAGGTTACTAATGCTATATTTTGTAAAAAAATCTTGTGGCACCAAACCGACTACACACACGCATTGGGATGGACTGGTAAATGCTTGGGAGGAATCGTTTCGGTTCCCAATGATCCCGATGCTTCTGGGCTACTTCATCCATACGTAGTCCCTTAAGAGCCTTAAGAGAAAAAATGGCTATAAGTTCCCTGGGTGATTTCCCAATATCCTTAGCACCTTGAAAGGTATCGTTTGATCCTACACCTCTACATTGGTATCCTATAAAAAATTCTGTCTTGGTTTTCTACATCAATTCGGTCTTCTTGTGGTCCTTTTGTTTGTAACTACATCAAATAGTTCAGTGATAGTCAATGTAAGGCTATCTGATGCTATCTCATTGTAAATAGAAGCACATTGCATTGAACCAACTATGCACACGCTTTGAGAAGGCCTAGTAAATGATTGGGGCGACATCATTTTGGTGCCTAATGATCCCTGTGCTTTCAAGTTACTTCATCTGGGGCCCTTAAGAGCCCCGAGAGAAAAAAGGATATACGTTCCCTAGGTGATTTCTTGGTCTCCGTGGCGCCTTAAAATGTCTCGTATGATCCTACACCTTCACATTAATAATATTTCTAAAATATTGTCTTGTTTTTTCTCCATCTCAATTATGTCATCTCGTGGTCCTTTTGTTTGTAATCTGTCTTTGAATAGTTGAATTTGAGTTAGTGTAAGGATGTCGATTCTATATTTTACAAATGGAATCTCATGGTACCGAACCGACTGTGAAAAAGTGTCGGGATGGCTTGGTAAATGGTTGGGGAGGCATTGTTTCGATGCCCAATGATCCCAGTGCTTAGGGCTACTTTGTCCGAGTGTAGTCCATTAAGAGCCTTGAGAGCAAAAAAGGCTATAAGTTCTCCGGTGATATCTCGGACAATCGTGGCACCTTAAAATCTCTCCTCCGACCCTACACCTCCACATTGGTACCCTCTAAAAAATCCTGTCTCATTTTTCTCCATCTCAATTCGGTATTCTCGTGGTCCTTTAGTTTGTAACTATGTCAAATAGTTCAGTTTGTGTCAGTGTAAGGTTGTCAAATGCTATATTTTGCAATCGGAAGCTCGTGGCACCAAAATGACTATGTACATACGTCAGATGGCTTGGTAAATGGTTGGGGAGGTGTTTTTTTGGTGCCCACTGATCCCGGTGCTTCCGGGCTACTTCGTATGGGCGCAGTCCCTTAAGAGCCTTGAGAGCAAAAAGGCTATAAGTTCATCGGGTGATATCTCAGACACCTTAGTACCTTGAAAGGTCTCATATGATCCTACACCTCTACATTGTTATTCTCTAAAAAATCCTGTCTCGGTTTTCACCATCTCAATTTGGTCTTCTTGTGGTCCTTTTGTTTGTAACTATGCCGAATAGTTCAATGATAGTCAGTGTAAGGCTATCTAATGCTATATTTTACAAATAAAAGCTCATGCCACCGAACCGAATACACACACACACATTGAGATAGCCTAATAAACAGCTTAGGGAGGAATCATTTTAGTGCCTAATGATGACAGAGCTTCCAGTTACTTCGTTTGGGCATAGTCCCTTAAGAGCCCCGAGAGCAAAAAGGCTATAAGTTCCTTGGGTGATTTCTCGGTCTCTGTGGCACCTTGAAAGGTATTGTCTAATCCTAAACCTCCATGTTGGTACCCTCTAAAAAATCATGTCTCAATTTCTTCCATCTCAATTTGGTCTTCTCATGGTCCTTTTGTTTGTAACTTACGCGAATAGTTCAGTTTGAGTTAGTGTAAGGCTGTTGGATGCTATATTTTACAAACAGAAGCTTGTGACATCAAACCGACTGCACACACACGTTGGGATGGCCTAGTAAATAGTTAGGGAGGCATTGTTTTGGTGCCCAATGATCTTGGTGCTTCCAGGTGTTGATCAAAGAACACTTGACAAAGAAAGCACACAAGAATTCCACATGGGGAAGTGAGTCATATTCAAAGGCACAAATGAATAGGGAGAACACGTGCGTGGAACAGAAGTTTAGCTTTTGGGACTTAGCCATTTTCGCTCATAAAGGTATATTTTTAGAGATGGCATGCATAGCACACAAATGAGGTAGAGACATGCACACCATGTATTAGCTATTTTTGGAGGATTGGATACAAAGAACTTTTCATGGAAACATGTTGAAATAGATCTCTCATTGTTAGCTAGCTAGTAGTAGTTTATTGTTAGTGCACTTGCATGTGTGGCTAGTTTTGTAAAGGCACGTGGCTAAGAATAGCATGCGGCCTATTTTTGGAGTAGATAAGTGGTGAAGGGAAAGTCCCCACCCTTATATATATGTAGTAAACTGTGTAATAGAGGGGGATGTAGATATATACGAGATATCTTTGTTAAATATGCTATGCGTATACTACTTCATATTGTAATAAAGCTTCGTAAACTTATTGCATTGAATATAATGAAGGACATTGGCTAAATCTAAGTGTTAGTTCTATGTGTATTTGAATCTAGTATGTTTTTGATCTCATCATGGTTAGTACTTAATTATGCTTTTCCTTGGATATATATATATGGTATGCTCTATAGAATGATGTGTTAGTAATGGAACTATATATGTTAAGTCTTCATCATGCTAACATCCTGCAACAACAACCCTAAAGAGGGACTTGGTACCTTTGCGTGCTTCAGTGAGTGCTCAATGTAGGGTTTGAGTGATGTTCTAGCATGTTTAGGGTTTTATTGGGTTTGTATCACCAATTCTAGGTTGCATCACTGGGTTACTTCGTCCGGAATAGTCCCTTAAGAACACCGAGAGATATAAAGGATATAAGTTCCTTGGGTGATTTCTCGATCTCTGTGGCACCTTGAAAGGTATTGTCTAATCCTAAACCTCTGCATTAGTACCCTATAATTTTTTTTTATCAATTTTCTCCATCTTAATTCGGTCTTCTCGTGGTCCTATTGTTTGTAACTATGCCGAATAGTTTAGTTTGAGTTAGTGTAAGGTTGTCTGATGCTATATTTTGCAAACGAAATCTCATGGCACCAAATTGAATGTGCACATGTGTTGGGATGGCCTAGTAAATGGTTAGAGAGGCATCATTTTGATGCCCAACGATCCTGGTGCTTCCGGGATACTTTGTTCAGGCGTAGTCCCTTAAGAGCCTCAAGAGAAAAAAGGCTATAAGTTCACTAGGTGATATCTTGGACACTATGGCACCTTGAAAGGTCTCTCCTGATCCTACACCTGGGAATTGGTACCCTCTAATTTTTTTTTGGTTTTCTCTAGATCAAATTGGTCTTCTCGTTGTCCTATTGTTTACAAAAGTGTTGAATAGTCCAATTTGAGTCGGATAAGATTGTGTCGATGATATATTTTACAAACAAAAGCTTGTGGCACCAAATGGACTACACACACACACACATTAGGGTGGCACAGTAAATGGTGGGTGTGACTTTATTTTGGTGCCCAATAGTCCCGGTGCTTCTAGGCTACTTCGTTCAGACGTAGTCCCTTAAGATCCCAGAGAGCAAAAATGCTATAAGTTCATTGGGTGATATCTCGGTCACCGTGGCACCTAGAAATGTCCCATTTGATCCTACACCTCCACATTTTATACCATCTACAAAATCACATCTTAGTTTTCTCCATCTCTATTTTGTCCTCTCGCTGTCCTATTATTTGCAAAAGCACCAAATAGTTCAGTTTGAGTCAATATAAGGTTATTGGATGCTATATTTTGCAAACGAAAGCTTGTGGCACCAAACCAACTATGTACATGCATCGGGGTGGCCTGATAAAAAGTGTGTGAGTATTGGTTTCGGTGTCTAATGGTCCCATTGCTTCCGGCTACTTCGCTTCGAGCGTAGTCCCTTAAGAGCCCCGAGAGAAAAAAATACTATAAGTTTGCCGAGTGATATCTCTCGTCACCATGGGATCTAGAAAGGTATCGTCTAATCCTAAACTTCCATGTTGGTACCCTCTATGAAAACTAGTCTTAGTTTTCTCCATCTCAATTAGGTCCTCTTTTTGTTTTATTGTTTGCAAAAGCGTCGAATAATCCAATTTGAGTCAGTGTAAGGTTGTCGATAATTTATTTTGCAAACGCGAAAGCTTGTGGAACCAAACCCATTGTGCACATGCATCACGATGGCCTGTAAAAATTGGGAGAGGCTTTGTTTAGTGCCCAATGGTCTCAATGCTTTCGGCTACTTCGTCAGGTGTAGTCCGTTAAGAGCCCTACGAGCAAAAAAATGCTATAAGTTCACCAAATGATATCTCAGTCCACCGTGGCACCTAGAAAGGTCTCATATGATCCTACACCTTCGTGTTGGTATCATATACAAAATTCCATCTCATATTTCTCCATCTCAACTCGGTACTCTCTCTATCCTATTGTCTCAAAAAGCGCTGAATAGTTCATTTTGAGTCGGTGTAAGGCTATTTGATGCTATATTTTACAAACCTAAGCTCGTGGCACCGAACCGATTGAGCACATGCATTAAGGTGGCCTGATAAATGGTGGGTGAGGATTCATTTTGGTACCCAATGGTCCCGATGCTTTTGGGCTACTTTGTTCGGGCATAGTCCCCCTTAAGAGCCCTAAGAGAAAAAAATGCTATAAGTTCGCCAGGTGATATCTCGATCACCGTGGCACCTAGAAAGGTATCGTCTGATCCTACACCTCCAAATTGATACCCTATGCAAAATATCATCTCAGTTTTCTCCATATCAATTCGGTCATATTGTTGTCCTATTGTTTGTAAAAGTGACGAATAGTCCAATTTGAGTCAATGTAAGGCTATTAGATGCTATATTTTACAAACAAAATCTCGTGGCACCAACCAACTAAGCACACCTGTCGTGGTGGCCTAATAAATGGTGAGAGAGGATTAATTTTGGTTCCTAATGGTCCTAGTGCTTCCGAGCCACTTCGTTTGGGCATAGTCCCTTAAGATCCCTGATAGAAAAAATGCTATAAGTTCACCGGGTGATATCTCGATCACCATGACATCTAGAAAGGTCTCGTCTGATCATACACCTCTATGTTGGTACCCTCTACAAAAGACCATCTTATTTTTTTCCATCTCAATTCAATCATCTTGTTGTCCTATTGTTTGTAAAAGCATAGAATAGTCCAGTTTAAGTCAGTGTAAGGCTGTCTGATGCTATATTTTGGAAATGGAAGATCGTGGCTCCGAACCAATTAAGCACACGTGTTAGGGTGGCCTAATAAATAGTGGGTGAGGATTTTTTTGGTTCCCAATGGTTCCGGTTCTTTCGGTTACTTCGTCTGGGCATAGTACTTTAAGAGTCCTCACAACAAAAATGCTATAAGTTCGTCGGGTGATATCTTGGTCATCATGGCACCTAGAAAGGCCTCGTGCGATCCTACACCTCTGCATGTTGGTACCATATAAAAAATTCCATCTCAATTTTCTCCATCTTAATTTAGTCCTCTCTCTATCCTATTGTTTGTAAGAGCACCGAGTATTCCAGTTTGAGTTAGTGCAAGGTTTTCCAATGCTATATTTTACAAACGAAGCTCGTGGCACGGGCAACCGACTAAGCACACACGTCAGGGTGGCCTAATAAATGGTGGATGAGGCTTCGTTTCGGTGCCCAAAATAATTCAATGCGAAACAAGTACTAAGAAACATGTTAAGAAGAGATGGTTCATACAATATAGATGGTGAAATGAGAATTGTAAGAAGATATTTTTCATACAATATAGGTGGTGAAATGCAAATTTATGCTTATTTTTCCTTTCTAATATTTAATTTCCCTTAACTTCTTTTAGCTTGTAGAATAATAAATTATCTACTAACAATGCTAATCATGTGAAGGTGGAAGCTTTTTTGACACTACTAACTTACATAAACATGATAGTAAACACTTAAATAGTATTTTAAAACCTACAAACTTAAAAAAATCATTAAAGTAAATATTCAAATTAAATTCATGTAGATGTATATATAATCTTAAGTGAACATACCTTTGGAAATTCATTCCAATGAACCACAAGGATAAACTCTACTCTTGACAGGAGTAAGAATTGCTTTATGATCATATTCACGAACCTTCCACATATTCTTGTTTTATGGCCTACCTTGATATTTGATCAATTGAATATTTGTTATAAGAACTAAATGTGAATAGTGAAATATCTTTCTATGTACTTCATAGTTTTCAAACAACCAAGCATTTTATTTTTTGATAGGATAACGTCAAAGCAAATTTCCGGTGACTACCATTGACCCAGTGGGATACTCAAGGTCTTCACTATCAATGACTTCTCGGAAGTCAATTTTCCCCTCTACACAATGAGACAAAAATTAGTCTGTTCCGTCTTTGTTAAATTATATTGTAATAACTACAAAAATGTGTCCTACATCACAACGTAAAAATCAAGTCAAATTTAATATACATTAAGAGTTTATCATTTAATAATTTATAACATGACATACATATGTACTTGTTGCACTAAATCAGAGACTTGGTCAAAGTCAGGTGATGTTGTCATATGATATGAAGACACTGTAAGTTGTAATGCTCTCGGAAATTGATATGCGTCGAGTGGAATTAGAGGTCTACATGTCCATTTATCCACCCACTGTTGTGACTCACATTCATTCCACACAAAATCAATGCATGATATACAAAAACATGCCATGCACCTAGTATGAATAGTGCAAGAACTTGCATTTGAACTATGGAATGAGTGCATATCACTTGATCCTATAACTGTCATATAATATTCATAGCTTGCCAAATGTTTTTCCTCTATCAACCAGAAATATCTACGAACCGTTGAACTCTATTGAGATTCATGGCCCATGTTCTTAACACACCAATTAACAATGCTTTCTATACGCACCGTAAATTTAGCACCATCTTTGAACTTTAACTCTTCTCTTGCAAGGGATATTTTCACACATGCTCCTACACCATCATGCTCTCCTTTCCATGTCCCACCTCGGTAAAACTACGAGATATGTTGTACAACTGTTTCTATGTGCATCCTGCTTAGCCAATAAAACATCCATGTATTCTTGAATTGTGATGTGCAGTTGTCCGACCAAATGTAATGTTGATTGAAAACAATGTTCCTTTCATTCAAGTTCACATAAAACAAATAGAAACACCCTTGCACATATTTTGTAGAATGTCTCCAATCATCATTGATGTATAAATAATACTCTCTTAATATATTTTAATTTTTCTCAAGGTGCTTTCTGAGAGTTCATGAATGTTATATGCACAAAAATAACAACTTGCACCGAGTTATAGTATCGTGACGAATCTCCATTTGTGGTTGTAATGAGTAATTCTCTGCAAAGTCAACTACTTTTGAAACATAGTACCAAGTGAGAATGTGTCCTTTCTTAACTTAAATTGTTCATCCAACCATTGAGCTCTATGTATGTGCCTAACATACTCATAAACAATTTTCTCTCTGAATTTGACAATATAATCTAATACAAGTAATTATTATATAACAAGCTCACACATCTTAGATTATTTTCCATCTTTTAATTCATATGCCACAAATTTATATTTGCTGTAACGAACTAATTCTTTTCTTATTAAATGTGTACTCTCCTCATGGATACAAATTTTTAATTTTGGCAAAGCCACCACATATGTTGCACATTCCAGCCAAACATGATTTGCTATAAAACATTGTCTAGTTGATCTTTCACAAAATATCATAGGAATGAATTCCCTTGCAAATTTTAGTGGGACATTTAATCCACACTCCTGCAACATGATGTTAGTATGCAAAACATAACATGAAAAAGCATCATAATGCATTGAAAATTCATCATGATGCCTCGCAACAATAAGTGGTACATGAGTGATTGATTTTTACATAAAGGGTTTGTTCATTTCAAAAATCTTTGGTTTATATTAATTTCTAGATTTTCATTCTTAAACTTTGAGAACAATTGTGTTTGAGTAATAGCTAATAAATGTTTTACACATGATTCACGATTACGAGAATCTATTCTTCTTTTTACTTGTATCTCTTCTATTTAAGTGTCACCCTTGTGTTCTCATTCTAAAACTTTATAAGTAATTCTTTTAGAATATAATATATATCCTCTTATTTCCATGGGAGTCTACTAGAGAATGCCCAATAGTTAGTGTTATTGGTGGCTGAATCAAGACTTTTGCATCTCACTATTGCTTTTATTATTGTTTTTATATTTACATTCAAATCTCTACTTATTTTTGTAATCAAGCATTTATTAACTGTTTTATCACTTACTATACAATTAGTAAGTGCACACAATGTAACATTACTATCTTTGGTGCATTTGTTAACACCTACAGTTTGGTATGCTTTATGTATAATTTCAACAATTGACACATTTCAATCATCAACATTAGATGTTCTTAACCCTAGGGTCTTCATTGTAGGTCTCATCTTAATTAATTTAATCAATGTAACACATAATTGACATCTTTGCATATAATTTAAATTTTTAAAGTAATTATCCCAACTTCCCTAGTTTTTCTTCTCACATTTCTTTCGGATAGTTTGTTAGAAATTAGTTTTATAATGTTTTCATCAATTTCAATTAGGTGAATGGGTTTTCTATGAAAATGGAAGGAGGTGTTCTTAGAGGTAAAGATTCATTAGCAAGGTTACTTTCTTCATTCAGTGTTTCCATGCAAATTTCAAGATTAACATTTGGATTCTCAAGTAAAGGTTCAACATTTGGATTCTCAAGTCAAGTTCAACATTTGGATTCTCAAGTCAAGGTTCAACATTTGAATTCATATCAATTTCTTTATCCATACCAACCTTATCATTCAATTCATTATCAATATTCATTGCAAAATCATTATTCTCTAAATTTTCATTATGTATTGCATCCTCATTTGCTAAAACATTAGTACTTTTGATATAGTAGATGTACCTTTTCCATCATGAAGTTTTTACATCCACTTCACTTTCTTTATTCTCATATCTTCTAGTTACTATGATGTATTATTCTTGACTTTATTCTTGTCCTTACATTGTCTTTTATCACCCATGATTACAAAATATAGATAGTGGGGTAGGGGACAAGCTCAACTACTCAAAATTCACACAAGAATATTCAAGAATGTGTAAAGCAGACAAAAAGGGGACCTAAATCCTGTAAAAGAGATGAAAAGGCGTTGGATGGGTATGAACTATATATAATGCAAAATGCGTACGATTTTTTTTTTCCTTATTCTAAGACATACCTCTAGGCTTGGATCTAGTTTGGATCCCCAAGCCTGAGGCATAAACCTGCAAAAACACAACAAACAATGTGTTTTTGTAGAAAAATGGTAAAATAGCTATTCTGCCATAATAAATCAAACTAAAACGATCAACAAATTTAATAAAAATATGACTACGAGGTCGAGTAAACTTTCTTATTTCTAAAAATATGATTTTTCAAATTTCTGACTAATATAAGGTTTCCATACTAATTATTTTCTAACTATGCCTTTTTGTAGCTATTTTTTGGAGTTTATACACGTCTATCTTTCATCGTGTATCTTTTTTTCGACTCATCGAAATTGAATAAAAATTTTACATGCCCAAACTAGGACTAATTCTATCATATTAAAAGAAACTAATTTTCAATATTTTTTGAGCTAGTTAGGGGGGCATGATCAAAGCTCCATTATTTTTAAAAATTTAAAATTTTTGTACTTGAAAAATCTTAAAAAAATACTCGCTAAAAAAAAAAAATCTAGCCCAAACTAGATGCTCCTATCTATCTTTCTACCAAAGGGTTTTAAAAATACTAAATAGGGCTAAAAAAATGGCGGGGCATGATCGATTTGTCTACTATGATTTTTAACAAAAACATGAGCACCTATTGGTATTTTAGTTCTATAACCCACTTGAATTTAATCATTTAAAAAAGTTGTAGCTTAGAAACTAGACTCAAAATGTTACTATTCATGTTCTTATAACATCTTCCAATTTTGAGTGTAACTATTTCAAATAACTCGTAGAAGTTAAAGATTTTTATTTTTTAGAAAAAAATGTCCACTTAAGACCCCCTTTTGGCCCCCAAATTAGTGCACTTACCCTATGGACATGTATTTATATGATTCCTTTGTTT
This sequence comes from Taxus wallichiana var. yunnanensis, assembly GCA_018340775.1. Taxonomy (NCBI): domain Eukaryota; kingdom Viridiplantae; phylum Streptophyta; class Pinopsida; order Cupressales; family Taxaceae; genus Taxus; species Taxus wallichiana. The sequence goes on from CM031242.1 coordinate 926,650,683, forward strand.
GAATTTTGTAATTGACAATTAGAAGGCTAACTCATAAGTGAAAAAGATGCCCAAAAGATAAAAGAGACCCAAAAGGAGTGAGTAAGATAAAAAAGGGTTAGGGGTGCCTAGAGGGGACAAAAATGGTTGAAGCGCTGATGTCCTAGTTGGGTTTTGATGTCCTAGTTGAGTGTTGGTGTTTGAAGCCATGTAAGATAAATAAGAAAAGTTCCAACTTGGCATGCAGGGTGTGTAAGACCAAATAGAAAACAAGAGACAAAGAAAAGAGGCCAAAGATAGTTGTCAACTACTAGTTTTCTTGCTTAGGAATCATGTAAATGCTAGTATGATTTTAGGACCTAGAAATGTACCTAAGTGTGTGATTTTATGTCTACATTTCCCCCACTTTATGTTGTTGAGTGAATAATTGATAACATAAAGTAGATAAGAGATGCGTACCTTATGATCATGTAGAGTGTGCAACGAAATGCATGCCAAGTGGACAAGTGAAGTGTGGAATGATTACAAAGTGAAGTGTGGAGACTAGGAAAGGAAAGTGACCCTAGGGGTGAAGCGTATGTGTTGTATTGTACCTATTGTTATGCTTGTATTTGTTGTTGTAGGCTTATTCTTTTTGTGTATTAAGGATGTACGTGCACAAAAAGAGAAAAAGAGTAGTCAAAGTCTTGTATATGAAAAATATGATCAAAGTATGTAAAATTATGTAAAGGAAAGTGTGCACCTAATGTATATGAGTGTAAAGGATAGAAAAAATATCCCGAAATGTTATATAGATCTAGTTTTTTGGGTGATCTCATGCCAAGAGCGAGTGGGTGATCTCATGTTAAGGGAATTTTTTTGGGCAATCTCATGCAAATGGTGAGTTTTTTGGGCGATCTCATGCAATGGTGAGTTTTTTGGGTGATCTCACACCAAAGAGAAAGTGATGGGGAGAGAGGTCTAGTGCTACTCTCCATCTATGACTCTTCCGATAAGTACCACTACGATGGTGTATCCTTGATTTTTTCCTTTTGTCATGAATTAGTTTTGATTGTATTAATTACTCCGATTGAAATGGATTGTAGGAGATTTCATGTATTATGTAAATGGATGAGTGCTCTTGAATCGTAGAACTACCGTGAAGGCTTATGTGATATGTGCTGATTTAATAAGCTAAATGTGTGTGACCCTAAGACATTAGTTCCTAGGGGAGGACACAGGGAACTCGTGTGATATTGTTTGATGCTAGGTGCTTTGTCTCATGCATCTTGTCGAGGACCTAAATCAGATTCTGGGTTGTTCTATGACCGTGTTCCTTTATTGTGTAGATAGCTCGAGCTTTAGTAGAGGTGATTTGTTCACCCAATGTAGTCCCCCCTCATTTTGGGTGTATGCAACTAATGTAGGAGTGTATGGCCCAAAAGAGAGGACCTGATGATAATTTATGCTAATACATGCAAGGGTAGGAAAAATGCATGGTAGAAACCAAGGCATATGTAAGTAAAGTGGCTAGTAACATGTGTTAGTAGAAAAAATAGCTAACATGCAAAAGAAGACAATGTAACAAGTAAGTGCATAAACAAAATGGCATGCGAAAGGTGGGTTTCATACATGGGACATCACTCACAATATCACAAGACAATCAAGTCTGAAATGGCCAAAAGCATACAAACAATTATTAAACAAGACATAAGGCATAACCCTTAAACAATAACATACAATGGTAAACAAAGTGTATCAAAAACCATGGTGGCATGTAGTCTTGTAAGGAAAATGCTACACATGAATCACCCATTAACATGTTAGAAAAATAAATAGTATGTCAAGGCACATATGTATCGTTGAAAGCAATGTGCTACAAAGTAGAAGTAGTAAATAATGAAATAATAACACATGTAATGGGTGAGAATGGAAATGTAGATGTTATCCAAAAATTAAAAATGCACTTGGACTTACTTAAAAATTCTTTGTGTGCATCTAGTTTTCAAAATACGGATTTAATTAAGTCTACTAAAATCCATTAAAAATGCTCATTTAGCGGAAATTTTTGAAATTTTAAATTGATTGTCTTTGATCGATCATCTCCAAAAATGAGCATGGAGTTATTAATAAAATTCAACTTCGTCAAAGGTAAATCGAATTAAAATATTTATTGTGCACAATTAAATAACTATAACATAAAAATCAGAGAAAAACAATGACACTCATATGTTTACGGGGTTTGACAAACTTGGCCTACGTCCCCGGGTCATGACGACCATTCCATTATTAAAATAGTTGCAAAAACATGTGATCAAATGCAAATAAAATCAAATGGAATAATAAACCTATCTGCAAATATTTCCCTGCTCTTTCCATCCCCTGTCAAACCTTCATAAACTCCAAATGACGTCCCAAGCTTCAAATCAATACGGTGCCTTTGCACAAAATAACACAATCCATTCTCTATCCTTGTACAAGTAAAAATGAGCTCATTTTATAATTTTTCGAGCTCCGTGGATAACTCAATTGGGTGCTAATCCTTTTAACCCGTCCACCTAAGTTCGAACCCCATAGACCGATTTTATTTTCCATTAGTGGGTTATATCCCACACTTCCCACACAAAGGAATCGGGGCCGGTTTATATGCAGCAATGTATATTTGTAATTGGATATAGAGCCATTTTGTTGGGCTATAGTTGGACACCCCGATATATGTCTTCACCGAATTATTGGCTACTTGGTTTGAGTGTAGAGTTGGTTCTTTGCATTAGAAATGCGCTAAGTTTTGGCATTGATCTGCATTGAGTAAGGCATTGGGTTGGAGGGATAAGGAAATATGTGTGGCATTGGAGATAATGCAATGGAGATAGGTTTAAGCGGCCAATGTGGAGAGATAAGGAGGTGGCTCGGTAAAATTGAATGGCCAAAATAGATGTCCCAAACAATGTGGTCAAAATGGTAGTTGTGGTATTCATATGGGTCTTGAGCATTGCCAACTTATAGTGACTTGGAACCACATAGTGATATGGAAAATATCATGGTGAATAATTACAAAGTAATATAAAATTCAAACAGAACAATAATGTGACATTCCAATAATAAAATATGGCAAAGTGGTGGCAAGTAATGTGGTGGCTTATGGACCCATCACGTTGGTGATGATATAATCATCCTCACGACAACATGGTCCCCCTCCAATACAAAAGTGGATCCCACTAGCTACGGACTCGTAGGCGGCCTTTGCCATACGACCGTCGATGGTCTGGAGTTATTAAACCAATACTTCATTTTTGTCCTATTTTCTCCTTTTGCCACTTGTCCATTCTTTGATCGAGCCACCACTTGGCCAATTGTGCACACATACACATTACCATGGACTGTTGATCCACGTTGACCTTCTAGTTGACTAGACCCATCTTGAGCTCAAAGTGTCTGTTTTCCACATTCTTATAGTCAATGGAAAGATCTCTAAAGGGTCTACTTGCACTATCAAGGTTTAGGAAGTTTAGGGAAAATTTGACATTGAAATTGATCCCCTGATCACTCCTCCCCATTGATAAGGATTTTTGTCCACAAAATGTTGTTTATCAACCCACAAATCATGCTATCTATTCCTGCATTGCACAAACACATACAAGAATCCAAAATAGCATTATAGGTTAATAAAATAGAAATATTTGATTAGCTAATTACATAACCGATCAGATAATAACACCCAATTAAGCTAGTGTTCAACTGAAATGTTTTAACCCTTTCAACTCTGCACACAAATGTGAACTATCAAACCTAGTGTAATGCTATCACAAATAATCCCACTGGATAATAACACCCAATTTAAACTAGTGTTAAACTTTAAATTTTTGATATAGCTGATTACAAAAATTATAATTTCATAAACATTGATTAATACACCAGACATCTAAACTGCTAACAATTAGGCTAGTGCCCACTTTCCATCTAAAACTATAACAACTACAAATATTCACTATCCAGAATAAATTAAACTATCAACGCCCAAAAATAACTATAGTCAACAAATTGAATCCATGTGAATCGCCAATTCTATCCATACACTAAACTATAAAAGGATAGATAAAAAATTGTATGCTTACCCAAATTAGTGAACTACCATAATATGTAAAATGATCACCTAGTGCAACTTTGCAAACCAGTTTGTTAGTGTAATAAATTTACACCCTAATTATAACCACATCTAATAGTTACAAAAAGCAAAATTTTCCCAAAATGAGGGTCTTTAAAATTAGTGCTAATAACATTTGTGGATACAAAAGTAAGTTTATTTATTACAATATCAAATAGGTGCCTAAATGGGTCTTATAAGCATATCCATAAATTTGCACAAATGACAACATTATAAAACTACAAGTTTCAAATTTAGACATTCTGATGATGCCCATATCCCTGCATACTGCTATCAGAAATGGAATTTGTCTACCTTGACTATGAGAAAATAACTTGAGTATTTTAAACTTGTCACTCAATTTCTCTACAGGTGACTTCCATAAAATTTTCAAAGCTAAATATCAACATATGGGAAAATTTTCCTTTCTTCAATATACATAAGGAATTCCCAAAAATTAGCTATGAAAAAGTTTGCATGTTATCTATAGTTACTGCAACACAAACATAAAATTGAGGAATGTTTTACCCATCTAATTACTTGGATTTTTCCATTTAGGTTGTTTTTCCTCAGTACCAAAATGAGCATCTACATGAGTTAGATCCACAATTGTTGGTTTGACATTATTTTCCTTTTTAACAACTTTCCAATGTTGCATTGAAGGAACATACCAACACATCTTAACATCATGACCATTCCTTTTACAATGGGAACAAAATTTATTTTCCCTATTTTTAGGAGTCTTACCCATTTTTCCATCTGTTGAACTTTGTCTAGGAGAATGATTCCTCTATTTAGGAGAGGTAACTTTTTTTCCATTTCTTGCCTTACCAGAGTGAGATTGGTCTTTAACACCTACCTTATCATTCACAAAAGGCATTAACTTCTTTATCATATTTTTCCTCTTCCAACAATATGCTACAGAATGATTAGTACCTTCACAAAACGTGCAAGGAAAAGCATATTTCGCCTACCAAAGCTATATTATTCAAAACGAAAGAGTTTTTAGAAGTTTGAGGATTCAATTTCCCCTTAGTGCTATTTTTAGTGTAAGTGGGAGGAGGTGGAATTTCATTACCTTGTTTACTTGTTTTCTTACACCTTTCATTGTTCCTCTTGATGGTGGAATCCTATAATTCTAGTGGCGTAGATTCTTGGCTATTGGAAGTTTGTCTTCCTTCAGATGCTTTGGAACTTTTTATAATCTCCATTTTCCTACTAGAATATCCCAAACCTACAAACCGAGGTTGATTCTCTACCCATATGGGGTTAGCATCACCTTATCCATTTTAACCATTAGCTTATACCTAATTTCCTTAGTGTTTTTTTCAAACTGACCCAAAGGAATGTCTAAAACTACATGCGAGGAAGAATTAAAATGTGAACAACTTACAATGCATTGTGTCATACTACCTACATTTTTTAGAAAACATTTCCTTCTTCTGTTCACCTTGCTGTAACTTTTCTAAGAGGGAATCCTTGGTCCATATTTCTTCTTGCAACTCTTTAAAAATCCCATCAATATCTCCATTTGCCTACTATAATATCCCAAACCTACAAACCGAGGTTAATTCTCTACCCATATGGGGTTAGCATCACATTATCCATTTTTACCAAGGCTCTTTCCATTAAATCCCATTTTAACCATTAGCTTATACCTAATTCCCTTAGTGTGTTTTTCAAACTGACCCAAAGGAATGTCTAAAACTACATACGAGGAAGAATTAAAATGTGAACAACTTACAATGCATTCTGTCATAGTACCTACATTTTTTTAGAAGACATTTCCTTCTTCTGTTCACCTTGCTGCAACTTTTCCAAGAGGGCATCCTTGGTCCATATTTCTTCTTGCAACTCTTTAAAAAATCCCATCAACGTTTTGCTTTGTGAAAGCATCTCGTTGACATACTCATGTTTCTTGGTTTTAGAGGATTATGGCTTAGATTTTAAAAACACTATTTCCTCTTCCAAAGAGTAAAAATTAGCTCTTAGGAAAGAGTTTTCTTCCTGAAGTTGGTGGTTAATGGATTCAAGATCATCAAGCTTCTCTTGCTTGGATATCTTTCCCATGTTTTCCCTGTTCCTGCAAACAAAACTTTACTTCCACAAAACTGCATTGCACAAAAGAAGTAAGCCCCAAAATGTTTGCAAAATTGAAACCAAATCTGAAAATTTAATTCGAAGTGTTCCAAAACACAATCAAAATCTTAAACCGCTATCAACCAACTTTGATACCAGTGATCATATTTTGAAAACTAGATGCACACAAATAATTTATAAGTCAGTTCAAGTGCATTTTTAATTTTTGGATCAAGATGCCCCCAAGAGCCTCGGTGGGACCGATAAAGGTACAATGCTTTGAGCATCATTTCAGCATGTGAAAATATGTAAGTGATATACATTCACAACTAGAGACCAAGTGAATGTGCATATGTATATGATAAAGATAATGACATACTGAGTATCTAACTAACATAGTAAACAAAGTGCATCATGTAATAATATAAGCAAGCAAGAATAATTGAAACCAAGATATGTAAGTGTAGTGTATGAGTGTGACAAAATGGAATGCAAAGTGTTAAGGTGGAAGGAGTAACATGCCTTATAGTCACAAAATGAAGCATATTATATATTATTTAGCCTAGTCTCATACTACTATTTCAAAGGTTCTTGAGTGAAGAAAGTAATAATTAATCCCATCTTTTGGCCATCTTATTTTACCTTTTATTTCGTCATTCCCGCATTTTTTTATATGCATGCCTAGTCTATTTCGGCACTTTTCCATCATTTTAGCCTAAACTAGGGCACCTAGGCCAATACTAGAGTGCCTTGGTCCCACCCAAGGCACCCCGGTCTAACACGAGGTGCCCCAATCCTTTTCTACTTTCTTGCCACTTTTTGGGCTCTTTCTAGCCATTTTTCATCCTTATCTTTTTCCTAATCAGCCATGTCGGGATTAATTACAAAATTAGATCAAGAGAACCCTATAAATATAAAGTTATGAGACCATAATGAGGGTCCTAATGTCACTTACTACTATCACTCCATCTAGAGTTGCATCCATTACATCACTTGCATCCACATAGTTCCATGCATCAAGGCTATGAGATTTGCATCAACACACACTTCATAGGGGAGGGATTCTATTTTATTCCATGCACACATGCTATTACATTTTCTACATTTAGTTATTGCTCGCTACTTCACATAGTGTGACTGACATAAGAGAACCTAGGGCATGACATGCACACACACACACACCAAAACTACATTTAGGTCTGAAATGTAGTGCATTGTTAAGTTTAGTAAGCCCACTGTTGTGGTAGCTGAGGTCATTCTAACCCATTCATTTGCATCTTTTATTTTTTTTTATTAGGTTTTGATACTCCCCTTTGGGTATTTTATAGCTCATTCTTCCTATTCGAATATTTCATACATTCGACGCAATCTAGGAAATCAAGCATGACAGACAACGAAGGTTATATGGTATCTTCCGACTTTGAAAGAATCAAGTTCTGAGCTTTTACAGAGACTACGATGCCTGTTCTACCATACCAGGGCACCTTAGTACCATCGTGGGTGCTCCAGGTCTACTTAGATCTCCCGGATTCACTCTATTTAGGACCTCCGATCAACCATTCCTACTTCTGAAATTTCCAATCAGACCTACGACACTCTATGATATCCATCTATAATCAGCTAAGTTCTTTCCTCACTTTATCCTTACACTTTAGGGTTTTATTTCCATTAGTTTTAATTATTTAATCATTTTATACTTTGCTTTAAAATAATTATTTACATCATTTATGTCCTCCTAAATTAGATTAACTATCATTATACTTTCTCATATTTTAGTTAATTTTAGTTAATCATTTTGGTGAACCCGACTTGTGATTTTTCGTTTCTTTCTTTTAATTTAGGCATGTTACTCATAGCGGTTATTTTGGATCTCTTCAATATTGTGAGCTCCCTTCAGTTTCCCATCATATTTCTAGGTCAATGGATGAAAACCCTTTAGATAATTCCAACCATGTTCCTCTCCATGAAATCAAAGCCTCTGATAGTGAAAAATCCTACGATGAAGACACTAATGTTGACCAAGAACAACTTAATGTTATTACTGATTTTCACCAAGCTTTGTGCAAAAACTCCACTTGTCTTCCACATGTATTTCATACTTTAATTTCTACTCGAAGCTCTCGACACACTTCCACTTTGGTTGTGGTTTCTTCGGCTCCCATGGTCTCCACTCCACCCATTTATGTTTCCACTCCTATTCTTACAACTACTGCCCCCATCACTCACCTTATTACTCTTAATATGTAGCTTGGTTCTTATTCGAACACTCCCGATTTAACGTTTGTATATCATAATTTGAAAAATCAAACTTGTCAACTCCAATTTGTTACTTTTTAAGGATCACCATCTCTAGATTCTACTTCATTGTTACATACCCCCTTCACACCAGCTATTTCCACTTCTGCATTTCCACCTAACTTCATCTCTCCTAAATTACCCATTTTTAAAGGCCATGGTGACCCACAAGAACATCTCCATGCTTTTCATGTAGCATGTCTTGATTATGGATGACCATACCATTCTTACTAAGATTTTTCCTCATAGTTTACAAGACTATGCAATGCACTGGTTCTATGACCTACTTGTCCATTTGGTAGTCTCTTTCATGCATCTAGTTGACGTTTTTCTTACACATTTTTATATCAACATTGGTTCTAAGATTTCTTATGCTCAATTGAAACAACTCAAACAAGGACCCAACGAACACTTCTCCGATTATGTCTTACATTACAAATACAACTTAACTAAGATGACTAATGTCCTTGCGGATTCCGAGCTTCAAGATGTATTTATTCATAGTATGTTACCACCACTTCAAGAGAGCATTCTCTTTGAGACATTTTCCTTTTTTGGCCAACTTTGTCACACTCTCAAGCTTTGCGAATAATCTTCTTTCCATAGGAAAATTACATATCAAGAATAACCTTCGTCCTCCACTCGTGTTCCCAAAAAACCACCGTAAAAACGTTTACACCTAAAACTATGGACAAACAACCTACTGTTAATGTCATCTCTACCCCTAGGGAGCCTCGATCTTAACCATAAATATGTACTCTTACTAAGCTTAGTACACCACCAAGCGTTTTTCTACCACAACTTATTGAAAGTAATCTTATTACCTTATCATCACCTCTACAACTTGATCCATCTCAACCCAAAGGGTGTAACTTCAATGAAAGCTCTTGTTGTGATTATCACCAATGTGTCGACATTCCATTGATTGATGTTTTCGATTACGATATCGCATTCAAGACTTTTGAAAATGGTCAAATTGAAATTCTAGAACCTAAAACATTAATACATACTAATGAAAATCGTAAAATTAAGATTTTTAACCACCTATTACCTAAACACGATACAAAAGCGGTCGATTCATCTCGTTAGTTATGTTGTACCTTCTCCATATGAAGTTCTCAATTTCTTAGTTTCTAATACCGAATATTCGCCATCCGTCATTTCATTTTCCACCACCGATTATCATGATAATTTTACATCTAATCATTTACATATCCATGCATATATTGGTTCTACATCCATGAACAATACTAAGGTTGATCCATCATGGCCCATTAGTGCTTGTTCTATGTCACTCCTTTAGGCCATTGGTTACCCTCCATCACAAATTGACTATCCATTCCACAAACCCTTTGGTGTTGTTAAGTTACATGTCACAATCGACCCTCTTACCATGCTTGTCCCTTTCCTTGTTAGAAACACAATTGAGGGATGTGACCTAATTTTAGGCCTTAATTGGATCCATCATTCTCAATCTATCATATCTATGAATCACTTGTGACTTAAATTCATTCACAACTCGTAAGTCATTTCTATTAACGGTGTTCTTCCATCTCCTCCAATATCGTCATCTCCTCATATAATTACTCGTGTGTCATATCACCCTTCTAACCAGTCTCATCCTATGTTACTAAAAGCATAATTTACTCCTATTTCACCTACTCACATACCATCTACATGACTAAATAATTCCACTCATCCTACACATCGACATATGAATATTCTTCGAAAAGTCACTACATGTCGGCGTCAATCCCCGCCTCAAGTTATTTCACATATCTTCTCACCATCTTCGCGTTCCACCAACAGTGGATCTCCATCATTGAAACATTTTCCTATGCCTCAATATTCATCATATATTCATCCATCGCATGCACATAGACTTCATTTACCAACATAGCATTTTTCTACTATACCACCATTACTTGAGCATGCTCCTATGCTTTCATCATCACAAGTATTGGCTGAGAGACCTTCATTCTTCACCATCATTGGTTAATTTATGTACTCCTTCATAGAAGCTTGGGGCATAACATCATACCCCCATTCTAGCATATGCACATCACCATCCATTCATCTTCCTACATAGGCATACTAATCACACATTCTAGCAATGATATTACCCGATGACACACTCTTGTGCTTCGTTCACACTTGATTATTGAGGGATTACCATTACACTGAACCCCACACACTGCACTATAGGCACTACACATTTACATTTTATCACACATATCACGCATCATACACCATCCATTCTACACTTAGTCTACATTCTACATTATATTACATTCTCATCATGCACATACTTAGTCATTCTACGTATTACATACGCCATTAGGCTATTTTACATGACACATTTCTACATCATCTATATTTGACATACTACACTAGCTTACATTATATATGAGTCTAGATTTACATTTCATCCTACGTACCACACTACTAGTTTACTTCAACATATCTTATCAAGCGCATTTCTATATCACCCCTATTCTACATACTATGCTAGGTTACATCACATATGACTCTAGTGTTACATTACATTTTACTCATTTTACACATGTAGCATCCCATTCTATACACCACGCATTTACAAACCTTACTCACCACATGGTCATTTCATCATTACACATACTACATTGTTTTCTACATGCTGCGCTAACTACCCTATGCCGTACTTTAGTTCCTTGGTCCATACTCAATTGTCGAGGGTTTACCAATCAAGTGTACCTTACATTTATAGTGTGACATTTCATCCTACGACATTTCTAGGATAGTGACATATGCTTTAGGATAAATTGTCACTCTTCCTCCTTCTATCTAATCTTGGTATACACTTTAGGATAGATCACCACCTCTATTCTATCATCTTGTAGTGGTATACACCTTAGGTTACATCACCATTCCTTACCATTTTTCATATAGTAATATACGCTTAGTGATAAATCATCACTCCTCATAATCCTTTCATTTTATAATGATATACGCTTAGTGATAAATCATCACTCCTCCTAATCCTTTCATCTTATAGTGATATACACTTAGTGTTAAATCATCACTCATCCTAATCCTTTCATCATATAGTGATATATGCTTAGGGATAAATCATCACTCATCTTCATCCTTTCATCATATAGTGATATAGGCTTAGGCTAAATCATCACTCCTCCATTCATCAGGTCGTGATATACGCTTTATCTATAGGGTTCACTCACATCTCTTCTATATTTTGCATTTTGTCACATACTTACACATTCATCACAATGCACTAGATACATACACTACTCGACCATTTCCCATGAAACACTCTCATTTATGGTTCATTATTAACTCGCTAAGGGGGAAAACAAAATTAACCTCATTGCATACACTTCCATTCACTTAGGGGGCACGCAACTCATATCATTCCATTCCATCCATCCACAACATGCTACATTGTCTTGGTACATTTACTCTTGTTTACTAGTGTTTTGCATGTTCACTTTACTACACATGTTAGATTGATTTCTTACATGCCATTATATATATCATCCACACATGTGTGTTCACACATTTTTTTAGTGTGATATTAGATATAGGACTCCTACACGCGACATGGATGCTCACCTTCTACCCTTCCTACACCTGGGCCACCTGGGCACCCACATTCATCTAACACAGGTGTTATTGTTTCCTTTTGTACTTAACATCTTACATTACTTGATAATACACACTTTGACATATTAGTTATTACTCTAACATGCTAACAGTGTGTTCCATGTGCTGCACTTGTTTTGTAGGATTACATGTTTCCATGACTACTTGTTTCTTTGTCATACTTTTCTACTATTGATTTCATTGTCAGATGCAGGATTTTCCCTATGTTTGTGTGCACACTTGTTTGTTGTTTGTGGCCATGACGACCTTGCGTGTCTTGAAAAATAATGAGTGATGTCCCATGTTTGCAATCTTCTTTGTGCAGATTACTTTTTTTTCTTGTGTGTTTACTTTCACTACATTGTTTGCGTATCTTACAAATTTTTCCTATATGCATGCATTTTTGCTTTACACTTGTCTTTGGCTAGCATTCTTGTTTGTGCATGCCTTGGTTTCTACCAAGAAATTTCCAGGGTACACAGTTTAGAGTGTGGTTGGTCCTCTTTTGGGGCCACATTCTCCTATCAACGATGTCGTATGCACCCCCAAATAGGGGGCACAATTTGGGGGTTGCATACTAACACAATGCGCTTAGACCGCTTAGTAGTATGTATTTTTTTCCCTTGGAATTGTGGGTTTACATAAAATGAGTGGGTTCAGACAAGTCTATGAACCCCATACACAACAAATTTTATAGGACATAGTGTCCTTAGCATTTCTGGGAAGTAATTACAAGCTCAAGGGTTATAGTGGGTGTGCCTCTCTACACTACTTTGGCCAATGGCATTAGATCACCCAAAAACCAAGACGTTATAGATATCTCTTCATAGACATTTCAACAAAGTGGTTAGATTTTGAGGACACAAAGTATTTCCCCCCTGCACTTCTTCATCCAGAGTGGCATGAAATCACCCAAAAAACTTGCAACAGTACAAGATATCCTTCTACATCCTTTCTCTTGACATGGATCAAGTGCACATATTCCATTTACGTTTTCATTTTTGGTTAAGTGCAACAAGTTGGGGGCCAAAAGGGGTCTTAAGTGGACACATTTTTCTAAAAATTAAAAAACTTCAACTTGTACGAGTTTTTGAAATAGTTATAGTCAAAATTGGAAGATGTTGTATAAACATGAATCGTAGCATTTTGAGTTTAGTTTCTAAGCTACTAAATTTTATTGAAAACTAATAAGTTTAAATGGGTCAAATAACTAAAATACTAACAAGGAATATTGGTTTTGTTAAAAAACATAATAGAGTGACCTTCGTGCCTCCCACCATTTTGAGCACCATTTAGTATTTTTGAAAACCCTTTGGTAGGAGGATAGCTAGGAGCATCTAGTTTGTGCTAGATTTTTTAAATATTTTTTTAGCGAGTATTTTTTTTAATGATTTTTCATGTACAAAATTTTAATTTTTGAAAAATAATGGAGCTCCGATCGTGCCCCCCCCTAACTACCTCATAAAATATTTAAAATTAGATTTTTTTTTGAATATGTATAGAAATAGGCCTAGTTTGTGATAATATTTTTTTTTTCAATTTTGTTGAGCCAAAAAAAGGATACATGATGAAAGATAGGCATATTTAAACTTAAAAAAATAGCTATAAAAAGGCATACTTAGAAAATAATTAATATGGAAACCTTATATTAGTTAGAAAATTTGATTTTTTTTTAAGAAAGAAGAAACTTTCCTCTACGTCGTGGTATAATTTTTTTAAACAAATCAATCATTTTATGTTGATTTATCACGGTGGAAGTGGAATTTTTGCATTTTCCTAAAAAACACACTGTTTGTTGTGTTTGTGCAGGTCCATGCCTCAGGCTTAGGGATCCAAACTGGATCCAAGACTTGAGACATGGCTTGGAAAAATTAAAAACACAAAACCCGTATGTGTTCTTCATAGTATGAACATTATTTGTGCTTCTAACATGCTTCTATTTACAAAAATAAATGTTTAAGTATACGAAATATTTTAATACTTTAAATTTATTTTAGTAAATATAAGAAATTAGGGCCACTCTACACCTTATGGAACTAGTATCACAACTCCATTAGTCATGGTTTAGAGATAGCTTTTTAAAGTATAGTTTGGTCAAGACATAGGTAATTTTCAAGATTTCAAAGCATTCAACCTAAAGCTTTTAGCGTTTAAATTATATAATCAAAACCCTAAACCCTAAACATGAGGCCCCGAATCTAAAACCTAAAAAAACCTAAACCCTAGGCCCTAAACCCTAAACCTTAAATATTCAACCCTTATCCATGAGATGTAAACCCTAAACTTGATCCTTAAGCACTAAACCCTAAGCCCTAAATGCTAAACCATAAACCCTAAAAACTAAATCTTAAACCCTAAACCTAAACCCTAAACCCTAAAACCTAAACACTAAACCCTAAACCCTAAATAATGAATCCTAAACCCTAAAGCTTGAGCCGTAAACCGTAAACCCTAAGCCCTAAATCCTAAACAATAAACCCTAAAACCTCGAACTCGCAACCTAAATCCTTGAAATATCCCTTCCCCAAATCTGATCCAAATTTCTCGTTTGACTCATTTGACATTTTCATAAAACACTCAAAGAACATGCCAAATCAGTCCCAAATTGGGTCGATCCAACATAAGAAGACTGCTGCAATTTATTCTCCAAAATACCCTCAAAATATACTACTGAAATTATTGAAAATAACTCTAAAATATGATTATAATCAATGGAATTTCTGAGTGAAAAACCCTCTCAAATCTTGGGGTTTTCATCCACAAGAGATTAAATCCACAAGGGGTTTCATCCTTGGAATTTTAATGCAAAATCTAAAGCTTCATGTAAGAGAAAATGTTATAAAATATTTCGGATGCCTCTAGGAAAATTTCCTTCTTCTTTATATAGGAAATGGAACCCAAAGTGACCTTTGAAATTCCCATGAAAGTGACCTTTGGAATTCCCATAAAAGTGATGTTTGGAATTCCCATAAAAGTGACTGACCCTTGGACTTCCAATGAAAGTGACCCTTGGACTTGCAAATCACATTATACCTTAGGAAGTACATTTTAATTAAGTTCTTTAATTTTATTGCACTTTCCTAAGTTCTAATTTAAAGTTAAGTCTATTAATTTATTGCATGTGCTTTTATAATGTTATATTTTAATTTTAGCACAATATAATAAAGTTAATAAACTTAAGCCACCCTTAAGCTCACCCTTTGGCCACTAGGTAGAAAAAAATGGGCCAAAGGTCTTCGATATAAACTATCCAAAAAGAGGGACATTACATTCCTCCCTCCCCCAAGCAATCACAAGTAACAAATATGCATTCCCATCAATTCCTAGATCCCAAGTTAGCCTAAGCTTCTTGAATGGCTTCACATGCACTATACAAAACTACTCGAAGGTTGCAAAAAATAACTTATGTAACTTACTTGTGAAAAGTGCCACAATCCTCCTCATGTGTGCTCCAAATTTTCTGTACTCTTCATCATGTACTTGTTGTCCCATGCTGAAATGTAGTGAAAAATCCTCATATATGTCTTCATTAGGTGATTCCTTGTCCACAACTATCATAGACATGGTCTGTCATTTGATGGGGTGACATGTATTTGAGTGCTTTCATAGTAACTTGTTTCCCTTCATGTTGGAAACTCAACTCCATAGCTTGCAAATCTTGGGTGACTCTTCCCAATGAATGAAGCCATTGTATACCAAGCACAACATTATTATCTTTCAAATCAATAACATAGAAGTCATCACAAAGTGTGTACTCACCAAATAGAATGTTGAATTTGTTCACTCTCTTCTTGCAAGGAATAGTGAGACCACCTGTTATAGTGACATCAAAGCCTTCAAAATGATCATAATGTAAACCTCTTCTGTTCACCAATCCTTCATCCATTAAGTTATGTGTAGATCCACTATCAAGAAGTGTTATGATTTCACATTCAAACATTGTACCTTTGAACATGAATGGATTATACCTTGGTGCTCCTAAAAGATAAGTGATTTTACCTTCACTTTCAATGTTTTGTGTTGGATGTCCCTTTTCATTTTCTGAATCAGTATCATCCTTCACATCTGAAACAACCTCTATGAGTTGTATCTTGCATTTACAAAGGTAATTATGTCTAGGCTCCCAATGATCCGTATAATGAAAGAAAACTTCTTACTCCTCAACTAATTATGAGTCTCCTAATCCATCTTTGGTGTAGACACAACCTTTGAAGAAGTGGGTTGCTCACTTTCATGTTGCTCGATTTATCATTCTTTGATATTTTTCTTTTGGGGCTAAATGAAGGGGTAGTATCCAAGTCCATGGCTATTTGAATAGCTTCATGCAAAGTCCTAGTCTTAAGAGCTTAAAAAACCTCTCAATATATCATGAAGCCCCTCTATGAAAAGCATCACTACCCTCTTCTCAGGAATCTATGGCACCATCACAACTATACGCTGAAATTTGTTGATGTATGAATCAACGTGTCCACTTTGGTAGAGCTATGCTAAGTCTCTGTAGTAAATCTCTACATCCTTGCGGTCAAATCTCACAATCAACCTCTCATTGAACTCCCTATATGACTTTATAAGATCATGATTTTGTGTAACTAACCCATGGTAGCCCCAATCATAAACCACCCCCTCAAGATGTAAAGTAGCAAAATTTATAGCCTCTTATTCGCTCATTAGTTTTAGGTTAAGACATGTGTCGAGCTTGTGAATCCAAGCCCTGACATTGATCTTTTTGCTATCATGAAAAGTGGAGAGGGTTATCTTATTGGTAACTTGCTTCAATTTTCTGTTTTGCTGTGCTCTAGGCCTCCTATCATGTTCAACACTCATGTTATCTCTCCTCTGAGCATAATACTACTGGAGGAGAAATACGTCCCTCACATGCTATGGAAAAATACTCCTCTCCTCACTCGATCGCTATAATAGTATCTAGAAAGATACTTCTTTCCGCCGCACCTCAATCTCTGGTGGATCATCTCTAGGCAGAAAGTTAGGTTGCATAGGCCTATCTGTAGTCCGTGTAGGCCTCCTCTCATCTATATGAGTGTGCCTCCTCTCACGGTGTGGCGATCCCCTAACACTTTTGATTTTTGAAGGTGATCTACTATGATCCCTGTAACCACTAGAAGCCGATACGCATCTATCTCTCCCGCCATGTCCTCCGTCCGCGGCCTATCCAATGTAAACCTATTCAGGGTAGAGCCCATGCACTCCATAGTTTGTAACAACTACCTCTGAGTGGCTTCCATATCCCTAATTAAGTCTCTATCTAGATCTGCATGCTCATCCCGAGGAGGACTCTCCTATCTATCACCCATAAATTCCATTCTATTGCCTCCTACAATACCAACTTCGAGTCGTGCTCACCTGTGGGTGTAGTATTTGTATGGACTGACCTCTCTATATTTGTATTCAAATTTGATTTTTTATTTAAATACTCTTTTCCTTCCCACATAAAGGGCCGGGAGGATACACTTCTTTGATACCACTTTGAAATATCCCTTCCCGAAATTTGATCCAAATTTCTAGTTCGAATCGTTTGACATTTCATCAAACACTCAAAGAACATGCCAAATTAGTCCCAAACTAGGTTGATCCAATAGAAGAAGACTGCTGCAATTTATTCTCCAAAATACCCTCAAAATACATTGCTAGAAATGACTGAAAATAAATCTGAAAATTTGATTACAATCAATGGGAATTTCTGAGTGAAAGACCCTCTCAACTCTTGGGGTTTTTGTCCACAAGATATTAAATCCACAAGGGGTTTTGTCCTTGGAATTTTAATGCAAAAGCTAAAGCTTCATGCAAGAGAAAATGTTATAAAATATTTATGGACGCCTCTAGGCAAATTTCCTTCTTCTTTATATAGGAAATGAGACCCAAAGTGACCTTTGGACTTCCCATGAAAGTGACCTTTGGAATTCCCATAAAAGTGACCTTTGGAATTCCCATAAAAGTGATATTTGGAATTCCCATGAAAGTGAATTTTGGACTTCCAATGAAAGTGACCCTTGGAATTCCAAATCACATTCTCCCTTAGGAAGTACATTTTAATTAAGTGCTTTTATTTTATTGCACTTTCCTAAGTTCTAATTTAAAGTTAAGTCTATTAATTTATTATATGTGTTATATTTTAATTTTAGCACAATATAATAAAGTTTATAAACTTAATCCACCCTTGAGCTCACCCTTTGGCCATCGGGTAGAAAAAAATGGGCCAAAGGTTTTCGATACAAACTATCCAAAAAGAGGGACATTACAATCCTTAACCCTCAAAACCTAACCATGAGACCAAAGCCCTAAACTATAAAACATAAAACCTAAAACTAAAATAATAAACCCTCAACCCTAAACATTAAATCCTAAAATCTAAACCCTAAACCCTAAACTTGAGCCCTAATCCCTAAACCCTAAACACTTAAATCTAAAGCCCTAGCTCTAACCCGTAAACCTTAAACCCGTAACTCCGAACCCCGAACCTTGATCCATAAACCTTGAACCATGAAACCTAAACCCTAATCCATAAACCCTAAACCCTAAAACCTAAGCTTTGAACCCTACACCCTAATCTTTGAGCCCTAAACCATGAATCATAAACCTTAAACCCCGAGACATAAGCCCTAAACTCTAAACACTAAATCCATAGCCTTGAGCTCTAACCCCTAAACATCAAACCTATAACTCTAAACCCTGAACCCTAAGCCATAAACCCTAAACCATACACCCTAAACCCTAATCCCTAAACCATAAACCCTAAACCCTAAGCCTTGAACCCTACACCTTGATCCATGAGCCCTAAACCCTAAACCATGTACCATAAGCCCTAAACCCTAAACCCTAAACCATGAGCTCTAAACCATAAGCCCTAAACCATAAACCTTAAACCTTAAGCCCTAAATGCTAAATCCTAAACCCTAAACCCTGAACCATGAGCCCTAAATGCTAAACCCTAAACCCTAAAAACTAAATCCTAAACCCTAAACCCTTAACCCTTAACCTTAAACCCTAAACCTTGAGCCCTAAACACTAAACCCTAAACCATGAACTCGTGAGCTAAACCCTTAACCCTCAAACCCTTAACCATTAGACATAAACCCTAAACCCTAAAACCAAAATAATAAACCCTAAACCCTGAACAATAAATCTTGAACCCTAAACCCTAAACCTTGAACCATGAGCCCTGAGCCCTAAACCCTAAACACTAAATCTAGATCCCTAAGCTCTAACCTCTAAACCTCATATATTTCTAGTAGGTCTCATGAGTGAGTTCATCTTTTTGAATATCAATATTAGGACCATATTTCCTAGTCTTGTTCCTAGAACCATCATTGAGTCTTCTTGTACAACTACCTTATTTATGAGAGGTGGGACAAGAAACTAAATGGATATGATATCTACCTTGTTCCTTGCAATGCATATTACACATCTCTACCAAACCTGTTTCTCCCCACATATACTTGCACTCTTGAATGTCAATTTCTTCACACTCTGAAACAAATTTCACATTTCTCATATTTCCATGTATGGTATTATGAAAGCCAGATAACCCATTGGAAGCTAGAAAAAATAACCATCACAACACAAAAATTAATCTCAAAGGAAATGGAAGAAACAAAATAATATACCAATGCGAAGGTGTAGGATCATAACCAAATTACCTGCAGTATCCTCTCCTTTGGAGAAATAGAAAGATATTCTGCTACTAAAATGGATACTAAATTTGACATAACTTCCTGAAGTGTTCAAAATAAGCATAACTAGTGAATGATTAAGAATACAAAGGAGTTATCAATCACCTAGTAAATATTTCTTGTTTAGTTCTGAATGGGAGTTAGCTAGCCTACAAATTAGTGACCTTCCATTCATTTATAATTCCTTCTATGATAAACCCATGGATAATTTCAAAAGAACCTTAAAAAGATAGGGTTAGTCATCAAGCCTAGTGAAGGGTGTGATGTGATTTCCAAACAACTTGAAATTCATACAGATTTAGAGGTCATAACATAAATTTACAAATATATCTATTGTTATAAATGGAATCCAAGTAATGGTGTCTCCCTATACTAAAGGATCGAGGACTATTGGGGTCTATGGCAGGATTGGACATTTAGGAATCATTGAGTGTCTGAATCAGAATGTCATTACATCTAGAGAAACATTTTCAAACATTGGAGTAATGCATCTTGGAAAATAAACTTGAACCTCAGAAATCCTCTCAAATTTCTAGCTTACACAAGCATTGGACATATCAAGCTTTATTCTTTGAATGAAACCTTCGTTCATTAACTTGCAAATGAAAGAATTATTCGGAAGAGCGTCAATTTTTTTATTTATACCAAAATGTTCTTAGATATCTGAAATTTCCTTCCTTTAAAATATCAACAGATGAAAGACATCAAATTGTGATGACTCTCTTTGAATGTTCTACTTAGGAAGTAGATGAAACATTTTTAGTTGAATACTTTGTGTTAATACTAATAAGAATGGGTAAGACACAAAACATTACAATGAGTGAAATAGTTCCCATGCGATGGGAAAAAGAAGATAGATGTATTGGGTAACATTTATTTATACTAAATTTTTCTTGGATATATGTAATTTCCTCCTTCAAAATATCAGTAGATGAAAGGAATCAAATTGTGATGAATCCCTTTGAATGTTCTACCTACGAAGTAGATGAACCCTTTTTAGTTGAATACTCTCTGTCAATACTAATAAGAATGGGTAAGACAAAACATTATAGTGAGTGAATGGGTGAGCCTAAACCTTGAGCCTTAAACCCTGAGCCCTAAACCCTAACCCCTAAACCCTAAACCCTGAGCCTTAAACCTTAAGCCCTAAACCCTAACCCATAAAATCTAAACCCCGAGCCTTAAACCCTAAACCCTAAAACCCGTGCCTTAAACCTTAAACCTTGAAACCTAAACCTTAAACCTTAAACTCTAATTCATAAACTCTAAACCATAAACCCTAAAACCTAAACCATAAACCCTAAACCTTAAAAACTGAGCCCTAAACCTTAAACCTTGAGTGCTAAACCCTAAACTAAACCATAAAACCTAATCCCTAAACCCTAAGCCCTAAACCCTAAACCCTAAGCCATAAATCCTAAATCCTTAACCCTCAATCCTAAACCCTAAAACCTAAACCCTGAGCCATAAACCATAAACCCTAAACCTTGAGCCCTAAACCATAAACCCTAAGCTCTAAACCAGTAAGCCCTAAGCCCAAACCCTAAACCATGAACCCTCAACCCTAAAACCTAAACACTAAACCCTAAACTTCGAGCCTTAAAACCTCAACACTAAACCCTAAACCCAAAACCCTAAACCTTGATCCCTAAACCCTAAACCCTAAACCCTAAAACTTGAGCCCTAAATCCTAATCCCTAAATCCTAAACCATCAACCCTTAACCCTAAGCCATAAACCCTAAACTCTAAACCCTAAACCCTAAACCCTAAACCATGAACCCTAAACCCTGAGCTCTAAACCCTAAACCATAAAATATGAACCATGAGCCCTAAACACTAAACCCTAAACCCTAAACCTCAAGTCTTAAACTCTAAACCCCGAGCCCTAAACCCTAAACCCTAAATCATAAAACTTGACCCAAAGGGAATTCCTAATAAGATATATATGTGTGTAGGGAATAGTCTCTAAGGTGATCGATAAACTAATTTAGTTTTTATGAGAGACTTATTTCTCTGAAATCCTAAAAAGGCCATTTTTGGCAATTCTGTAGCTAATTGAACACCATTCGAATAAGCTAAAATGAGCTAGTCATGCCATCGAGGTATCAAGGACCATCATGTGTGAAGTATTAAGGAATTGTTTGTCTTTATGAGAGACATGAGTAAAAAAATGTATGAGAATCATGATTTTGATTCCATGAAAGGATGATTTTAGAGCCGGAAAGATGAGGGGATGATGTTTATATGGAGCACCATGTTTCTTAGAATGAGCAATCATTTGAGTTCACTTGATGTAATTCACTTAGTACTATTCGTAAAAACTCATTCAACACCTAGTAGTGTGATCATACCTTAAGGAGGAGGCACATTATAATTATCTCATTTTGGCCACAGAACATGAATCCCATTCAGGGAGCAATCCTCTATCTACAAAGTGAGGATCTCATTTTAGTAAGAAGTAGACAAACATCATATAGTTGATTCATGGTCACTAAAGTGAATTATGGACCAAATTTAAAAATTGGTAACAAATCAAGTAATGGTAGGGACAAAATCCAATTTAGAAGGTCAAAAACAAAGAAAACAACTATATGCTTTCCCAAAATAAATATTGACTACAATATATATGCCCTAAAAGTTTTAGGTCCTTTGCTTTGAAATCATGAAAAATGACTAAGTATTGATCGATTAGATTTTCAAAACTATCTTCTAGATTACAATTGTTGGAGCTACGAGACCACTTCCATCAGGTGCAGAGTGACCCTAACTTATTATATTTACTAAAATAAAGTTAAATTATAAGAAATAATAAAAGTATAAAGAAATAATAAAACACTAGACCAAGAAAAATATAACGTGAATGTGATATGGCAAAACGTGTATGTGTTTTGGCTATTTTCAGGTTTTTGTCCACTTTTTGGCCCCCCAACTTGGTGCACTTACCCTTTCACATATTTTACATTCGAATATTTTACACATTTCTATGCACATGTGTATTTTACATAACATTTTGACATACATACATATCTGACTACTTGATCATTTTCTCCTTGCAGGTCTAGCCGTATGAGAAACAAACAATCAAATTGGGGGCAACAAAACAAAATTCCACAATAGTACAAGCTTTACTAACCATGTAGGTACACTACACACTACAACACCTACACATGCATTCTCGCCCTATGTTCACTCTCATCATTTTTATTTGCACATTTTTCATCTATAGTTTCCACGCTCTGTCGACACTAAAATTTTCCACCATAATTTCTATTTCATTAATGTATGTATTAGGAATAGGATGTTGTTAAGTATAATTAGTAGTAGCGTCGATAGAAGATAACGGCGCCGTCGATGATGGTGTCGCCAATAATGTGGAGTACGGTAATAGTCAAAGTACAATAGGAATGTTGTAAAAGTAAATATTTGTCGTAAGTGGTCCAAGAATGTTAAAATGTCAAAGTTTGGGTAATTAGAGAAGTAGGGTCTACATGATTAGGAATTAGAAATATTGGTAATAAGGACAAGGAGTGAGGTCATAAATATTTTGTGTATTTTATTTGTAAAAAGTCTAAAAATGTGGAACCCATGTAAAATGATAAGGTTTATCTTATCTTAAGAGATAAGCTTACATGTACAGATAAGAGTTAAGGTATGGAATATGATTCGTCAGAGTGGATTTCTTATCCTATCTTAGAGATAGGATGGATAAGCTTGGAAGTTCTATAAATAGAGAGGCCACCCCCCTCATTTAGCATAGAAAGAAGTAGTGAGAAATATTGTAGGAAGTGTGCAAAGGAAGCCATCGTTTAAAGGTGTGTTGAAGAAGCCATCACTTTAGAGGTGTAATTGTAAATTTTCTCCCATAGTATTGTTGAAGTACCTCATGGGTGAGATTGTAACAATTTCATGTTAATATTATAATTTACTTTGATATTTCAGATTTTTCATCATTCTGTCTTATCATAGTCGATGGTATTCTTGTGTTCGGTTGTTGTTTTGTTTCCAGATTACATCCACCAAACTAAAGGCTGTGCATTAGTAAATAATCATAGACGAGGAGTTCCCAGAAGAATTATCATAGTGCCGGATTGGTGATGACATTTTGGTTCCATTGCGGACCATTCCTCGTTGGTGGATTTTCTCGGAGAGATATTCCCACTTAGTCAAAAATCAATCGAGGGTAACCTTGTTTTTACTGTGCATAGTAGTTACCATGGTAAAGTCATTTTTGCCATGAATAGTAGTTACCATAGTAAAGTCATTTTTGCTGGGAATAGTGTTTAACGCAGTAAAGTCACTTTTTACCGTGAATAGTATTTACCGCAGTAACTTCACTTTTTACCGTGAATAGTGTTTACCACAGTAAAATTAGTTTTTACCGCAGTAAGTCAAGTTTTACCATAGTTTACTGTGGTCATTTCTATAGTAATTCCAATTATTTGTGCACATAAGTCTTGTTGATTGTACTTGTGGGTTGGTATTTCACGGTGGTTACTTTTGAAAATGGGAAAGATTCCTGTTTTTTCAGCTCAATCTAATGAAGATGCTTCTTCTTTCATTCAAGAGTTTAAACGATCTTGTATTTGTAATGGCCTCATAAGAAGGGGAACAATGGACTAAATTTTTCCTACCTTTTTGGATGGTTCAACACTTAGGTAGTTTGAAACACTAGGTGATAATGTGAAAAATTCATGGGATTTATTAATTGAAAGTTTTCTTGAAGAATTTGGTGAACAATGTAAATATGCGGATCTCATGATCAAGATCACAAAGCTATCCCAAGGAGAGAAGGAGAAGATAAGGGATTATCATGCTCGTGTTCTAGAGCTAAGGAGGAAGCTCGATGCCCAAATCCGGAAGGAAGGATTAGCGGATGGGTTGATGAATGGCGTGGATAATCTCCTCTGTAAGCACTTCATTCTTGGGATGAAGCCGGAGATTAGACAACGTGTGAAGTATGACCACCCGCTACCATCAACAAGTAAAGGAGATTGCAAGAAGGTAAGAAGAAAGCATGGAAGAGGAGCCCAAAGAAATTGTTGTTAAAGTAGAGCCTACACCAGCACCTTTGGTCCAAAATCCACAACCACTCCTGGTGAGCACAAATATTTCTCCTAGTACATCTACTGAGTATGAAGATCTGCTTAGGAAGATGGGCCAGTTAACTATTAATCTTCTTCAAGGAAAGGAATTTAGTTCTCAGGGAGGAGATAGAGGTCCAAAAAGAAATATTTCTGAAGTTGTTTGTTATGGTTGTTATAAAAAGGGTCATTATAAGTATAATTGTCCAGATAGAGCTTCTACATCCGTACAAGAGATAATGATAAAGGAAAAGCACCTGTGAATTCTCTTGATGTAGTAGATAAGAGTAGAAATAATGAAGTAGATGTGTTTGTAACAAAAAGAAAGAAAGAAAAAGATAATCAAGATGGAAATGATCCTAAGAAGATGAAAGAAGAAACTAGTAAGAAACATAGGAGAAGAAAGTTGGGTGTGCAGGATTTTCTGATTTCACAGGGGCAAGGACCATACTCCATCTTGGAAGATCTGTCCAAAAGGCCTACAAATATTACATATGGTCAACTCTTGGCTATGTCTTCTGAGAAGAGGCGGGAGTTGCGAGGTGGACTCAATGCTCGAAGAAGGAAGGAGGTTGAGGTCCCTGTTTTGGAGGCAGAGGCAGATCCCTATGCTCCACAAGCTGAGGTATTATGTAATGGTATTTCAATTCATGATGTCTTAGTTGATGGAGGTGCTGCAGTTAATGTAATGACTAAGTCTCAGTAATGAATATGTTGGGTTTAAAATTAATCGCCCTTCAACACTTATGTTAAGGTCATTAAATAAGGGAAAAACTAAACCGTAAGGTGTAGTTTCAAATGTGACAATATCTCGTTATGGGTGTTATATGTTGGTAGACTTTTAGGTGATGAAAATGGTACTGCTTGTTGCATACCCAATGCTCTGCTGGGAAGACCATGGCTAAGGAGAGTTCATGCAAGAAACTACCGGAATGAAGGTTTCATGACACTTGGACGTGGTAGAGAAAGGGTGAAGATAAATGTGATCCTCGACATCATAAAGCGTAACTCGTGGATTCAAGTGATGAAACCGATGAGTGGACATCCTCTGATTACTCTAGTACCAATGAAGTGGACATCAAGATGAAGAAAGCAAGGTGGATGTTTCAGTCATGGATATCCTTCCAACACCAACTCATGACCCCATAAAATTATCTCAAGAAGAAGTTGATGATCGTCTCCAACAAATAAAGATTGGTGATGCTTGTGATGGAGAGTGAGAAGGAATCCTACCTTTAGCTCTTTCAAGGTACATAAACCTATTCACTTTTGATTACAAGGAACTCCATCAAGTAAGTTGGGTAGAACATTGTATTGAGTTGGTAGATGGTGCTAAGCCCATAAAGCAAATGCCATATAGAATGAATCCTAATTTTTCCAAGACTGTAAAAGAAGAAATAGATAAGTTGCTTGATGCAGATTCATATTTGTTGTGGAGAATTCAGAATGGGTTTCTCCCATTGTGATCTCAATAAAAAGAATGGGAAGCTATGCATTTGTGTTGATTACAAGAAGCTCAATAAGGCAACAAAGAAGGATCATTACCCTCTTCCATTTTTAGATCAGATCTTGGACGAAGTAGCTGGCCAGGAGTGCTATAGTTTTGCTGATGGATATAGCGGCTACAACCAAGTTCGTATAGCAGAGAAAGATCACCAAGACCACGCTCACCACTCCTTGGGGAACATTTGCTTATAGAGTTATGCCTTTGGGTTGTGTAATGCTCCATCAACATTCCAAATATTTGATGAATAGGTGTTCGAACCCTACATCGGGACCTTCATCGAGTATTTCGGATGATTTTTGCATCTATGGGAGCAAGTTGACCACTTGCACCAAATGGAGACAACATTTCAAAGGTTAGATGAAGCACAAGCCTCACTAAACCCTACAAAGTGTGTCTTTGGATGTTCTAAAGGTGTTTTGTTAGGGCATGTTGATCCAGAGATGGTATTGGTACTGATCCTGATAAAGTTTCAAAATCAAAGATTTACCATTTCCTCTTAATAGAAGTAAGTTGAGATCATTTTTATGCCATGTGGGTTACTATAGAAGGTTCATCAAGAATTTCTCAAAGATTGCATGACCACTAACCCAAGCTTCTTGAAGAAGGATGTTACTTATGAACCAGAAATAAGGCGCATGAAGCTTTTAGACAATCAAGTAAGCCTCAGCGTCTTCACCTATTTTGAAGAATCCAGATTGGAGCAAGCCATTCATTGTGTACACCGATGCCTCGATGCAAAGACTAGGAAGTACTTTGAGCCAAAAGGATGAAAATGGGAATGAACATCCAATTTACTTTGGGAGAGCATAAATGAGCAAAGCATAAGGTAAACTATACTGAATCAAAAAAGAGGCTCGCTATCATTTTTGTTGAAAAGAAGTTTAGAAATTACTTGCTAGGGTAGAAATTTATAGTTGTAATGATCATCGCTCCTGAAATATATTGTTAATAAGCCTAACTCATCGTGGAGGATAGTAAGATGGATAATTTTGCTACAAGAATTTGAATTTGATATTATAGATAGGCCAGAAAGAAGCATGTCAATGCAGATGCACCGTCTCGAGCCTATGATGGTTTAGGATCATCTTGTGATGATGATGATTTT
The DNA here is from genome assembly GCA_018340775.1 of Taxus wallichiana var. yunnanensis. NCBI lineage: Eukaryota > Viridiplantae > Streptophyta > Pinopsida > Cupressales > Taxaceae > Taxus > Taxus wallichiana. The sequence goes on from CM031242.1 coordinate 926,678,180, forward strand.
CCCGATGCAACATTGTTCTCCTTGACACAATCCCTAGCGAATACATAGATATTTGGAATTATCTCGAATAAATTCAAGTTTCCTCGATGGTGCTAATGCAAAGACTAAGAGAAAGATTACTCAAGCTAGTCATCCATATTCTATTCTCGTGGAGTATTATTTTGAATAGGACCTGATGGATAGTACAAGAGGGCAAATTGGACGTAATCAAGGGAAGGAACTGCTAGAAGAATTCCGTAATGGTACATGTGGAGGGCACTTCTCTGACAACTTACAACAAGAAGGATCTTGGATGCGAGTTTATCACCGGCCCACTCTTTTTAAAGATTGTTATAATTATTGTAAGACATGTGATATTTGTCAAACACATGGTAACCGTAAGACTTCATCACTCCATTATGTCCTATTATTCCCTTGGTCCCTTTGAAAAGTGGGGAATAGACATTATAGGTCCAGTTCAACTACATCATGCCAAAATAAGTATATTGTAGTTGCCACGATTATTTAACCAAGTGGGTTGAAGCTAGCCATTGAAGACAGCTTCTATGGATGAAGTGGCAAGGTTCATATATGAACGTATTGTCACCAGATTTGGTTGTCCATTAGAAATTGTAACAGATCAAGGAAGCCACTTCATTAATGAGGTAGTAGAAGCCCTAGTCAATAAATTTTCTATTAAGCACAGGAAGGCAACAACATACAAGCCAAGTACAAATGGACAGGTGGAACGAACCAATTTTGTGTTGTGTCAAATTCTAGCAAAAGATGCAGCCTTGCAGGTACATAAATGGGATAAGAGGATTCATGCAACATTGTGGGCATATAGGGCAACATCAAAGTCAACAACAGGATACTCCCATTTCAAATTGGCCACTATGGCATTGATCCAGTTCTTCCTATTGAGTTTGATATTCCCACTGTGAGAGTTATGAAAAATGAAAGGATGGATGAAAGTGATTCAGTAAAAGAAAGGTTGGTACATCTTCATTTGCTAGAGGAAATGAGGGAAATAGCAAAGGATACAAGCCATAAGAAGAAAATGAAGCAAATGGAGTACTTTGATCAAAAGATCCGGTGGTCTCCATTTCATGTGAATGACTTGGTTCTAGTATATGATTCCAGATACAAAAAAAGAAGACAAAGAAAATTTCTTCCAAAATGGATGGGGCCCTACAAAATAACAGCTGTGCATGAAAATGGTACGTACTGACTGGAGGAATTGGATGGCACTCCCATTACGAAATGGGTCAACCACAACAAGTCAAGATTTTCCAAGCACTGTAATAGTCTGCTCCGAGGACGAGAGTAAAGCTAGAAGGGGGAAGATGTCAACACTAAAATTTTCCTCCATAATTTCTATTTCATTAATGTATGTATTAGGAATAGGATGTTGTTAAGTATAATTAGTAGTAGCTTCTGATAGAAGATAACGGCAGACCACGCAAGACGGTGTCGCCAATAATGTGGAGTACGGTAATGGTAAAAAGTACAATAGGAATGTTGTAAAAGTAAATATTTGTCGTAAGTGGTTCAAGAATGTTAAAATGTCAAAGTTTGGGTAATTAGAGAAGTAGGGTCTACATGATTAGGAATTAGAAATATTGGTAATAAGGACAAGGAGTGAGGTCATAAATATTTTGTGTATTTTATTTGTAAAAGTCTAAAAATGTGAAACCCATGTAAAATGATAAGGTTTATCTTATCTTAAGAGATAAGCTTACATGTACGGATAAGAGTTAAGGTATGGAATATGATTCGTCGAGTGGATTTCTTATCCTATCTTAGAGATAGGATGGATAAGCCTCGAAGTTCTATAAATAGAGAGGCCACCCCTCATTTAGCATAGAAAGAAGTAGTGAGAAATATTGAGGAAGTGTGCAAAGGAAGCCATCGCTTAAAGGTGTGTTGAAGAAGCCATCGAGAGGTGTAATTTTAAAGTTTCTCCCATAGTCTTGTTGAAGTACCTCATGGGTGAGATTGTAACAATTTCATGTTAATATTATAATTTACTTTGATATTTCAGATTTGTCATCATTCCGTCTTATCATAGTCGATGGTATTCTTGTGTTCGGTTGTTATTTTGTTTCAGATTACATCCACCAAACTAAAGGCTATGCATTAGTAAATAATCATAGCACAAGGAGTTCCCTAAGAATTATCATAGTGCCGGATTGGTGATGACAGCTCCTCCATCTTTTTATCATTCCACACTTTTATCTAGTCCTTAGGCACATTTTCTACTACACTCTACATGGACATCGGGTACACATCTTTATCTACTTTATGTAACCAAGATTTTATCTCACAAACATAAAGTGGGGGAAAAATGTAGTCACAAAATCAAGCACATTAGACATTATTTAGCCCAGTTTCATGCTACTATTTAGAAAGTTCTTGAGTGAAGAAAGTACTAATTAATCCCATCTTTTGGTCATCTTATTTTACCTTTTATTTCTTCATTCCCACACATTTTATATGCATGCCCAATCTGTTTCAACACTTTTTCATCATTTTAGCCTAAATTGAGGTGCTCAGACAATATCAAAGGCGTCGGTCTCACCTAGGGAACCCCGATCCTTTTTCTACTTTCTCGCCACTTTTTGGGCTCTTTCTAGCCATTTTAATTCTTATCTATTTCCCACTCGACCATCTTAGGATTAATTATGAAATTAGATCAAGATAACCCTATAAATATAAATTTATGAGACCATAATGAGGGTCCTAATTTGTCACTTACTACTATCACTCCATATAAAGTTACATCCATTGCATCACTTGCATCCACATAGTTACATGTACCAAGGCTAAGAGATATGCATCAACACATACTTCATAGGGGGAGGGATTCTATTCTATTCCATTCACACATGCTATTACATTTTCTACATTTAGTTATTGCTCGCTACTTCACATAGTGCGACTGACACAAGAACACCTAGGGCACGACACACACACACACAAGAACTACATTTGGGTCCGAAATGTAGTGCAATGCTCAATTTAGTAAGCCCACTATTGTGGTAGCTGAGGTCATTTCGACCCATTCATTTGCATCTTTTATTTTTAGGGTTTTGATACTTCCTTTTGGGTATTTTGCAGGTCATTCTTCCTCTTGGAATATTTTGTACATTCAACGCAGTCCAGGAAATCTAGTGTGATAGATACCGAAGGTTACATGATATCTTCTGACCCTAAAAGAATCAAGTTCGAGATTTTATAGAGACAAGGGAAATTTTTATGCCATACTAGGGTGCCTTGGGTGCCCCAATATCCTCTTGGGTGCTCCAGGTTTACTTAGATATCCTAGATTCACCCTTTCGGGACCTCTGTAAACCATTCCTACTTCTGGAATTTCTAGTCACACTTGCGACACTCTGTGATAACCATTTATAATCAGCTGAGTTCTTTCCTCACTTTATCCTTGCACTTTAGGGTTTTATTTCCATTAGTTTTAATTATTTAGTCATTTTATACTTTTCAAAATAATTATTTACAACCTTTATGTCCTCCTAAATTAGATTAAACTATCATTATACTTTTGTTGGCTAGATTTTCTGCACGGTTTGAAAACCTATCCACTCATGAGATAAATCTCCTCATTTACCGGTGAGGCTCTCGTGTAATATTTTGTCAATTATATGTCCTAATATCTATTTGTTGGTATTAATTTAACTATTTAGCTCATGAACCATAGCTAGATAGTTTTGCAACAAGTAAGCAAATCAGTTGTAAAAGAAAGGAAAAACTACGAAGAGGAAATTAATAGGAAATGGGAGAAAGTGGAGAGGATGTGCAACCCAAGCAATAGTTTACAGAGTTGATTGCTTGCACATAGATTAAAAAAATAGATCATTAAACAAAAAATTCAAAGAAAATGAAACTTTCAGATCTAGATCTATAATAACAAAAAGTTTATGAATAGATCTAGAAAGAAATAAGAAGCAAAATGCACCATTGACACAAATTTCTTGGAAATCTCTTCTTTATTCCTCTCTACTTGCAGAAATTAGGGACCAAAGTCTGGAACACAATAATGCTGATTACAAATTCCGATCCTTTAACCAATAGGTTCTTCCTCTACTTATAGTGTGTAGAGGGGAAATTACAAATGGGAAACTGCAACTGAACTAGAACATGAAGAAGTAGTAAAGGGAACATTTAGCAGTCATCTTCCTATAATTCCTCTCTTAATGACATGCATCAGGAGTCTAAGTCAAAATTGTGCACATCTGTCACCTATCTTAAAGAATCTTCCCAAATAACTTAAAGTAATGATTTTTCAACCCATAAATTTAATTTTACATTTTCATCTAGGAACATAAGAAATAAGAGAAGGAAGAAGAGAAGAAAAAGATCTCCACTATAACAATTATACTTTATTATTGTGCTGATATTGAATATACTTGTCAAACATGTAATTCAACATCTTCCCATCTATTTTAACAATAACATATCTCTCGGTTACTGGTATAACAACCCTCTGGACAAAGCAACATCGTTATCCTTTAATTTCTATAAACCAGACCCATTTCCCTCAATATCTTCCTGAAGCTTTATGATTCTACCAATCAAATCCATTGTGAAAGGTATAGTAGCTTCATCAACTTTTTCCCACACAACCAACATAAATTCCTCATGGGAAGTAGGTAATTCATCTAGGATGCCCTCTGGCACTTCATATCCTTCTATAAACCTTTAGCATGAGCTTGAAGATCTCTACGCGGATGGAAACTGAAATATCTAACTGTTTCACCTTTTCCATGAATTTGCCAAGCACAATCTGTTCTGCAGTCAACACATCCTTTGGCAACGAGTGTATCTTAGCCAAATTATCTAGATGACTTTCAGCCACTATGTTCTCATCTTTTATCTGTGTCATCAAATCCTTTAACTGAGACACTACCCTGTGCATGTTCTCTAATTCAACTGGTATTGGTTCAAATTGCTTTGAAGCCTAGTGAATTATTTACTCCTTCTAGTGGGTAATAGCTCTGACTTGATCCCCTACATCTTCCACCTCTTGCATATGATGATTACTCACTTGCTCATGTGCTAAAATGGGGTTGAGAGGAAGATTTGGAAACCTTAGCAATGATCTCACACAACTAGAATACCTACTTTTAAAGCTTAGATCTCTCAACCTTATCTTTGTAAAAATTAAGGAATAAAGAATTCATTAGCGTTTGCGTATCTTGCTTTAACCCTTATGTGGTAGTTTGACCTATTGACACTTTGGTCACTACTATATCAGCTGTCGTGAGCTCTCCTTGTGCTTTTCTTCATTGGAATAGATAACTCAACGAAATTTTGTCCCGATTCCTCAATAATCAACCTAGAAGTCATTTTGGAAACTTTAGGTCTTCTATCTCTTCCTCCCAAACTCAAGAGCAACTGAAAGTCATGTTCTTCCAGGTTGATCTCCTCTCTGGATTCTAGGATTGTCTGCAAAGCTAACCATGATGAAAAGTTTCTTCTTGGGGAATGAGAAGCTTCAGTGCACCAAAATCTCATGCTTTGACTCCGCTCTATCAGAATTTGCCACCGTGTTATGATTGCTACCCTATAAATTATCCAAAGATAATGCCTTTTCAAACTCTACCATCTATGCTTTTAACTTCTCTGCATGGATAGGTGAAGACCTGAGTGGTTGAGGAGAAAATACAAATGACACTGGATTCAAAGGAGGAACAACAAGATCTCTCTGAGGTTCTAAGGCTTCTAAAGTGCTATGAGTTGATGTTGGAGAAGCTGGAACTGGAACGATAGCTATAGATTTGGCCTTCTCTTGTTTGTGAGACTTCTTGTGAAATTTAAGCTTTTCTGGCCTTCTGATACTTTCACCTTCGTGCTTTCTTTTCTAGAATCTCCTATGGTAAATTTTCCGTGATATGATTCATCATATCTTCAACCAGAAATACCCTTTATCAAAAATAGATCAAAGTGTTAACTTAACTGTTGAAGATATTTCTTCAATCATCTGACAACCACCAATGTTTTCCTGAAGAGTAGCACTATCTCCTCCCATCTGATGATACGAGTCAAGTATCACATGCCCATCATCTGTGAGATCTGTAGGTATCCATGCCAAACCATAATCAGACACTTGTTGCACCGATAACCTGCTGAAGTATTTCTTTCTGACTTCATACTCATTCCTACACTTCATCTAGAAGTCCTCCAATGAGGGCACATATGAGTATTCCCAGGAGATTGTCTTCTTCACTACTCCATATGGGTCAAAGTTTAGTCGTGCTAGGAAGAACTTAGGCTCATACTCAGAAAACATTTCAGCTTCGACTCCTCTAGCTTTATGGATGCTCTGGCAGCTGTAGTAACCCACTGTGACTCGAAAGAAACTTGTAGATTTGTGCTGCTTTTATTTTAAGTCATGCATTTCCATGAGTATTCTGCAAAATCCATAATGACCCACTTGTAATTTGGATACCTTGGAAACTTTACTAGGTTCTCCCAAAAATCCAATCACCCTGAGATAGGTGAAGTCTGCAAACTGGATGAAAATGCAGCCATGCTAAGATACAACTTCCCAAGCTTCTTTACTCACCATGTTGGTCTTCAGATCACCATTTAGTTTATAGATGAATTCATAGAAGAACCCATCATTGACCACTTTGTAATCTTTGTGGCACTTAGGAACTGTCAACTATGGATAGCAATCAAAGATAGGATCTTTCGCTAGTACGCCTCGTCTATCTAGCTTGGAAAATATGCCCTACGAGGCTACTGCATATACCAGGTATGAAGTCATTTTGAAGCTGTAAGTCCACCTCACACTTTGAAGTTGCTCACCAATGCTGTCACTGATGATCTCTACCCAATTGATTATCGAATCAACTCTATTGATCTTGATAGTCCTCACGAAAGCATACATCCATGAGCAAAAGTTGTGAGTATTGGCTTCTCCACTTATCCTGTAAAGCAATTTAGTGATATCATCCACCTCCTACACCAAGTTGGATCACAAAAGTTCTCATTTCTTTGATGGAACTTCATGGAGACCTCGCTTTTCTTCATTATGCTCACATAGTTTGATTTGTGTTTCTCCCATCTATTACCTCCATTCAACATGTTGATTGCAATCACCACCATTTGTGTTAGAATCTTTAGACCATAATTGATAAACTATGCATCCAGCCTAATAATTGTCTTTCCCATGAAATCCCGATTGTTTTGGAAAGAGGATGATATGATCTTGCACACTCCATGAAAAATTTGGGAATTTGAGCTATGACTAGGAATGTTGATGCTAGAATAATTCCACTACTTCTCATTACCCGCATGAGAAATGTCTTTCCGGCCCTGGATTTGTCAATTATTTCAGAGATGGGTTCTGGGCCCATATGTCTGTGTCATTGATATTAGAAAATCTGGAAGCTATCCATGATTCTGCTGATCCTCTCTATCATCATGCTTCATCATGGCTGGAGCAATCTTTGTCTAAGCAATCTTTGTCTGTGTTCTTTTTCTTTTAATCATGCTAAAATTCTTTATAACTGGATCAATTTGTGCAAATCTATCAATTTCTTCAGATTCGAAGATATATTCAATGTACCTAACATTGATTTGAACTTCCTTTCACTTGTATGAACACCTGTAATGAATACCTGCAATTATTTAAGACAAAGATGAAGTCCAGAGCATGAATACTTGATTTCTATCACCAAAAATCTGCATATGAAGCCCATTTGCCCTAAAATTTGAGGCTTTGCTTGCATGCAAAGCAAGCATAAATATTTTTAAATTCACCTGGGCACTTATAACAACATGCAGATAATTATCATAGCATAAATCAAGCTATTCCAACCCTAGGCACCAAACCTTGAAGCTTCCCGACAATGAAAAACACCTCCATATGCACAAATCCTCCTTTCTTTGGCGCCAAAATTGTCAGGCTGCAATCCTTAGCAAAAATAATTAATTTCTTCTTCATTATGGCAGCCCATGCTTATATAAGCCTCAACATTCTATTTCTAATAATTCTCCATCCTATTCCTAGCAATTAATTAATAAAAAACATGTTTATTCACCCAAATTGGGTGCCTATTTTTTTTTGCACTTCTTTGCTAACATTAAATAAATTTAATTTATTTATTTTTATCATGCTTCCTTCAGTTCTCTTTGACTTATCTTCATGCATTGGATTTTCCTCTATCCTTGGCGCCAAAATTAGACAAAAACTATTAATAAATATAATTAAAAGCTTTGTTTAATGCCCAAATGGGTCACACTTTTTGGCAAGGGTGAATTCTAAAATTAAGAAGTCAACTTCTGATGAGAATTTTCACCCTACACTACAACTCTAAAAATCCCTTCTTCCACTTAATTTATTCAAATTTTATAATGGGAATTTTTACCTGGCAAGGTAGGTAATAAATTCCCACCTGCCTGCCACCTCTAATTTTCCCATTGCAGCTTAAGTGACTTCCCAAAAAGTGTGACTTGCATTAAAAATAGATTCTTTTGAAAAAGTGTGACTTGTATGGGTGAATAAAACCTTATGATGGGAAAAGTTAGCCTGTTAGGCAGTGAAAAATTCCCATCGGTGCTTTAAGTGTTTTTTTTTATTTTATAACGGGATTTTCACCATGTAAGGCAATGTAAGAAATTCCCGCCTACCTTCCGCCTCTAATTTTCCCATCGCAGCTTAAGTGAATTTTAATTCATGGGAAAAAGTACCCTGTAAGGCAAGTAAGAAATTCACTCCTGCGCCTACCATGTAGCTATCGAAAATCCCATTGCAACTTACACTCATTAATTCTAGAAAATACAACTTGTTTGGGAGAGGCTTTTTGTGCACGACTTCATCTTTTTTAGTCGAAGCTTACATTTTGAGGTTGGTTCCTTCTCCGTGTTGTGTCAAGTAGATGATCTCCAAATGCTTCGTAAATTAAATGAACTATATTGGTGAAGGAATTGACCTAGGGGAATTTCACAGAGAAATTGAGAACCAGAGAAAATGCAAAAGAAATAAATAAAATTAAAAATGCCAAAAGTTACAAATAATGCCATGAATTCATTCTTGGTGAAAACCCTAATGAGATGAGTGAATAATGGCATGCAAACCTGCAACAAGATTCAACCAGAGCACACAATTTTCAAACGGGGCATTATTTATTCAATAAATAATTAAATAAAATTTTCCCAGATAAAACTTGGTGGAGGGATAAAATGAGTTTGGGCATATGGATATTTTTTGAAATTGGCTCATATGATTCAATGGGAATATCCTAACATAATACAGACATCTTCTAGCAATGAAAACACAAAAATATCCGTTATTTTAAAAGAACAATTTTTTTTAAAAAATAGGTTGTCCTGCATTTCGGGTGAAATTGGGGGACCACCATCGACACTCCGTTGTGGACATCTTTGCCCTTGTCAAAAAGATATGAGTAAAGATGAGATCCTAACATCTCTGGTTTCGTATTTTGTCCATTGGGCTCGGGCTCGTGGTCGTGAACAAAACAACACAACACTGAAAAAAAAAAAAGACAACAAAGTTTATTTATATACATACATGTTTTACCCTACACTCTTAGATCCGAAAAAGCTTCAAATGTTCCTCATTCAAAGGTAATGACAGTTCAATCCCATCCTGGTGAGCAAGGATGACGCTATCTATCATGAAGGTCTTCTTAATCACAAAAGGGCCCGTCCAAAGTGAATCAAACTTCTGTGCATGCCTTTTGTTTCTCATCTTTTTATCCCATAAAAGGACCCAGTCACCGATCTCAAACTTTCTTTCTCTAGCCTTTTTGTCAAAGATCACCTTCACCTTCCTTTGATGTTCTAACAATCTGTCGGCTACTTGAACCTGTACTTCTCACAATTCAATTAGATACATTATTCTTTTTTCAATGGCATCGGTGAATGTGGCATCCTCCAGAGCTTTAGAAAGTTGTAAAGCAGGCAATTCCAAGGTAAGAGGAAATTCTGCATCTCTCCCATATATCAGCTGGAAAGGGGACATGCCTATAGCTTTCTTTGGTGTAATCCTATCTGCCCACAGTGCATCAAATAACTTTTTGTGCCAAGTCCTTTGATTTTCAGTTACTAATTTTCACATGATAGTCACCAGATTCTTATTGCTTGATTCATCCTGGCCATTCCCTTGTGGGTAATAATTGGAAGAATGCACCAACTGAATTCCATGAGTGTAGCAAAACTTGACCAGCTCCTCAGAAGAAAAAATTAGGAGCATTATCTGGCTTCTACTATTTTATCGGGCACGCTGTAAACATTGGAAGTCAAGTTGAGCATACCAATAAAATCCATGCCCCACTGTTGGAAGGGCTCCTCAATTACAACTGGTTTTAATGGTAATGCGGGAAATTTTACGTGTTCGACAAAGTGTTGGCACGCTTGACATCTGGACACCCACTCTGTAGTATCCTGGAAAAGTGTGGGCCAATAATACCTTGCTTGAAGGATCTTGTGAGCTGTGACTCAGGCTGAGAAATGACCACCGCAAGCCAAATTATGAAATTGTTTTAAAAGCTGATCATGTTGAGATTTATCCACACATATGAGAAATACCCCATCAATACCTCTTTTATATAAACCATTATCCCAAAGAAAAATTCCCGGACTTTAGTTTAATAGTATGTTTCTCCTTGCGAGAAAGGTGATCTGGCATTCCCCATAAGTTAAGAAAAAGGCAATATTACTGTACCATTCATTCACCAGATCTATGAAAAGAACCATGGGAAAACTTTCACCCTCTTCTGAATTTGTTGTCTTCAACTCAGTCATTAATTCACACAAACCCCTCCCTCAAACTAACTTTGTGGGTTTTATATCCAAGTCATATTCCTGCACCTTTGTCACCCACGTTCCTCTTAGTAACCCTAGCTCTTGTTGGGTGAGAATAGATTTTACTGCAGTATCTGGAACCAGGACCACAATATGTGAGGCAAGAATATAGTACCTGAATGCCTTACATGCTTTTACCATTGAATAAGCATGTTTTTCCATGGGAGTATATTTCAACTCGTAAGATTTTAAAGGCATGCTCATGAAAGCAATCAGAGCTTCTACATCTTCTTGATTTTTCTGCATCAAGATTGTTGACATGGTGTGTTCGGAGGAATAACAATAAAGAATGAATTCTTTACTAAAATCTGGTGAAACCAAGACTGGAGCTTTTGACAAGGCCTCTTTAATTTTCTCAAATGCTTCCTTCCCTTCACTGCTCCATTTGAAATCCTGTGTCTTCTTCATCATATTTGAGATATGACGTGTTAATTCAACAAAGTCGGGATGAATCTTCTTGAGAAAATTTACCTTACCAAAGAAAGAGTGAACTCCCTTTTTGGATGTTGGCAATGGTAAAGTTTGAATAGATTTGACATGCTCGGGATCTATCTTGGTTCCTTCCTTTGAGACAATATGCCCTAGTAGCTTCCCTTCTGTTACAACAAAAATAGATTTCTTAGGGTTCAGAGAAATACCATGTTTGCGGCATTGGATGAAGACCTCTTCCAGATCTGAGATGTGCTTGCTTCTTTCCTTGGAAAAGACTATCAGATCATCAAGGTATACTACTATGATTTTATCCTTGAGATGAGAAAATGCCAAATCCATAGCTCTTTGAAATGTAGCTCCGACATTGATCAAACCGAAAGGCATTTTTTGATAAGAAAAAGTTCCCTAAGGTGTAATGAATGTCGTTTTATATTGATCCTCCTCAACCACCTTGACCTGATTGTAGCCTGAAAAACCATCAAGCATGGATAATATTTCAGATCCAGTAACACTGCGCAGAGTGTGGTCCATGATGGGGATGGGGTAGTTGTCTTTCAAGGAGGCTTGATTGAGGTTGCGAAAATCAATGCACAACCTAATCTCACCACTCTTCTTTCTCACAGGAACTATATTGGCTAACCATTTAGAGTGATGTATGGAGTAAATTATCTTTGCATCTAATAGCTTTTGGATTTATGTAAAGATAGTCCTTAAAATAGTAGGGTTATGCCGCCGCAACTTCTGCTTGAAAGGATTCTATTCTTTCTTTAATGGGATATGATGTTGAACTTCTGCAGGCCGATATATCTTTAGATCCTGGCAAGACCAAGACAAAAACATCCATATATTTCTTAAGAAGCTTTGTAAAAGCTTCTCTTTCTGCCTCTAAACAACACTTACCTAGATTTACTAATTTGGGATCATTACTTGCTCCCAAATTTAATAATTGTGTATCGGAGGAAGAACCTTCCTCACTTTCTTCATTCTTTTTAAGCATCTGATCATGCTTGTCGAACATTTCCTCAAGAGATACTAAGCCTTTAGGAATTTTATTTCCTTTCAACTTGAATAATCTCTTGACTTCCTGAAACCTTTGCATCTATTTCTCCCATAGTAGTTTGTCTTGGAGGTGAGTTGCTTCCCTCATAGTAGATCTCTTTGAAGTTGTCCTTTTGTTGGAGAAATGTAGCAATCTGCTTGTCATCATTAAAAACCTTCCATTGTTGGACATTATCAGGAACCTTTGGGTGGAAGACCATCTCAACTTTGTAATCCCCTTGTCTAAAGAATGTGGGTGGCTGATCTAGATTTAATAAAGCTGCAGTTACTGCAAGTGAATCAACTCTAGAATTTTTCTCTCTCGGAATATAGGATACTGAGAAAGCCAAAAATATAGGATAGCAGAGTAGACTGGTCTCTATAATGCCAAATTTTATCCTTTTTGACTTGGTAGAGACCTCATATCTACTTAACAATCAACTCGGCATCCCCTTTGCGTGTAAGAGCTTGATTCCCATTGTTCTTGCCTGCTCCATACCTAACAACAGTGCTTCATATTCCGTCGTGTTGTTAGTATTTTCAAACATTAACTTGAAGGAATGTGCATGCACCTTTCCCTCAAGAGAAATAAGAACAACGCCTGCACCGATCCAAATGAACAACGATGCCATCAAATTCTAGAGACCAAACCTTATTATCCAGTTGATGTGGCTCTTGGATCACAGGTTGAATTTCTTCTTTATCTAGTTCTAGATAATAGACTCGTGATCGATTCTTGAAACAAGATCTGAGATCTAGGATCCTCAGATTTTGATACTGTGTACTTGGATTTATTCTCAGGTTCTAACTTCTGATTAACTCCCTTGATTGGTATGTGTGCACAAGACAAATCCTTATCTGACTTCTCCACCCAGCTTTTCTTAAAAGTTTCCTGCTCAACAACATGCCATAAGATATTGGGATATCCGCTACAAGGATAGTCAACTTTAATATTTTGTCTGGGAATGAAGCAAGTACTGCCTGTGCATCTTTGATTTTCCCAACCAGAGGTACTTGTCTTTCCATTGAATAACATCTTCCAATGGTTTTTGTCAATGTGAGACTCGAGCATCAACAACTTTGGTAGGCATCACATTGTCGAAGCTCCAGAATCTAGAATGCAATTACTTAATTTATAACTCGTTAATAAGTAATGACACATAGAATGGCTTGATCCTTTCCGATGTAGCGGAGAAGAAGTAGAAGGAGAAGAGCTTGCAGCCATATTATTTGAAGGAGGAGTAATCTTCAGACTAGACAAGATACCCCATGAAACACTATTTGTTGGAGTATTGGGACCATTACTTTGCACATACTTTACCAACCTATTTAACTGATCAGAAATGCCCTCAAATACTCAGCTTCTGACATCTGAATTTTGGTCTTTTTAATGTGATCAATAATGTCGAAAGCTTGACTTACTTCAGCCGGTTGCACGTTGGTCCTTTGTTGTGGATTGAAAGAACCTGCATGCTTATCTCTGGGAGCTAATGAAGAAGGTAGCGTAATTCCCTTTTTAGGATGTAACATCTGGCCCAAGATCTTCTCTTTCTCTTCTTTGGCCACTTGAGGATGCTTCAACATTTTCATGTGTTTGGGACCTTGTGAATACCGTAAATGTGTGACCATCAGAATATTCAAAAGATTCATAATAGCCCTTGTTAGATTCATAGTCTAGGTAACCAATGTTGGAATCGCCAACGAGATCTACAAAGTCTTCTTCATCAAATGATTACACCAATGCCAAGATATTCTTCATTAGTTTCCAAGTTGTTCCTTGGAGCAGCTTCAATTGCCAACCATTGTAGTGGTGCAACAATAAGTCTATTTCAATTTTGATTTTGACCATTAAAGGTCCGAGCAGGAGCTATTCTTGAAGGAGTCACATTTCCTCCTTGAGATATCTACTTCTTGATTTGCAGCATGTCATTAGCCAACCTTTACAGCAAAGGGTCGGAAGTACTTGAAGAAGCTCCATCACCTTTGTGGGGTGATTGTCTGATTTTTCCAGCCATGATCAAGTCATCTTCAACCTCTACAACAACATTTTGTGCTTCTAGTAGATTCACAGGTCTTGCCCTCCAAGCTGATATCCAACTTCGGGAAACATAGTGTTTATAAAAAACATCTTTTGATTTTCATTTCTAAGCGTAAAAAAAAGTGGGGATTTTATATAAAATCCTTTGGAACCTTGCAATAAAGTCCCGCATGTTCTCATTTGGTTCCTTCTTTAACTGCATCAACTGAGTGATCAGTGCTAGCGTCTTCTGCAGGTTTAAATCTTTTCAAAAATTGTTCTCGCATGGACGCCCAATTTTTATAGTTCCAGGGGCTAACCGATAGAACCATTCTCTCGGCCAAATCATGGAGAGTCTTAATGAAAAGTCTAACCGAGACATCTTCATGCTCCACTACAAGCACACCACAAGATATGAAGAATGCTTTGCCAAGTGATCATCTAGATTTTTCTTGCCATCTCCAAAGAATTTCAGAAATTATTTCTTAACCCTTTAGGAAATTCGTGCATAGGTGGAGTTAGGTTCAATGGCCCAAAAGCTGCACCCCATGGGACACGTTGGTTCCAGTTCAACATGATGAGTGAAACACATCTCCTTCGGGAGTAGACTTGATAGATAATTCCAGCCTTGATTATGTTGAAGCTGATTCGGATCCAAGAGATGTTTGAACTCTTCTTCTTGGTAAAAGACTAGATCTACGGATTCTAACTTGAGGAGTATGATTGAAATTGAATTGGTCTTGCAATTTGTAGAAATGATCAGTCCTTCCGAGCCTCAACAGATCGAGTGAATGTGCGTTCACCAGTTGAAAGTTCAAAGGGGAACTAGCATTATAAGCTTTGGTCTTGCAAAAGATTGTTTGTTCCCTAGTAGAGTCAGCCAAAAATCTGTTGGCTAGATTTTCTGCACAACTGAAAACCTAGGCAATCATGAGATAAATCTCCCTCATTTACCGGTGAGGCTCCCATGTAAGATTTTGTCAATTATATGTCCTAATATCTATTTGTTGGTATTACTTTAACTATTTAGCTCATGAACCATAGCTAGACAGTTCTGCAGCAAGTAAGCAACTGTAAAAGAAAGGAAAAAAATTACAGAAGAGGAAAATAATAGGAAATGGGAGAAAGTAGAGAGGATGTGCAACCCAAACAATAGTTTACAGAGTTGATTACATGCACATAGATTAAAACAAATAGATCATTAAACATAAAATTCAAAGCAAAGGAAACTTTCAGATCTAGATCTATAATAACACAAAGTTTATGAATAGATCTAGAAAGAAATAAGAAGAAAAATGCACCGTTGACACAAAGTTCTCTGGAAATCTCTTCTCTATTCCTCTGCTTGCAAAATTAGGGTTTTAGCTCAAAGTCTAGAACACAAGAATGCTGATTACAAATTCTGATCCTTTAACCCGTAGGTTCTTCCTCTACTTATAGTGTGTAGAGGGGAAATTACAAATGGGAAACTAAATAAACTAGAACATGAAGAAGTAGTAAAGGGAACATTTGGTAGTCATCTTCCTATAAATTCCTCTCTTAGTGACATGCATCAGGAGTCTAAGTCAAAATTGTGCACATCTGTCACCTATCTTAAAGAATCTTCCCACATAACTTAAAGTAATGATTTTTCAACCAATAACTTTAATTTTACATTTTCATCTGGGAACATAAGAAATAAGAGAAGGAAGAAGAGAAGAAAGAAGATCTACCAACTATAACAATTATACTTTATTCTTGTTCTGATATTGAATATACTTGTCAAACATGTAATTCAACATCTTCCCATCTATTTTAACAATAGCATCTCTCTCGGTTCTGAACTGTAACAACCCTCTGGACAAAGCAACAATGTTAGCCTTCACTTTCTCTAAACCAGGCCCATATCCCTCAATATCTACCTGAAGCTTTATGAGTCTACCAATCGAATCCATCATGAAAGGTATGGTGGCTTCATCAACTTATTTCCACACAACCAACATAAATTCCTCATGGGAAGTAGGTAATTCATCTGGGATGCTCTCTGACACTTCTCCCATCTTACTCTCCAGAAACTGCATCCTCTTCAACATGAGCTTGAGGATCTCTACGTGAAAGGAAACTGAAATCTCTAACTGCTTCTCCTTTTCCACCAATCTACTAGGCACAATCTGCTTCTCGCAATTAAGACATCCTTTGACAACGAGTGTATCTTAGCCAAAGTATCCAGATGAATTTCAGCCACTATGTTCTCATCTTTATCTATTTCATCAAATCCTTTAGCCGAGACACTTCCCGTGCATGTTCTCTAATTCAGCTGTATTGGTTCTAATTTCTCTAAAGCTTGGTGAATGATTTGCTCCTTCCAAAGGGGGCAATAGCTCTCGACTTGATCCCTCGCATCTTCCACCTCCCGCATCGATGATTACTCACTTGCTCATGTGCTAAAATGGGCGAGAGGAAGGTTTGGAACCTTAGCAATGATCTCGCACAACCTAAACACCTACTTCAAGCTTGGATCTCTCAGCCTTCTCTTTTTCAAGCTTAAGGAATAAAGCATTCATTAGCGTCTGCATATCCTACTTTAACCCTTATGTGGTAGTTTTACCTATTGACACTTTGGTCACTGCTATATCAGCTTCCATGAGCTCTCCCTTGTGCTTTCCTTCTACTGGAATAGATAACTCAATGAACTTCTATCCCGATTCCTCAATAATCAACCTAGAAGTCATTTTGGAAACTTTAGGTCTTCTATCTCTTCCTCCCAAACTCAGGAGCAGCTTGAAAGTCATGTTCTTCCAAGTTGATCTCCTCTCTGGATTCTAGGATTGTCTGCAAAGCTAACCATGATGAAAATTTTCTTCTTGGGGAATGAGAATCCACCAAGTGCACCACCATCTCATGCTCTAACTCCACTCTATCAGAATTTTCCACCGTGTTATGACTGCTACCTCTCGAATTATCCAAAGATAATGCTTTTTCAAACTCCGCCATTTGTGCTTTCAACTTCTCCGCATGGATAGGTGAAGACCTGAGTGGTCGAGGAGAAAATACAAATGACGCTGGATTCAAAGGAGGAACAACAAGATCTCTCTGAGGTTCCGGGGCTTCTGAAGTGCTATGAGTTGATGTTGGAGAAGCTGAACTTGGAACGATAGCCGTAGATTTGGCCTTCTCCTGTATGTGAGACTTCTTGTGAACTTTAAGCTTTTCCGCCTTCTGCTACTTTCACCTTCATGCTTTATTTTGCTGGAATCTCCCATGGTAAAGTTTCCTGTGATTTGATTCATCAAAGCTTCATCCAAGCAATACCCCTTCAACAACTACCAAGTGTTAACCAAAACTGCAGAAGATCTTTCTTCAATCGTTTGGCAGCCACCAATGTTTTCCTGAAGAGCAGCTCTATCTCCTCCCATCTGATGATACGAGTCAAGTATCACATGCCCATCATCAATGAGATCTGCAGGTATCCATGCCAAACCATAATCAGAAACTTATTGCATCGATAACCTGCTGAAGTCTTTCTTTTTGACTTCATACTCATTCCTACACTTCATCCAGAAGTCCTCCAACGAGGGCACATGTGAGTATTCCTGGGAGATTGTCTTTTTCGCTACTCCATATGGGTCAAAGTTTAGCCGTGCTAGGAAGAACTCAGGCTCATACTCAGAAAACATTTCAGCTTTGACTCCTCTAGCTTTGTGGATGCTCTGGCAACTGTAGTAACCCACTGTGACTGGAAAGAAACCTGTAGACTTGTGCCACTTTGATTGTAAGTCATGCATCTCCATGAGTTTTCTGCACAACTCCATGATGACCCACTTGTCATTTGGATACCTCGACAACTTTATTGGTTCTCCCAAAAATCTAGTCACCTTGAGATAGGTGAAGTCTACAAATTGATGAAAATGCAGCCATGCTGAGATACAACTTCCCAAGCTTCTTTGCTCACCATGTTGGTCTTCAGATCACCATTTAGTTTGCAGATGAATTCATAAAAGAACCCATCGTTGACCACTTTGTAATCTTTTTGGCACTCAGGAACTGTCAACTGTGGATAGCAATCAAAGATAGGATCTTTCGCTAGTATGCCTCGTCTATCCAGCTTGGAAAATATGCCCTGCAAGGTTGCTGCATATACTAGGTATGAAGTCATTTTGAAGTTGTAAGTCCCTCACACTCAAGTTGTTTCTCATCGATGTTGTCACTGATGATCTATGCCCAATTGATTATCGAATTAGCTTTGTTGATCTCGATAGTCCTCACGAAAGCATACATCCATGAGTGAAAGTTGTGAGTATTGGCTTCTCCACTTATCCTGCAAAGCAATTTAGTGATATCATCCACCTCCTGCACCAAGTTGATCACGAAAGAGTTCTTGGGTAACTTTGATGGAGACCTGGAATTCTTCATATATTGGCTGTTCATTATGCTCACACAATCTACTTTGTGTTTCTCCCATCTGTTACCTGCATCCAACATGCTGATTACAATCACCACCATTCGTGTTGGAATCTTCAGACAATAATTGATAAAATATGCATCCAACCTAATAATTGTCTTTCCAGCAACGTATTGTTGTTCTTGAAAGAGGATGATATGATCTCGCACACTCCATGAAAAATTTGGGCAACTGAGTTGTGACTGGGAATGCTGATGCTGGAATAATTCCACTACTTTTCATTGCCCGCATGAGAAATGTCTTTCCGAGCCCTGGATTTGTTAATTATTTCAGAGATGGGTTCTGAGCCCATGTCTGTGTCATTATATCTTAGAAAATATGGAAGCTATGCATTATTCTACTGATCCCTCTCTATCATCACACTTCATCATGGCTGGAGCAATATTTTTTTGAGAAATCTTTGTCTGTGTTCTTTTTCTTTTAATCCTACCGAATTCTTTATAACTAGATCAATTTGTGCAGATCTATCAATTTCTTTAGATTCAGAAGATATATTCAATGTACCTGACATTGATTTGAACTTCCTTTCACCTATATGAACACCTGTAATGAATACCTGTAATTATTTAAGACAAAGATGAAGTCCAGAGCATGAATACTTGATTTCTGTCACCAAAAATCTGCATATGAAGCCCGCTGCCCTAAAATTTGAGGCTTTTCTTGCATGCAAAGCAAGCATAAATATTTTTAAATTCACCTGGGCACTTATAACAACATGCAGATAATTATCATAGCATAAATCAAGCTATTCCAACCCTAGGCACCAAACCTTGAAGCTTCCCGACAATGAAAAACACCTCTAGATGCACAAATCCTCCTTTCTTTGGCGCCAAAATTGTCCGGGCTGCAATCCTTAGCAAAAATAATTAATTGCTTCTTCATTATGGCAGCCCATGCTTATATAACCCTCAACATTCTATTTCTAATAATTGTCCATCCTATTCCTGGCAATTAATTAATAAACAAACATGTTTATTCACCCAAATTGGGCGCCTATTTTTGCATGTTGCTAGCTGCCATTAAATAAATTTAATTTATTTATTTTTAGCATGCTTCCTTCAGTTCTCTTTGGCTTATCTTCATGCATTGACTTTTCCTCCATCCTTGGCACCAAAATTAGACAAAAAACTATTAATAAATATCATTAAAAGCTTTGTTTAATGCCCAAATGGGTCGCACTTTTTGGCAAGGGTGAATTCTAAAATTAAGAAGTCAACTTCTTTGATGGGAATTTTCACCTTGCACCGCAGCTCTAAAAATCCCTTCTTCCACTTAAGTTATTTGACTTTTATAATGGGAATTTTTACCCTGCAAGGCAGGTAATAAATTCCCACCTGCCTGCCACCTCCAATTTTCCCACTGCAGCTTAAGTGACTTCCCAAAAAGTGCGACTTGCATTAAAAATAGCTTCTTTTGAAAAAGTGTGACTTGTATGGGTGAATAAAACCTTCTGATGGGAAAAGTTAGCTTGCTAGGCAGGCAGAAAATTCCCATCGGTGCTTTAAGTGATTTTTCTTTATTTTATAATGGGAATTTTCACCCTGCAAGGCAGGTAAGAAATTTCCACCTACCTTCCACCTCTAATTTTCCCATCACAACTTAAGTGACTTTGACTTCATGGGAAAAAGTACCCTGCAAGGCAGGTAAGAAATTCCCGCCGCCCGCAGCTACCAAAAATCCCATTGCAACTTACACTCATTAATTCTAGAAAATGCGACTTGCCTGAGAGACTCTTTTTGTGCATGACTTCATATTTTTTGGTCAGAAGCTTGCATTTTGAGGCTAGTTCCTTCTGGTGATGTGTCGTAGATGATCTCTAGATTCTTCAGAAATTAAACAGACTATACTTGGTGAAGGAATTGACCTAGGGAATTTCACAGAGAAACTGAGGAGAAAACCGAGAAAAACGTAAAAGAAATAAATAAAAGCGAAAAATGCTGCCAAAAGTTGCAGATAATGCCTTAATTCATTCCTGGTGAAAACCCTAATGAGATGAGTGAATACTCGATGCAAAACTTCACAACAGATTCAACTGAGCACAATTTACTTCAAACGTGGCATTATTTATTCAATAAATAATTAAATAAAAATTTCCCACAGACAAAACTCGCAGAGGGATAAAATGAGAGTTTGGGTATCTCGGGTATTTGTCAAAATTGGCTCATATGATTCATCGGGAATATCCTAACAAAATATAGATATCTTCCGCAATAATAACATAAAAAGACCCGTTATTTTAAAAGAACGAGTCCCAAATTTTAGGGTGAAATGCGGGGACACGAACTTTCTTCGATTTTAGTTAATCAATACCCCCAAGAGATGTGTATGAAATGAGTTTCATTTATAAATGTCCCCTCAACAAATAAGAATGAACCATAGAACAAGAGTGTATCATAGGGAAATGATTAGAGAATGTGTGCTATAAAGATAGATCATGAAACATAGGGCATGAAAAGTAAACTTGGTAAGGTTCATTTTAGATTTATACCCTTAGAAGTTGAGCATGAATTGTGTAAATAGAGTGCATCATAAGGTAATGTCGATACAATGCGTGTATCAAGGGGTTAAAAGTGTGAATAGAGAGTAGATTTGAAGCACAAAGTGTAAAATGTGGTATTAGTCATTTAAAGAAAATTTTAAGTGATGGGAGGGGTGGGGGAAAATGTGATGGCCTGAGTGTATGATGCAGAGAAGAATCAAGTAAAATCATATAGGAGATCATCAATGTTAGGATCGTGAACCGATAGGATCCAAATTATAGACTTGGTAAGCAATAATATGGGGTTGATCATATAAATAACCTTTGCAACATACATTCTACATGCCAATTGCATATTCTTCATCAATAAAATGTGGTTAAGGAAAATCATGCGCATAGCAACGAGTTAGATTTTTAGTTTAGCCTAAGAAGGAATCATTGCAAATAGATATGTGACCAAAAGGCATGGGAAATGTAATATCAATATGATTGGGATCCAAAGTGTACACTAATGTAATCTAGCCAATATTATCCAAGTTTGAATGGAAAGAAATGAGGAGCGTGTGCAGGGAATACTGATAAATGGAAGATGCAGATGCCATAGGCCGCAATAACATATATACATCCATGATATAGGTGAGGAGAGTGAGGCAGGGGAGAAGATAGACAAGTTTGAATCCTAGGCATGCTAATCCATCATGCATGCAAACAATCTTAGAGCAAGTAGGATTGAATGGAATATGAGGCCAATAAGAATTATGGATGAAGTGTGTGCATTTGAAAGGATCAACGCATGGCACATAATGAGTTAGGGGAGATGCGATAGGTGATAAAATGTCTAATGTATGTATAGTCCCTTGAAAAGGTATCATGGCATTAGTGGAAGGAGGATTATTCTTGAATTGATATTCATTAGGGCCAATAGAAACAAAAGTATCTTGGAATTAGGTCTCATCGATTTTGATAGGAGTAAAGTTAAGATCGCTAAATGTGTCATCATTAAGATCTACGACACCAACCTCATCATCGGAATCATCGGTGTTAGCATTATCTTGTTGTCCATAGAATTATCAAGAATATTGGTAGGGATAGAGCTAGATGCAACATTTATAGGAGCTATAATAGGTGGAGAAGTAGTATCCATAGAGGTAGACATGGTTGGTTATAGGATATCAGTAGTATGAGAAGGAATGGACAAAATGCATGTAGAGATAGAAGAAGGATGAAAAACACTAGACTGACCAACATCATATGTATTAATATTGCGATATGGAATAAGATGTGATGGAGGAATGGACATGGCGGTGATGGGGTCTATATGGAAAAACTTGAAAGGTTCGGGTTAACAAAATGACATTTTCATATCCATCATGTAAGAATTTAATGCACCTATGAACTATAGAGGGAACAACATGCATTGCATGAATCCAAGTTCTGAAAAGTAAGCAATTGAACTAGAATGTGGCATCAATAACAAAGAATACAGTAGGAAAATTTTAGGCCCAACTTTAAGAGGTAGGGTGATAGTGCCTATGCATGTGCGAGTATGGAATCATATCTCAGAATGAATTTAGAGGATTTATTAATTAAATTGTCAATAATGTTGATTTTCCCGAGGATGGATAGACCACGAGATTTATAGCAGATCCATTGTCAATGAGTACACACTTAATACCATGATGTAAATAGTAGCGGTGATAGGTAAAGGTGAAAGTGGATTTTCAGTAGCAGAGTGAGGGATATTCTCATCACTAAAAGATATAGCATGTGGTAGATTCTTAAGATATTGAATGAGGTGAGTAAAGACAATAGGTGAGGTATTGCTTTCAATGTGAATGGAATGAAGGGAAACCTCTAGTGTATGACTAAAATTATGTGCACTATGTAAAAGATCACAATGATATATTTTTTATGGTGTATTCTTAAGCTTCTCAATGATGTCATAACCCTTAGAGGTGGTGGTAGGAACTATAGGAGTGATAGGTGGTGGAACAGAGACATGTGCATTTATAAGAGGTCGAGTGCAGCGAGTGGTGACTACATTGATGGTTGGATAAGACATTTGAGTAATAAAGCGAGGAGGATGCTAAGTAAAAACTCACATAAAATTATTAGTAGTAGTAGCCATGCCAAAAAATTTGGTTGGAGTAAAAGAAGGATATGAAGATTGATCCATGAATTTAGAAGGAGATAGATTGCGATGCATTATGAGAAGGTAGGGTTCACCAAATGATTTAATTTAATTTGAATTAATACAATCTAATATTATAGATTTAGTTATTAATATAAATGATAAAAATATAGGAATGACATAAGAAAACTAAGATGTGAAAATGAAACCCTTAGCACAAGAAATGGATAAAGATACTTAGCCAATTTATGCTTGATCTGGAACCGATATGGACTAGGAGAAGTGTTGAAAAACTATGAAGAGTGTCACATTACTACTCCTATAAATTCTAAAATGCAGTAATGATGTTGGGCATGGGTGCCTAGGATGGGTCAAGGGCACATGGGCGTTGGAGACCACTTTTGAGTGCTTTGGTGACACAAGAGCTCAGATCTGCTTTCAGTGTGTCATAGGGTATTCACTATTGTTCCCTTTTAATCACTTGATAGTCGCACTATGATTTTTGAAGGTACATGTAACCTGGAAAATACATGTTCACTTGCACATTCCTGCAAACTACATCAAACCTAAAAATGAAGATGAAAAATGGGGAGTTAGACTAACCTCGATGGTCACCTTGAGAGTGAACTTATAACTAATCACCGCACTACATCTTAGAATCCATGTAGGTCTTATGAGGGCGTGTAAGAATTGTGCCCTGGTACACCCTTATGTAAGTTGTACTTGATAATTAGCTATAGCTAAAAGGTAGAAATGTAGTAGAATGTGTGGATGACATAGAATGAACTTCCCCTTCCTATGTTGTGTATGTATTCCCTTGTCCCTTGAGTGGATGCTAGATGGATTCTTTAGAATGCTTTAGGTGCCTTTTGGATGCAAGCTTAGGTGATGATAGTGATGCTTAGTGCTTGGTCCTTTATTTTGAACACATGACTATGTATTTATATTATTCACTTGTTTGAATTTCCTAATTAACAATTGGAAGGCTGACCCATAAGTGAAAAAAATTCCCAAAAGGTAAAATATACCCCAAAGGAGCGAGTAAGATAAAAAAGGGTTAGGGTGCCCGAGAGGGGAAAAGAGTGCCTCGGTGCTGCCGCTGCCCTAGCTAGGTCCTACTGTTTGAAGCCATGAAATATAAACAAACAAAGTTCGACTTGAGTGTAGGGTGTGCATGACCAAATATAAAACAAAATACAAATAAAAGAGGCCAAATTTAGTTGGAAACTAGTAGTTTTCTTTCTTATGAATCATGTAAATGCTAGTATGTGTTTAGGACCTTGAAATGTACCCAAGTGGCGATTTTGTGTTTGCATAACCTTATATCTTGTAGTAATTTTCTTTAGGTTTAGTTTTAGATTTAGATGCATTTTGGGTAGTTTAGGTTAGTTTGTGTTGTTCCAGGATAAAAGGAACCAACCTTCTTTGAAGGTTTCTCTCAAGGAACAAAGTCCCATACCTTGGAGACAATTGTAGTGCCCACATCCTCCTACCATAGTTATTTTTATGAATAGTTATTTCTATTTGATGATGGACACGAACTTTAGCATTATTTTATTTCTATATGTTCTTATTATTGTTATTTTTACGAGACTTGTGGTGATTTGGGTGCATAGCGCCAAGCTAGTATTGTGGATTATTATCTTAGCTCTTACATGGTATGATTTTGGATATCAACATATTATGTTATAGTTGGCTTCATTTCACATGTGATGGATTTACTTATGGTTTCATCATATACTTGGTTATCATTTGAATTGTAATGGCTAATTAGATGTCACCATGTGTTACTTAGATGGTTAATATATTTTGAATTAGTATGGATGTATATGATTAGCGTTAGCAATTTCATATTGAAATTATTTTATTATATCTAGTGTGATTTATCCATGTATGATTTATTGAGATTTTTAATTTAATATTTTATTGGGTAGGTATGTTTAATGTTTGCATTGAGTGTGTAGATTATAGGGCACGAGAGAATGTGGGTTTCAGAGTTGCACCTCGAGGTTAACACAAGTGGTATCGGGACAAGTCCTAACCATGTTTGATTTTGTGAAGCCTTATATTTTTGTTGCATTTCGTTTTTGAGCACCACGGGTGATCCCTAACTGTAATTTTATTATTTTTAATTTATCTTGTCTTGTATGAGCTAGTTTAGAGACCTAGTGGTCCCTACTTATCTTAATTGTGTTTTATGTTAATGAAGTATGTTTTTAAGGTATATGACCACCTAAGAGACACTTTTGTGGGCACTACCACCTCAACCCTTGTG
>CM031242.1:926708822-927028822 GCA_018340775.1 Taxus wallichiana var. yunnanensis
TTTTAGTTGTTGTTTTAGTCCATTTATTGATTTTAGAGCAATATTCCTAACAAAATTGCCTTAGGGTTTGATAAGGGATTTTTGGTTAAATTGGGTTAGGGTTTGATGAGTGATTATGTTTTCATGCTTTGATTGAATTTGGAATAGAGTTGTGTATGCTCTTCTCTTGCACCTAGTGTGATCTTGAGAACCAAAAGCACCTCTAAACCAATTTTTTCTTCTTGGGAGTAAGTAGGAACAATCATCATTCATTTTGTGCTAAGAGAATAAACCATTTTTTTGGCATGTGCTTGATCTTTTAGTTTAAGAGCTTTTTCACTTGATAAATAATCAAGGCTAAAATTTGTGTATGCTCTTCCCTTGCACCTAGTGTGATCTTGGGAATCAAAAGAAATTTTAGTCTTTCATTAAGAAGCACTTGGATTAATTGGGAATAAACCTTGTTTTTGCAAAGTTTGATGGTAGTTAGTTGATTTACAAGCATTTTTATTGTTATATTTCTATGATATTGTGAATCTTGTTGAACTACTAACCATTTGTGTGAAGGACCTAAAACACTTGTCAAAGAAAGAAGGGATCTCTTCAAACCAAATTCTAACATTCACGTGTGATTGTAGGTTGCCAAAAGGAGTGCGAAAAAAACCACATTAAGTCTAAAAGATAAAAACACACCACAATCATCACATTGTATTTGTAGGTTTCGGTTAAGAGCTACGGATCATCCGCTTAACTAGGACATAACCCCTTTGGCATAATCCTTAAGATACAACAATGGGGGTGGTCCTAGAACCCTAAAGTAGTTCACACAAGAGGGAACCTTGTGAATGAAATAGGAAAGTGCTCCACACTACCGAATTGACTAGTACGCCTTGGTGAGATTAGAGTCAAAGTTATTTCCATTGCGACCCTAGTGATAATACAATTGAACACACTAGTTTCTCATTTTATTAGAAGGGGTAAAGTAAAGCTTTGAGATACTCCTTAGGAAACCTTTCTTGGTAAATCGAGCTCACATAGAAGTAAACTTGTGACACATAGAGAGAGAACCACCTAGGAAGCTTGCCAGACTTGGAGCCATTGTTTTTGTCTTAGTTGTTATACTTGAGAGCTCTCACAAAGTGAAAATTTGTTAGATTCAAACTCTTGTTTTTCAACAAGGGAAATAATCTTAAAGTTGAAACCACGTGATATTTCATCACAAAATCTACTTAGTGTCATTTTGTCCTAGTTTTTCACTTGTCCTAAGACAAGGCAAAACTCTACCAAAATAACACCAAGTTTATTTCAACACCACTTGGTCTACACCCTTGTTTTCTTGTTTCCCATTTTTGGAAAAAAGAAACAACATATATGGATACTACTAGATATCACATGTCCACCACTTTTGTATTCTACTTGTGCGACTAGGTTGCAATGTCGAGCGTAAGTGTTGAAAGTGTGCATGGTACATATTCATGATCTAGTAGGCCCCCCTTGTCTCAAAGACCCATATTTGAGACTTATTATCATCATAGTTAGGTGATTTCATATTTTTATTCTTTTGAGTTGTTATGCGTTGCCACATTATAGCCATACAATTGAGATATTTACATCTTGTTTCCATTGTGAAACTAGGCCTAAATCTCTATATTGTAGTGTTATGTTGCTCGCACATGCATAGCAATTTCTTGTTATACTTAGACATAGTTTTTACACCCTAGCTTTGTCTTGAGTTTTGTGAGTGTTGAGGTTACTTTGTTAGCATCGTTATAACACCATTTTGATACTAAAATCTTTCTTTCTCACAAAGTTTGATTATGTGTCCAAATAGCGTTGTTACATTGTTTTCATTTGTATCATCCATTTTACAAGGCTTAGAATTTGTTAGTGTTTAGAAACTAGTTTTAGTATATCTTGTTAGAATATCATGTCAACATTCTCTTATCATTTAGGCCTTGTTTGTAGCAAAATTGACCTAACTGTGATATTGTGTTGTCACTATTTGGTTTCAAACCTATCTAGAAAATTCTTAGGGAGTAAACTATTTTTTGACAAAATTTGAGCATTTTACATCATTGTATTGTTCTAGAAAAACTTGTGTCATATATTACCTTGCTAGGGTAGCTTATTATTTATTCTTTGGTTCTTAGGATCACATTGACCTAGTGGATTTGTGGCTATTTTATAGTCACCATTTTTTTGATGACTTAGCATCGTTACGCTGCCAAAATTTGACTAAGGTCCCTTTTTAGATAAACCTTAGTGGAAGTTATTTCATGCGATATCTCCTATCTCGAGTATGCCTATTACGAGAATGGGATCCCAAAGATTAGAAGTGATATATTTGGAGGTGACAACCCTCTTTTAGAGGATAATCTCATGGTTGACCATAGTGGTGGAGAGGAGGATTCTCCTCGTATGAATCTAGAGCATCATCCTGCCCAAACTTTGACGATTACATTTTCCAAAACAAACATGAGGTTCTTATGCGTGTTATGGAATTAGGAGCTAAGTTACCTTCCACAGTGGACCCTTCTCTCATTTCTGAAATGATTCGTGGAGAAGAGGAAGTAGATCAACCTCATCGTATACTATCAATGAAATTTTAAATCTAGGTCATGCCTCTACTTCTACATGACAAAATAATGAGGAGGTACCATTTGAAAATGATGGAGATTATCAAATACCTATTATTAGAGTACATTGTGAAGACAATGAGGAACATGTTCATCATGCACAACCTCCCCCTAATGAAAATCATCATGAAGTACCTATTCAAGAGGTGACATTAGAACAACAAGTCCAATCCTTACTCACCAATTGGCAAGTTTGGATTCAAATATACAAAAGGAACAACCAATTTTTTTGAAACAAGCTATACCAAAGGTAAAACCTAAAGCTTCATTTCACAAGTTCCCAATAAACACTCTCGACGATATGCACAAGATATCCTTATGAGGAAATTCTCATAGAAAATAGGGTGGGAATACACATAGATTTAATCCTACGTATATACCTACACCACTCACACAAGATCCACTTTTCAATCAAGAGTGGTCAACTATGAAGAACACCCTTCTAGCATTGTAAGAAGGTAAAAATGGTAATAGTAAGAAATACCAGTTTCGATGAGTTGTGCCCTTATCCATTTGATAGGACCATGCTATAGATACCTTTCCCATGAAACTTTGATTTTCTAAAATTTGATAAGTATAAGGAAAAGGTGATCCTCATGATCATATTAAATATTTTTATATGACATTCCAAGAGCTTGTGTTCGTGACAATTTTCTTATACGCCTCTTCCCACGGAGTTTAGGAGGACAAGTGTTAGAGTGGTTTTTACTAATTCCCAAGGGATCTATAGAAACATGGCTGGAATTGGATGAAAATTTTGTATGAAAATTCTCATTCAATATTGAGAGTGATGTCACTCTTTTGGATTTATGCAATGCCAAACAATGGAATGATGAAAAATTTGCTGGGTTTTTATAATGATGGAGAGGATTAGCTAGCCGCTTTCCTTGCTCCATACCCAAAAAAAGTTAATCAATATATTTTTCCTAACCTCCATCCAAACATTATGTTCCACTTGCAAATGCATTGTGGAAACACATTTGAAGAGGTCATCGAAAAAGGGAGTCAAATTGAAAAAGCATTGTTAGCTAGGGGACTCTAAAACCTTTCTCCCATGATCATAATGATTCTAAATCTAACGATAAACCAAATTTCATTCAGAAATAAGAAAAAAATGTTGTTAATGATGGGATAGTAGATTCTAAGTGGGTGCAAGCCATTTAGAACCACACACCTTTGAAACTTGCAAAGGGAAATCCACCTACTGAGTATAAATGTTGTACTTTTACCCCTCTATCTGAATCCATATCATCCATACTAAAGCAGTTAGAGGCCATAAACATGGTAAAGTACCCTAAACACAACCCTATGGGGATGATGCACCTAAACCATCATGGTTTAGGGATAATTCATTCAACGAGTTTCATCATGCAAAGGGTCATAAAATTGACAAGTGTTTAAGATTAAAACACTATATTCAAGACCTAGTCGACAACAATGATATTGAAGTAGACTCTACTTGTTGCCTTTACAAAATATCCAAATGCAAACTTAGGGATATTTAAAGAGCATTTTCCCAATCATAAAGAAAATAAAAATCCAGATCGGGGACAATCATCTCAGAATAAGAATGCTAACTATGTGTCAAACAAAGACCATTTTGATGCCTTGATAGGTTGTGTTGACCCACTCATTGAGAAAATCAATATAATTAGAATTAAAACAAGAGAGTGCGCCATGACAACATGACAAGTTATCCTTATTCAAAATTCTAAACCTACTCCCCCTCCTCCTCAAAAGAGTCACTATAATGTGTTAGATCAACTAGAGAAGACTACCACTAAGATTTCAATCTTAGAACTTTTAAAGATCTCTAGTGTTCATAATGATATAATTTGCAAAACTTACGGGATCGGGGTATTTATTAATGTTGACCCAACTCATTTACAAGCCTTGGTAGCATAAATCACTCTCGCAAGACACATAATCTTTAATCCAATAGAATACTTAGCTTAAAATCCCTCACATAACCTGCCCTTACATATTAAGGTAATCATAAAACTTAAAGATCAAGAGAGTTCTTATGGATGGTGAATTGGGTCTCAACATATGTACTCTCAAACTAGTCCATCAACTAGGTTGCATAAAATCATATTTGAGACAAATGTCATCACCATCAATGCATATGACAATGAAGAACAAAAATAAGCTGGAATGATCAATTTCTCATTGAAGTAGGTCCCATAACACATGATACAAAGTTACATGTCTTACACTGAACTCCCTTACAATATCTTCTTTGGTTTCCCATGGATTCACACCATGTAGGCCATGCCATCAATGTATCATCAATGTTTAAATTTACAACATGAAGGATATAAACTTACCATACAAGGGGATTTCCAACCATTTGCTCATTGCAGAGCAATTTCGGGCTATTTTCCTACCATCTATGAGTGTCCCTCTACGAGATTATTGTCCTTATTCAGTCAGAGGCCCTCACTTCACGAGTGGATCTAGATACCTTATCTACTAATGAAAATGGTGCTTCCACCTTAGAAAATCCCTTTGATACATGGGAGATGAAGGTCGACCAAGCGGTTGTGGAGATTATGATCTAAAATAGGACCTTATGGTTCAAAACATTCCCCTATCTGCCAAAGCATATGGTAGACTATGCTACAAATTTCAAATATCAAGGAGAATTTCCCTTTTGAAAATTTCACTTCCTGGTGGCTTGCTATAAGATGAAATAATCCTAAATGATATCATATTTCATCCTCAAGATGATGAAATGGATTTGTGTTATAAGTCATCTAGGTATGTTATTCCAAATAGAATCATGCTTACTATGAGATATCAAGGATGTGGTTGTGGCCGCAAAGAACAAGGTCCATTAGAATCTCTTTCAATACCTCATCGCATAATGGGTAAATTAGGTGTTGGATTCCATTTTTATTTGTCTCCCCTTCGATAACGAGTATGCTTCTTCTTGATAGTGAGGATAGTTTGTCCAAAATGAAATAGAAAAAATTCTCGATGTAGTATTTACAAAGACCTCACCTCTACGAACCTATTCTCTAACATGGATATCCTTACCATAACTCCTATTACACCTATTGTATCCCCTATAACTCAGACATTAACCCTCATCTACCCATCACTTATGAATTGGGATCAACAACAACACATACCTATTTATGTGTTTCAGAATGATGAGGCTATTGGTGAGTTATTGGGCATCAGAGATAACATTCCAAGAAATGATCACAATAAGGGGTTCTCCATTCAGCTCAATGTGTGTGCATACTTTAGAGAGGAGGTAGAGTTGTGTGGAAACTTAAGTAAAAAAGTGAGAAAGGGCAAGAGTTCCAAAGAAAAGCCTTGCGGAAGGCAAAAGGGGAAGTCGTATAGAAAAAACCTCTTTGAGGCGCTTGTGGACAAATAAGTAGAACAACCTATGGATAAAATAGTGTACCCACCTAAAGATGAGAATATCCTTAAACCACTTTTGATAGAGGAGGAAAAAAATCTTCTTCCCGATCCTACGCACATGGAGGATGAGTCAAATTTACTAGTGGAAGATACAATAGATGTTAACATCAACACAAAGGAGCTACCGAGGATAGTTAAGTTGGGAGCTTCACTCTCAGCCAAAGAACAAAAACATTCATAGGACTCTTAAGAGACTATGTAGACATCTTCTCTTGGTATTACGCCAACACACCAGGACTTGATCCTGCATTAGTTGTACACAACCTTGTTGTGCACCCAAATGCCAAGTCCATCAAAAAAATCTCCGAAAGATGCATCCTCGTGTTGCCTTTCTTGGTAATGGAAGAGCTAGAAAGGTTATTAGAATTAGGATTCATCAGGCCTATTGACTACTCAAAGTGGATTTCTAATGTGGTACCAGTTCAAAAAAATCTAGTTGGTATTAGAGTGTGTACCGATTTCAGAGATATAAATAAAGCTTGTCCCAAGGATGATTTTCCTCTTCCTAACATCGACATGATCATCAATTCTATTGCTGGTTATGAGATGCTATTTCTCATGGATGACTTCTCAGGTTATAATCAAATAAATATTGTGAAGGAAGATCAACAAAAGACAACTTTCACAACCCCATGGGGGACATTCTTCTACCAAGTCATGCCCTTTGGCCTTAAGAATGTAGGCGCTACATATAAAAGGGCGATGATTGTAATATTTCATGATATGATAAGTGACATCATGGAAGATTATGTAGATGATATACTAGCTAAATATAGAACTCGAGAGGAGCACCCATAAATTTTGTGGTGTATCTTTCAGTGCTCAAGGGACTACAAAGTCTTCCTTAACTTAAAGAAATGTGTCTTTGGTGTGATATCTAGAAATGAATAGGATTCATTGTGTCAAGGATATGAATAGAAGTGGACCCTAAAAAATGTCACGACTATCACATAGATGTCTCCTCCTAAGAATATTAGACAACTGCGTACCTTATAAGGTAAAATTCAAGCCATCAGAAGGTTTATTTGACAGCTAGTAGACAAGTGTCATACGTTCACACATATTCTTAATAAATATGTTACTTTCACCTGGGGCTAGAACAACCACAAGCATTTTATTTTATAAAATAATACTTGGCTAAACCCCCCATTCTCATGTCGCCCATGGTAGGAGAACCCTTGTTGCTTTACATCTGCTACACATTTTGCAATTGGGGCATTATTGGCCCAATATGATAAAGAGAAGAGAGAAAAGGATGTATACTACTTGAGTAGAACATTCATATCATATGAGCTCATCTATCCGCAAATTGAAAAGGCTTTCCCAACCATAGTGTTTGCTTTCCAAAAGCTATGCCACTATATTCTCAACAATAAAATCAAGCTTATTTCAAAGGTTGATCCTTTAAAATACTTACTATCAAAACCTTCCCTAAATGGAAAGATGGCTATTTGGATCATCTTATTAAGTGAGTTCAAAATTGAGTACATGAATCAAAAGTTAGTGAAAGGGAAAGTCTTAGCAGATTAACTAACATAAGCTCCACGACCAGGTACCAAACCCTTGCACCTAGAATTACCAGATACATCCATCATATACCTTAAGGATTCTATTATTTGACAACTATACTTTGATGGCTCCTTTACCTTTCATAGTTTAGGTGCTGGAGTTGTGCTAATCACTCCTATAGGTGACTTGATTCTCCAAGACTTCTGACTTGGATTCCCATACACGAATAATATAGTGGATTATGAATCTCTCATGGAAGGGATGAAGCTAGCTATCAAATGTGATATCAGATGAGTTAATTACATTGGTGATTCAATTTTACTATCAAACAAGTCATAGATGAATACAAGGTCAAGGATGAAAATTTGCTTCCATATAAAAGAATGGTTGATTCCTTGAAAGAGTTATTCAAGAAGATAACATTTGAGTAGATATCGAGAGCACAAAATAGAGAAATATATGCTATGGATATAGTAGGATCCATGTTGAGGATTCCACCAGGAACAATGACATGCCATTCTTTGTTGAAAATCTAAGAACAACAACATATGACATACCAAACTCCTGTTTGGTGTGTGAGGTTGTTGGTCCCTTTCCTTGTGGTACATTGAAATATTTAATTACCTCCATGATGGAACCTTTCCCACTAACATTTCCCATGCTTGAAAAATGCACCCTCATCTAGCGTATAGCCCGCTATACCCTACTTGGGGGTACCCTCTTCCACCGAGGCTATGACGGGAATCTATTGTGATGTTTAAGTTTAGACGAATCTATCCAAGCAATCAAAGAGGTACACAAAGGAATCTGTGGGGTTCATACTAATGGGATCATCCTTGCAAAGAAAATTCTTAGAGTAGGCTATTATTGGCCTACCATGGAACATGATTACTGTAATCATCTGAAGAAGTGCATGGATTTTCAAAATTACAAGAACTTGATACATGTGCCGGTGCAATCCTTGCAACTTATCTTGACCCCTTAGCCATTCTCAAAGTGGGTCTTGATCTAATAGGAAAACTTAACCCTGTCTCTTCAGATGGTCATAAATTCATCATTACTGCAACTAAATACTTTATGAAATGGGTAGAAGTTTTTCCTCTCACCTATGTTGAAGGTTCCCAAATAGCTAAATTTATAATGAACCATATCATCTGTCGATACAGTATCCATTTTGCTATTATCATTGATAGTGGTAAGCCATTAAAAAATAAAACAATGAAAGCACTCTGCAAATGTTTTTAAATTTCCCTCAAGTTCTCAAACCCCTATTACCCTCAAGGTAATGGGAAAGCTAATGCTTCCAATAAAACCCTCATTCAAATTATGGAGAAGATGGTGAACAAGATAGGTCATGACTGACATCTAAAATTCACCCTACCCTTTGGGCATTTAGAACATCTATCCACACCCCCACAAGTGCCATTCCATACTCCTTAGTATTCAACACTGAAGCCATATTGCCTTTAGAGATCGAGACCCCTTCTTTGTGCATTAAGATAAGGGACTACCTGAATGAAGAGAAGGACTACATAGTAGCTTGGCTCGTAGAGTTGGAGCTATTAGATGAGAAAATACTTCATGCTCTTAATCACCTTAAAGTGTATCAAGATTGAGTGTGATGAAGCTACAATAAAAGAGTCATACATTGTCAATGTGAGGTAGGGGACTTGGTGTTAAAAGAGAATCAAAATAAAACCAATAAGGATCGAGAAAAGAAAGTGAAATTTGAGCCCAATTGGCTAGGACCATATGTTGTGGTTACTAATTTTGGTTCAGGTGCCTATAAGCTAGCCCATTCATATGGTCAAGAGCTTTGAGAACCCATGAACGTAATGCATCTTAAGCACTTCTATGCTTAATTATGGGGTCTCTAAAATATCAAGAAAAGTAAAAAAGTATAAAAATAGAAAAATAAAAAGAAAAATAAATAGGTGTGTCCAATAGTGAAAACTACGCAATAGTGGCACTTTGGATAAGTCCTTTGGTTAAAACTAGTTTCCAGCCGCGGGAGGGTCCATTGTTCAAAAGCATTTCAAGCTTAGGAGTACAATTTTTTTTTCCTAGGATGGTCTTTACCGTCGTCCGAGTCCCTGTTATCCAAAATTTACCCCCTAAGGTTGTTTCGATAACTTACACAATCTCTTTATACTTGGAGAGGAAGAAATGGTGAAAACAAGAAAACTGGATTCTAAAGGCACTCCTTTTCTTTTCTCTAACCTCCATATTCAAGAAAAATTGCTATTTTTTTTGAAAAATGGGGAAAAAGGGCCTATTTTTACGTATTGCAGATTTTGGGGCTGCAGTGGAAAAGTTGAAGGAATCATGGTTCTTCATACCTAACTTGGGTCCAAAATGCTAAGAAAACAATGATTTGTGGTTAAATCGGGTCATAGTGGCCCATGCGGTCCAAGTTCCATCGGGCCATGAGTTCCCTAAAATCTTGATTTTCCCGATTTACAAAGGATTTGAGATGGGTCCAATGTGTTGCGGATAAGGTGGAGTTAGATGGCCCAAATGTCTTGGGTGAGTAGGGACATGGGTATGCGGAAAGGCCGAAATGACCGCAAGCCTATGTGTTGTAGATAAGTATAAGTTCGGGGCCCATGCGGTTCAAGTACTATGGGGACATGAGTTCCCCGCAAACCCAAAATCGCCACACATCAGCGGAGGCAATGCCATGCGAGTATGGTGGGGTTAATGACCCACCTGCCCGATCAACGATGGATGTGCAAGGACAGAAAAACATGAGTCGGGTGACACAGAAAGGAGGCTGCCGCATGGTCCAAGTATCATGGGGATGTGAGTCTCTTGCGGAGGAAAAATTGTCACACAAATTGTATCGCGGATAAGTCAAGCCCTCGCAGCCTCTAGGTGACCCTTGTTCCCGATGTCACAAGTTCTCGAAAACCCGCAATACACAGTATATCAAAGTAAAAGGAGTAAAAATCCAAAGGTATCATTGCAGATTGTGAGAGCTCATGTGGAACACCCCCCGAAGTTCAAACATGTATGTGAAAATAAGGAAATATCTCTAGCTCCAATAAATTAAATTCCCAGTCCGTAAAATATAAGAAATCACTAACAAACTAAAAACAACTGCTCACACTCAGAAGGCCATAAATTTTGCAATTTTCAACAAATTTTCACAAAATTAGTTTGTTTAGAACTATGACTTCAAGCACAACTCACAACAATAAATAATGACATAAATTGATAAATTTTAGATGATGATTTTAAGGAAAATGTGTTAGTTTTTGAACAAAGTGATTTTATTAGTGGTTGGAGATGCATTTAATGAAGCATGGGAAAACATTTTTCACTACTACAAGTCATGGGACAATATGGGGTGCCTTCTAAAGGTCATATACCATCATTTGAGCACATTTATGACATATTTCATGTGGTTGGAAAGTGGATTTTAGGATTTACATCCTCTCTCTCTCTCTGTCTT
This sequence comes from Taxus wallichiana var. yunnanensis, assembly GCA_018340775.1. Classification (NCBI taxonomy): domain Eukaryota; kingdom Viridiplantae; phylum Streptophyta; class Pinopsida; order Cupressales; family Taxaceae; genus Taxus; species Taxus wallichiana. The sequence continues at coordinate 926,719,836 of CM031242.1, forward strand.
CCAGAATTCCATAAATTGAAGTGTTGGGCTCATTGTAAAAGGGGGATAGTTTTGAGTAGCAAAACTATTTCATTTTGGTTTTGTGAAGCCAATGTGCTATAGGACCTTCGAGTGGACTCCTTGCATGGTGATCAAGGCCTCTATTTTGTAATAGATTGAACTGCGCATATCAATGAAGCAATAAATGCAAGTTTATGGATGTATCTTCCCTTGCTGTGTTTGTTTGCATTCTCCTTGCCTTTTCAACTTCATTTAAAATATATTGTTTCTATTTTATGCTCTTACAGGGATTCATTATCATTGTGTGTGCATGAAATATTTTTGTGAATGCAATTGCTAGAATGTGGAGAACTGTTATCACCCTCTCTAGTATGTACTTTGCTTCCATTTTTCACACATTAGAAAGCTATTTTCATTCCCTTCTTTTGGTGCATCACCTCTGTAGTGTAGTTTTCCTTCATTTTCATGTTATTTATCTCTCCTGGTCCCTTGGAAATTTTAAGATAGAGATAGTTAGTAGCTTCATTTCAGTAGAGTTAGTTTGCACTAGGATTAGGAAGAAGAGCCAACTTTCTCTGGAGGTATATCTCAAGTAGCAAATCCCAAAACTTGGAGATAGTACCCATGTTACCCAGTCACACTATGAACTCAAGCACACACACTTGTGAAAATCGGAGGTCAAGTTATGATTTGGTGATAACAGTCCCTTGTGATCCTATCCTCTTTGCCCTAATTTGGCCGATCCAACCTTTTGAGTGCGTAAAATTTAAATTTGAATGAACCCATCTCACGCTGGGGAAACTTCCTAGCATCACTTCGACATATACCACAAGGAATTTTCCCTTGTACATCCCATATAACACTGGGGGAATCCACATTTCTTCATTTCCTTACATGTTCACTTTAGAAAACTATTTAGAAAACGTTAAAAATATTCATATAACTTTTGAAAAATCAACATGCAAAAAAACATACGGATATATGTTCCTTGAAAAAATAAAAAAAATCATATATGTTTCATAGAAAACTCCAAAACAACAGAAAATTGTCTTAGAGATAATACCCAAAAACAACGGAAAAGGTCCCAAAACTGTCCCAAAAAAACAAAGTAGTAGTTTGCTTATTGTTCTTTTTTGGTTTGTATGGTTTTTAGTTGCATTAATTTTTTGTATTGTGTATTTTAAGATGGATTCACTTTCTTACTTAGATTGAATGTTACTTTAATTTGTAGTTCATTGCATTGAGTTCATTTTATCTTGTATGCTTGTAAATAAATGTGTTTCTTGGATTAGATTTGTTTAGCTTGTGCTTGTTATTTTTACTTGTACATTGTGTTGTCACTTCATCAACATATCACACAAACCCATTACATCTATACATCATATATCAATAAATGCTAAGTCTACATCATACATGTATACTAAAGCTAATTATCAAGTACCGTGTCATCAATGGGGCAAGAGGGGTCATGCATGATCACAAATCTATTCCCCACACTAATATTAAAAAAACATGTGTTTCTAAAAGTATCTCAAAGAACATGCAATATGACATTATCTAAGACTATCTAATAATCTAACATGTGATACAAATATAAACATACAAATTAAACAATGACAAAACGATAATGTATAGGCGCATTGTGGTTGTGCATAAGTGCATATGCGCCTACGCAACCACCAACATAGGCGCACTTGTTTTGCCCTAATTTTACCTAAAAATCTGTATTTTAGCAAAAAATTAAATATTTTGAATAACCAGGGTAAAAAGAACATATGTGTGTACTTGTGGTCCATCCACTGGGAGCCTCATGTAGTCCCTCCAGTGGTCCACACGGTGCTTTTGATTCACTACCCTCGCCATTTCCTCTTGTAGGTCAGAGCTCAAATCAGTGGTAAAATGGTAAGTGAATGTGGTAAATAAACTTTCCGCGATGTCTTATATACCCTTTTTTAGCTTCCATGGTGTGTCTTTCACCCCAAAAGTGTCCCGAGACCACTATATTTCTTCTAAAATTTCTCTAACACTTTCCGCGATGATTATTTTTAATAAATAATTATTTTCGACACATTTTTCGTTACGCCGGGGCATATTTTTGCCTTATGGTCACTTTTAGCGTTGTCTCACGACTTCGTTATTTCTTCTATAAAAATTTAAAAATTCAAAAACCCAAAAATTTAATTTTTTTGGGTAAAATCCTTAAAAATCCAAAATTAAAAAAATTCAAATTTTTTTAAAAATTGTAAACATCATACACATTGTTGAAGCCGGTGTTAAAATCATTTTCCTCAAACATAAAAAATTGTCCTACAAAAAAATATCTTTCTAAGGTTCTTTCTTTTTCTAGTCTCAAACGACTTACATATCATCGTGATCTACCTCTATTAACAAAAGTTAGGCTACATGCTATGTTGGTACTTTTGTGTAACAATGAGTTGCTAGAGATTATGTTGTAGTGCATGAAATCTTTTCCATGGGACTACTTATGTCCTCTCGTTATTCCCCTCACATGAATCCTTGCTTAGGGCACCATTTTTAACCCTTGTCGTTCTACATGAACATTTGGGAACTAAAACTTGATAACAAAACATTGTTGCAATTGTTTTGAACGTTGTTTTTTTGAGTATGTGTGATCAGTATTGGTTTCTCTCGTTAGGTTAGTTAGTTTACTTTCTCGTATTACATTGCATTGTGTATTTTGCATTGAGTTAAGCATCATTTTAATTTCTCGTGTTGCATCACGCATGCATTATGCATGTTGCATGGAGTTACGTAAGAATGAACAAATGTTAGTAATTTATATTTTCATGTTATCTTATGTTTTTTTTCCATTTCAATAAAGGCCGATGATGTATACCTAGGGGAAAAATGATATAAAAAAGTTGCTTATTGAAAGGTTGGATGCAAACATTGGGCTTGTCCTATATTCTCCATTAATAATTTCTTCTCCATTATCATGTATTATTACTACTATTTTTTCTAACTACCTAAGGGTTTCACGCCTGTCTCTATCCTATTTATTCTATCCATTTCAATCATATTTTTGATCGTCGATTGAAGTCTTCTATCACCCCTGTTATCCAAATTTCACCCCCCAGAGTTAATTTGATAACATGCATAAGATTTTTTTAGTTCCAAGCAAGTAGATTGATTCAGGGGAAAATCGTAAAATTGGCTAAGTCCTGCTCAAGGCCACCTTTGGGACAGTTGGAACAATTATACGCGGAAGGCACGGATCGGCCGAAAAGCCTCCAGGTGGCCCAAACAAAAAAGGGACATCTGGGACAAATGGACACGAAATGCCCGAATCGGCCGAAAGAAAGAAAATTTGTCCAAGTCCTTACTCGGGAGCAAGTGGGACAAGAGTGCGCGGAGGACGCGAACCGGCCGAATCAGGCGAACCGGAAGAATTTGTCCCAGAAAGCACTGGGACATTTGGGACAAATGGACGCTGAAGGACGCGAACCGCCGGATCGGCCGAAACAAGAAACTTCAGCACAAGGACAAGTGGGACAAAGGGGCGCGCGGGACGCGGATAGCCGAAGGAGCCGAAAGCCAATCAGATCACGCCACGTGTCACCGGCAGAAAAGGGACGAGGAAGCCCATTTCGGGCGGATCGGAGGATTCTGTCCCGCGAAGCACTGGGACATCCGGGACAAAAGGACGCGGTGGACGTGAAAATCCGGCAGGCCCGTGGACAAATCACAGCATGACACGTGTCGCCAAGGAAAAAGGTCCAAAAGGTCAAAGGGGCGAGTTTTCGAGCACTGATCCGAACCAATGAAATAGTGCCACGTGTCCAAGTTTAAGGGGCCCACAAGAAAAGCCCGCGAAAAGGTGGAGAGAGAAAATTTCTCAGCGAACCAGAGCCTGCCACGTGTCATCCAGATGGCAGAGCGCGGGAAAAGAAATTTAAAAATCCGTTTTCGCCTGTTTTGTGCCCTAAATCTTCAGACCTTCGTATCTTTCGATCCAGAGCTCGATTTGCACGTTCTTTATATCAACGGAAAGCTGTTGAAATTCTCTACATGATTCTGGGATCAATCTCACATTTTGGTGTAGTTTGGAGGGAGAAAATTAAGAAAACGTCTCTGACGCATGGTGATAGACAGAAGTAATGCTTCAACAACCAACTTTAATGCAGCAGACAGCTCGCCGCTCCTGTTAGACAGCCCGCCATTTTGCTAGGATCCGCCGCTTCTGTCATAATGAGATGATTTTAAATGCTACCAAGAAGTGGTTGGGGTAGATTCTGGATTTCCTCTCTCTCCCCTCTCATTTCTTGATATATATTGTAAAGAGGAGCTTTTAAGGGGTCGGACATTCTTGTTTTGCATCCTCCCTTCTTCCCTCACTTGCAAGAGAAATTGTGGAGCTTTCAAACCTCCCATATGGGTTGTAATGCCACTTTTTGCCTCTTGGCCACTGCAATGTACTGTATCAACTCTTGAGCAATAATATATGTGTTGTGATTGACTCTCAACCCTCTCATGTATTTATTGCTGTCATTTTGATCTCTTATTGCAGTTTGGTTACCTGTGCATGGTGGTTGTATTGCATCTATGTGGTCTGTGTTAAATTTGTAAAATGAATGTCTAACATTCCTCGGTGCATCACCTTTGTAGTTTAGGTTTTATTCTATGCATTTTCTTACCCTGTCTCCTTGGCAAGTTAGATTAGGTTTTAGCAAACCCTCTGCATTTTTTGTGTGCATTTGAACAGAGGAATAGGAACCAGCCTTCTCTGGAGAATCTTTTCTCATCTTTACAAGTCCCATGCTTGGAGAAAGGATTCCATGTTGTGCAATCACACTGGATGCCTGAACATCAACCCATAAGCCCGATTTGCATCCAAGGGTGCTTTGTGAGTCTCAACAACAGCTTTTGGCACACCTGCCAGGTGGGACTTAGAGGTCTCATTTTTATTGCAGCAAAGTTGATATGCATCTGCTGCAGTTTTCTTGCTTATAAGAGCTATTATCTGCATATCTGGCGACTCCAAGGGAAGAATCAACTGGTTTCAGCAGTGCAGGCCTGAAAACTCATGAGAAGAATCACCACAAGGTCAAGAGTTGGAGAAGAAGAAGTGCTGTTTGAATACCTACAGTTATCTCCAAGAAGAAGGCAAAGAGGAAGAAGGATTCGAGGTCTCCATCTCCACCAAATAGAACTCTCTCAACTCCTCCACCTCGATGTGCCTTTCATTCAAGATACAAGGGTTTTAAGACCGATTAGAATGGCTCGTAACAATCCCTACGTCAACTTCACAGCAAAGAACCCACTTGCTCTCAACGCACAACATCCAGCCTTCCTATTGCAGCCTTGAAGAACATTCCCTACTTCACCGGAGAAAATCGACTACTCCAGTGATCATGTTAAAGATATTGCTAACCTTTGTGCAATCCATGAAATCAATGAAATGCAAGTGGCTGTCAAGTTACTGGCATCTTCCTTCAAGGGTAAAGCATTACAATGGTTTAGGAGCCTTGGAGCTGGTTCTATCACAAACTGGAATCAGCTGTGTATTGCACTTCATGAGCAATTTGGAGAGAAGGGAGACAACTTGTCTCTTTTGGAGCAGCTGACGACTATCAAGAGAGCTCCCAATGAGCAGCTGGCCGATTTCAACTTCAGATTTCAAAGGTCTTGGGATAGGATTCCAAAGTGATAGTCAAAGCAATGTGAGAAGGTGCTTTTCTATATTACCTCAAAGCTTTGAATTCTGATATTTCTATGTTAATTCAGTCCATGGGAGGCACAACAATCCCTATGGCTTATAGCATTGCCATTAGAGCCGAAAACTGTCTTATTCAAGCTGGTAAACTGGCTCCTAGGCCTCCCATGCCCTTGTATCCAAACTTAGAAAATCCAAGCACTAGTCAAGCACCCACTTTGGCTCCTGTTCCCACCCCTAGAAATCAAAGTTCAAGCGAAACTTCTACTTCATCCTCTAGTGCTTCAAATGAACTCCAAGAGGTCATGAAACAGTTGCAAAATTTGGGAAATGAGCTGGTTACTATCAAAAGACAGCAAGCTCAAAGTGCTAGACCGTATCAGCCTCAAGCACAGTACCAGGCTAGGCCCCCATACCAACAAAATAGGTCACCAACTCAGGCTGCAAATATGAATCAAAATCAAAGCCAAGTAAGGCCTCCTACCAATAGACCATTCCAGCCCTATAATCCAAATGCCATATCTGCCTCTAAGGCATTAGTGCCAACACAGAATAACATGGCCCAAGAATATGATTGGTGCTTTCCATGCAACGAGCCTCATAACCAATCCATGTGTTTCAATGGTGCTCTCAATCAAGCACTGATGGTGACAACTACTGGTGTGGAGGGCGAGGGCAGTCAAGGAAACAGTCAACAACAAGAAACATTCCAACAACAATCAGCCCCAAATGACACCACGTTGGTGAACTGGCAAGCAGAAGATTTCTGTGGCATGAATCAAGCGAAGCTCAAGGGTGTCGCAGCCAACACAAGGTCAAAGAGGAGAAATTTGGGTGAAGAACAACCATTAGCCCCAGCCAATCCACCACCTTCCACAGCTCCACAAATGATTGGCAAGCAGAGTCCAGTTTCAAATACACAAGGGCAGCCAAGAACAGCCCCTAGGCCAACTCAAATGCCAGCTGTTGCTGCCCACGTACAAGGAGTAAGTGTACAAACCAAGGGACAACAAAAGGATACTTCATCCCCATTCAGTATCATTGAACAAATGAAGAAGACTAACGTCAATATATCAATGTGGGAATCCCTATCCATCCCAGGACAAAGAGATCTGCTGCAAGCTGCCATGAAGGATTGGACAACTTTGAATCAGCAGGTTCAGATGCAAGACAAAGTGCTTACAAATGCTGCCCAGCCTGAAGGAAGCCATGGAGGGCAACAAGGTAAAATGTTGAAGCCCCCTCCTTTCTATGTTTCATTAATCATTGGGAATAAACTAGTACATAATTGCATGATTGATTCCGAGGCAAGTAGCTCAGTGATGCCCAAGCAAATAGCTGATCAGCTGGGTCTCCAATATGAAGTAATATCTAAAGGGGTAGTGCAATTGGATGGGACAGCAATAGCAACAGTTGGAGTGATTAAAAACTTGAGTCTTACCTTGCATGCATGTCCAAATGTTGTTGTCTTACAAGATATATCAATGATAGACCTTCCACCACTCTTTGCCCTTTGCTTGTCAAGAGACTTCACAACCAAGATTGGGGGGTATTTGTCTGACTGATTGGTCTCACATGTTGTTTAGAACAAGGTATGGAACTAAGGCTACAATTAGGTCTGAACCTATTGCAAACTTCCATATTGAGCCTTACACTCCTAGTCGATTAATGCCAATTGCTCAAAGATTTGATCAAGAAGATCACCTAGTACGATGAGGTCGACACCAAGGTTGGAAGTATCCCGGACTCTAACTCTCGATGAATGGGCAAACAAGATACATGCTTTTGATCCCTATCAGAAGTAGAAGAATATGAGCCGAGAGTCAAAAAAATTTTACAATTGGAGAATCTGAGTTTGTGAATCAAAATTGTAAAAAATAAGAAGATAAGGAAACCCATGGAGGGTATATAATCTCCAACACAAATAAAAGAAAATTGAATTTTCTTCTCTATGGAATGGAGTTCTACAATCCTCCATGACTTCCCACTCCATCCATCCTCCTCCTCCTCCCAAATCCTACTTGCACAAAAAAATAAAGGAACAAAAGCAAACAAACAAAGAAAAGAAAATAATAGAAAGCCTTTAGTGAAGGATTAGGAAATCTCTAAGATCCAGTAGCATCAAGGGCTTGGATTTAATTGATGCAAGGGTCAAGAATTAACCCTACACTATTTTTTAGTTATGAGATTTAAGTGGGATGGGGTGAAAATTAATAAATGGGTGTGGGTAAGTTTATTACATGGGATGGATAAATCTAGGTGAGTGACCTTAGGAAGTTTCGTAATAAAGTACCTTATTTAAGTTATGTGGAAAATAACATAGTGTTATAATTTAAATGAGTGCTCTTAATTTCTTAGGGGATATTTAAATAAAGTGACCTTTTTATTTACTAAGGCTAAATAAATAATTACTTTGGAATACTTTGTTTTGAATCGGGTGATAAATATTGCTTGGGTCTTATAAATAAATCATCTAAAATTATTATGGATTAAAGGGGGATGTTAAATCCAGACAACATTAGGTGAATAGGATAAAATAATTTAAATACGTTCAAAAAAATTAGACCAGATTTGTAGTTGTTTTAGGATGTATTCTAGTGCCATAAAATGAGACATTACAACAATCCCATGTGTACCAAGTATTTGATTTTCCACGATCAAACCAAGGGTGCTATTTCTCGGTCAATAATAACAACTTCACAAAATTTTATTATATCTCCACTTAACACCTTAATGAAATTCATATTGGACACAAAAAGTACAAACCCTCAATATGTGTAATTTTACCTCTCTTCCTTTCTTTTCCATGTGCATTTTTCGTACAAATCAAACTTTGCATAATAATGTGAAGGGTGATGTATGGTTGCATTATTGTGAGTTAAATCTATTAATATTCATGGCATCCATTATCCAAGAAAATTTGAATCAAATGATAAGAAATATACTTTAGAAATGATACTATGAAGGACGTCCTTGAACATTTGAGAGTTATGCAAAGGCTATTACTCTAGAAAATATGTTACTTCTCTAAAAAACCATGTTACTAGTATGAAAAAACACACAATGAAAATGATCTTAATTTAGGGTTTCTTCATCCGCCCCACAACAACTCCTCCTCCATCCTCCCCACTATTCCACATACCTCAACCTTAATATATTTTTAAAAACCTTTATACTTTAACCCCTTATACCCCTTAATATGAGGCAATATATTGGGTCCATTTTGACTAATATTTAAAACCCCAATATGAAATCACGTGATAGGTAATGCTTTGGTTTTCAATCCCATGTTGTCAATGTATGCAAATGTCCTAACCTTTATTTTTCAATGGATGTAAAACAACTAGTAAATGTTATAATGCTTTCTAAATGCTTGAATTCTAATTTGGGCACGGGATGCTCTTGGAAAATACTAATTGTTGCTCTTACAACTTCAATACATCACAATTACATTGATTTAACCTTATGAATTGATCCCTTTCATGGTATTAAATATTACACTAAACTATTTTACACTAATGATAGACTACAATAACCATAACATATCGAATTAAATGAAAATAAATTATTTGTTAGAAAAAAGATTAAATTGTATTGATATTGACTAGATTATAGAAAAAAAAAGAATAATTAAAGAACTCAAGGTAATCACCTTATTTGTAGGACAATACTTAGTTTTGCATGAATTTATAAATATTCATATGTGGCGGACAACGGAATGTGCCCAATCAAAGAAGGCTAGTTGAACCTAGAAAACTCAAACTAAAGAATGATCATGATTGATTTCGTATGATACTGAAAATGACACTTGTGTTAGACTCTAAAAAATTGTGAATATATTCCTTGGTCCTTGAGCTTTGAAAACCATGTGTGTTTTTCTTCAATCCTCTATTGTCATTGGGATGTTGTCATTATTCAAACACCTAATTTGATCTCTAGGGTTAAATCATATGTAAGGAAAATAGATGTGCTTTGGGGCATACGCTAAACCAAAGCAAATGCACACTTTTTCAATTGAGAATGTAGTGGAAATCAACATACAAGAATAATACATTGAGTAAGCATTGTTGTGTACTTTCAAATGTCTCAACCCTTACCATTTGATGCAAACAATTAATAAAATCTTCATGCTTCTTTATATGTTTGAATTGTGCTTTTTTGGCACGGGGATGCTTGTGAAATATAAAAGATTATTTTCTTACAAGTTCAAGATGATTTCTATATGTGCTCTTGTGTATTAAATGCACTAGTGCACCATTGTATTTATAAAATATTCAATTAAAATTAGAACCCTAGTATTACTCAAACAAACACACATCTAGGAAAAAAAAAGCTCGACAAATATAGGCCAAAACCTTGAAACACCCATACCAAACATTTTTAGTAGAGAATATGAAACTAGGATGACCACATCCTTATAACATAAAAATGACAAAATGTGTAAAACACCACACAACAAGGACATGAAAAAGAAAAAATCAAATAAATAAGAGAAAGTAGAAAGAAACGAATTAAACCAAAGCCATATGAAGAATAAGAGGATGAATAAGGATTTTTTTAGAGTTAGAAAAAAAATAATTCCAAATCACATTGAAGACTATACAGAAGCTATAAAGGAAGGAAAAAAAAGGTTAAACAAAGAACATACTCATCTTGCCATTCATTATTCCCATCAATTAAATTTTTATAAACTATTAATATTAACACAGATATAAAATCAATAATGACTTTTTTTTGTGAATCCCCATGCATTTAAAAAAATCACATTATTATAAACGATATCTTTGAAGGAGTAAGAATGTGCTGGAGCCAACACAAAAGCCAAGATATTCTTTATCAAGAAATTAAATGCGGTATAGGCTTTCTATTTTCATGTTTTTTTAGCTGGCCTTGTTTACGGATTATCTTTATCATTTTTATATTTCAATGAAAAAAGTTTTTTTACTGTGTTCTGATTTCAAAGAGTGTTGCTAAGCTGAAGAGGAACAATTTCCTTGGTATTTCTATAGCTAGATATTTGTGTTTTTAAAGGTTTTGTTTGCTAGCCTGTTATAGCTGAATGCTAGAAGATAATTTTGTCTTCATGAATTGATACTTTCTTTCTTCCTTGTATTTGTTTTTTTGTTTCTATTAGTAATTCTTTTGAACGAATAGTTATCCATGTGTGATATCATTTCTCTTGTTTAGCTTTGTTTTAAGACAATGTACTCCGGGAGGCGTCCTTCTATTTTTGGAGTCGCCCTTATAAGGAATATTTTGGGAATGCGGTACGAGTAGAAAATGTCTCCCTTATGTTCCCTAAAAAAATTAGGAAATGTTACCTATACAACTAGAAAAGGTAGGGGATGGTTGTTTGTATACTGGGTGGCAGAACCTCATATAAAGGTTTTCTTATTTTTAAACTCAAAAAACTTTATTAAAAAAGGGGATGTGGGGATTCACAAGGCCCCCTACGACCTTTTCCACTACATCTTAACCTAAAATAAGCATACCAACTAATAAAACTAAAAACAGGTTTATTTGCATCATTTTGCATTTTGTTAAGAAGAAGACAGAAGAAAAATAACAATGAGAAGTGAACAACCATGAGTACAAGGCAAGAGATCATTGAAATATACATCATTTGAGGTAAGTTTAACATCCATTCTTCATTTGTACAAATTTATGTGTTTTTTCGAAGTTCCGGACACTCGGGAGGTTTTATTTTTTTGTTATATGTTGTTTACACTTGTAGTTGTGTTTTGAGTTTTCATTAAAACTATAATTGGCACTAGTGAGGGTAGTGAGGGTGAAGAGATTCAAATTCAACACAGAGGCCATAAACGTGCTATAAGAGTTTCTTCTGAGAGTGGAAGTGTTGTAGGAAATGTGGATTCATATAATCCATTTGATTTCCCTTCTTAAATACTCAAATTTTATGCAAAAGAGCCATTTAATCCTTAAAAACACCTTTCATAGTTTGTAACAGCCATAGACAAGGACATGAAAAATAAGTTAGGGCGTTTATACCTTTCATGGTTTGTAATAACCATAGACAAGGACACAATTTTTTTTTATGGTATTTAGAATATGTGTATGTCATATGTGCAACAAGAAATATAAGGGCAACTATATAGGAGTTTATTCTCATCTTTTGAGTGTAAGTGGATAGGGCGTAAAAGGTTGTGCAAACACATGCTTAGTTAAGAAGGCCGAGGTGACTAGGTTGTATATAGAGGGTGAGGCAAGAAATAAGGGAATGTCAATAGAGACTACACAACCTAGTATGCAATCCCCTACCCAAACCATGGATGTTGAGAGTCAAAAGGGAGAGGGTTTTACCAAGGGAAAGAGAAAGGTTACTAGTGTTGTTGGGATGTTCAATATGCAATCACGGGAAGTAGCTGAGCTCTCTATTGCTAAATTTTTCTATACCCATGCCATATCATTTCATGTGGCATGTTCTCCCTATTTCAAACAAATGTTCAAAAATGTAATTGTTGTTGGTTCCTTATTTGTACCTCCAAGAGAAAATAAATTATGCACTAGCCTCCTTGATAAAGCATATTCTAAGGTGGATGTGGTGATGGAGGAGATGAGGAAAACTTGGAAAAGGGTGGGTTGATCTATTATCATGGATGGATGGAATGATATTAGAAAGTGTTTATTCATTAATATCATTGTCACATGTCCAAATGCTTCTTATTTTCTTAGAGCTATTGATTGTTCAAGGAAGAAGAAGGATGTAAACTTTCAGCTTTCAAAATTTGAAGGATGCCATAGAGGAGGTTGGGCCTTCAAACGTTGTACATGTGGTGACCGATTTATGTTGTGTATGTAAATTAGTTGGCTTGACAGTGGAGGGTATTTACAAATACATTTTTGGACCACATGTTGTGTTCATGTGTTGAAAAATGAATTGAAAGACATTGGAAGATAGATTGGGTGAAGACAATGGTGATAGAAGCTAAAGACATACAAAAGTTCATTTGCAACCATCACACTTCACTTGCTCTATTTAGGAATTTTTTTGAGGAAGGAATTTCTCAAGCCTATGAATATTACATATGTCACTACTTTATGTTTTTATAGAGGATGCTTCAGGTGAAGGAGCTTCTAAAATTAATGATGGCTAATATAGAGTGGGGAAGATGGCCAGAGGCAAACACGACTGAAGGAAAAAGTGTGAAACAAAATATCCTTGATGATGATTGGTGGTCCACAATGAGATAAGAAATTGTTGCTTTTAATATTTTATTAATTTATTAATGTTTCTAACTTGTAAATTATTTTAATCTTTTGTTCTTTGTAATATTATTTAAATGCCAAAACCAATAGATCCTCCTCAATAAATCTTCGTGATGGTTCCTCCTACCTTATCCTTCGCAAAACCTTAAATGCCAAAAATTTCCATAACCAGGGCAGCCATGGTATAATATCCAAGTTGGGCTGTGGCGCTAGAAAGAAGCCATCCCTTCAAAGCTACAAATGGAGATAGATCTATTAGAAAGGAAGGATTTGCTATCGGCATAAACCCTTATTCAAAACATTTACAAGAAGAAATATCTTAGATTGATCTGGATTTTCCCAAGCGCATGTCCATCCATCCTCCGAGCCAACACATGTCTATTCCTCCCCGAGCACTACATCAAGCTCTAGCCGGCTTCACCATGGTGGCAATCCCTAAATCCGCTTTTGAGTTGGGGCACCAATAATGAGAGAGATTTGGAAAACTCTACACACCGTCTAGAGATTGTGGAATAAAATGTGGGTTTTGGATCTAAAGGTAATGACATTTGTGATGGGCCCATTCTCATTTACCTTGCTTTACTCATGAATGGAGTTTTACACCGATCTTTATGTCGGCTATTGACAAATGGCTTGAACCCCGGTTGAAAGGTTCATATTTCTCAAGGGAACTTTGACACATCCTTCAAAGATGTCGTGCAAGGATGCAAATCCACGACCCATGCAGACACTACCTCGAGCATCACATTTGGGGAGGAAGTTCTAGATTTTTAATTATTTTACCAAGAGCATGCTATGATATTTTGCTTGAGTAGCTTATGGCCCAACTTACCAGATCTACACAAATGGATCTCTAAAAATTGGATTCCACTTCTTACGGGTAAGCTAGATCTAGTATCCATGCGCTAAAGGGATTTTCATTGTTTTTTTTTCTTCAAAAACTGATAAAGATGATATAGCATGGAAATTATGGGTATGCAAATCACGCTACCTCATATTAAAACCATGGTTTCACTCTTTTAACCCACTCACAAAATCCTTTGCCCCAAATTTGTTTGGATCATACTACCTCATGTACCCATTCAATTATGGAGCAGTGATTACTTGACCTCCATACACAATGTTTTGGGTGCTAATTTTTTCATTGACTCCCAGATAACAAATTACACCCACACAACATTTTCCAGGATCCTTATTGAAATTGACACTTCTAAAAAAATTCCTACAAACATTAAGCTTAAAGTGAAAAATCAAACATGGATGCAAATACTGATTATGATGGTTTTCCTTAAGATGTCGAAGATGTTTCACTCTTGGTCACACAACCTTGAATTACGGGTTGAAAAAGTGTAATACTTTGAGATAAAAATTTGGTGAAAAGATGATCTTCCCAAGCATTTGGTTTTTGATACTAAGGATGATTTAGTTTCAAATGCTGATTCAAATGTTGGGGTCGAATCGATCCCAAATTCCTTCTAAAGAAATTCCTATTGGTAGGAGCATAGAGAATACAAAAACTGTATTATCAAAGTGTAAAGTGGAAAAGAAAAATATTCCTCCTTCTCTTCTAGTTGAAAATAGAAAATATCTTCTCGATTGAAGCTCTTGAGGTTATTCTCCCTATCAAGGAGGTCTCGATGGGTGGAAGATGGTGAACAAAAAGAAAAAATCCAATGGAAAGAATATTGTTTCTCCCACCTAACTTGGATGTGTAGTTGTTTTACTGTGGACTAGTTGTTTTGTCGCTATTGTATGGCGGTTTTGTAGTTGTTTTATTACTTTTCTAGGTAATTGTTTATTTACCCGTTGTTGTGCTTTCTTGTCACATCTGATCTTGATCACTTTTTGGGTTGTTTCATTGTAATATCTAGCTTTTGAGCCTTTTTTGTATTAGGGTATAGTCCCTTTCAAAAAACTATTTTCCAATAATAAAAAAATATTATTCAATATGGGTCTATCATTTGAGTCTTAAATTCTTAATATTTTCTATTAAAAAATGTAACTTGTTTACATATATGTTTGCTTTACCATGTCACTTGTTGTGTGAGTCATACGATATGTTGATATAGACTCTCCTAGTCTAGAGAGATTTATGATATAGTTCACAACATGCTTGGGAAGCTAAAGCAAGCCACTCATATCACATATCCTAATTTGGGATATCACATATCCCGTATTATGGACGCACATGTGACAAGGGGGTAAGTTATTGATGCGCGACAAGGAGGGTTTACGAGACAAGGAGATACTCGTAGATATTGACACATAGTAGATGCATGACAAAGATTTTGTTGACGAAGCGACATGGAGTTTTTTTCGATGAGCAAGAAGAGGGCAAAGGTTGTAGACGCTTGACGAGGATATTTGCTTTCGCGTCATGGCGGGTATAGACAGTGACGCGTGTCAATAGGCCTTAGTGACGCCGTCCAATGGCTTGTCGATTGACCTTGTGATGTCGCCAAGGCCTTACAGCGTCACAGCCTTAGTGACGTGCGTCAATAGGCCTTAGTAATGACGCAGCGTTAATAGGCCTTAGTGACGCGCCACTAAGGCTCACCGACATGCGTCCACTAAGGCCTATTAACGCACGTCAACAGCCTTAGTGACGCCGCATCGCAGTAGGCCTTAGTGATGCACGTCCATAGGCCTATTGATGCGCGTCACTAAGGCCTATTGACGCGCATCATAGGCCTTAGTGGCGCGCGCCAATAGGCCTTAGTGACGCGCATCACTAAGGCCTATTGACGCGCGTCACTAAGGCCTACTTTCACATGCGCTGTCTAAGGCCTTTGACGCGCGAAGGAGGTACAACGATATTGACACATAGCGTGCACTGACAAAGAGTTTGTTGATGTGCGAACGGAGATTTTTTGATGAGAAAGCGGAGGTCGAGGCTGCAGGCAGCGACGGCGAAGATTTTGCTTGTCGTGCGTCAAAAATGCAGCGACACGCGTCGATAGACCTCGGGCGACGCGTGCGTCAATAGACCTATCGACGCACGCCACCGAGATGTTGAGGCGCCACATCGCATTTTTTTGACGTGCGACAACAAAATCTCCGTCGTCAGCGCGTCTACAGCCTTTTATCGCAGTTGCTTGATAATCGTGGGTTGGGACCCCCAAAAATTCACCTTCCCGTGAAACCGGTTCGGGGATATTCGCTGTATTCTCCACCTCCAATTTCCAGGAGGTCTCTTAAAATGAACCCCGATACCTACATTGAATGTTATTTTAAATCTAAATTTAGCTATAATATTATGTGTTAAGTTTACTATTAGAACCGCCTTTATATTATAAACATAATAATATAAAGTGTTACATAGTAAAGGGTGGTTGATAGAGAACACGACCCAAAAAACAATAAGGCCCATAGGGTAGTACAACGAGAGCCACGAAGGTAAAAAAGCAACCACTAGGCCAAGATAGAACGACCACAAGGGTGAAGAAAAACCAACCAAAAAGAGACCACATTAAGGCAATACTAAGCACATAGAGCAACAAAACTTGGAGGTGGTGCTGGATCATCTCTCGACGGAAATAAGCCAAGTGTACAATGCTCATCAGTAGGGGGATTGATCATCCATTTGTCCCGCTTCGCAGTAGCTGAACACTGAGTGGTACCACAATCCCCCAACTAAGTGAATGTGACCCAAAAAATTGAGAAGAACCCCTAGATGGAGACCCCTAATTTGAAGAATTGGCAACAACTTTACCTCACATAGGAGGAATCTAGCTAGGCGTAGAAGAGGAAGGGTCAACGCAAGTCTGGAGAGGAGAAATCTGATTACTCTTAGAGTGGATGCATGAGTGGCTGCAATGTTAAGGTAGTGAAGTAGGAGGTGGAATATGTGGATCATCATCAGGGGGGACCCGAATCATGGTGCATGTCGCACTACCCCAATGATCAAGAGGCTACTGAAGGTGAGAATACTCCAGAGCCTCTTTCTGAGCTTGGGCCTGGATCTACATACACACAGAAGAAACAATCACCACCTTTTCATTAGTAGAAATATCCACAGTGAGCTCACATTATTGAAATAAAGCATTATTCATAGCATTCCAAAGTTAGAAGAGAACAATAGAACATAAAATGTTCCAAAAAAATAATGTAAGTTGGTTAGTAAGCATAGTCACCAAAAAAATAATTTTCCAATCAAAAAAATCAGGATGATAAGGTTGGAAAAGGGAGTGTATCTAGCATCAAGCACTTTGAGCATAGGGAAAAAACCATAAAACATACTTAAAGGATTCGAATGACCACAACAGAGGCATTTTGGTTTGGGACTGCCTATGTGGCTTACCCATTCCTCTAAAGGGAGGCCTTGGTAGATAAGTTGACATAGAAATAAATTCAACTTCGGGTTGAACAAGGGATTCCAAGCATAATGGAGGCGATGAAGCCAGGTGGTAGCGGAAGAATGCAGGTTCCATCTAGAGTTAAAATTGTCAATAGAAGATGAAAAAGGGAGATAAGAGAATAGATAACCCCTGAATTATAATTCAGCAAAGGGATATCCAAATTCCATCTCTAATCCTTCCACCAACAAGTAGGTGGTTGAATCCCAAGTTTGTGTAACATGACATCTGGAATGAGCGACTGAATTTTGAGGTGGAAGGAAGATCTGAATTAGCTAATTAAAGTTGTGTTTAAGCTCTAGCTAAGGAATATAATCTCTCTTAAAAACCAAATCTCTCATAGTGTAAATGCCTTTTTGAGAAATCCTCAAGGCCTTGATATCAGGAAGTTCCGCAAGAGGCAAGTTATCTGAAGAAAAAAAAATGGTGACCGCCGAGATGTTATGATCATTGAAAGAAATCCTAGGATGGAAGCAATCTCGACCCATCGCATTAGATTTTTCACTACCTTGAAATCTTTCTAGATGCTCTTCACCACAAAGGTACCAGGTATTTTAACTGGCACTCTAGTGATTAATAAAGTATGAAAACTAATATTCTTCCAACATTTCTTACCATATGGAGAGCTAGAAGAGATACAATGTTGTGATAATATTTTCCAAGCTTTATTACCATGAATGCTACGAATAACCCTTGCACGTGAGAGAGATGCCTGCCTATACACATCAATAATACCAATTTTATGTTGGTCCCATGGAAGCGTATAAATCTCCCAAGCCACCTGTTTAAGCGTCCTTGTCTATAACTTGACCAAAGAAATTTTCTTAATAAATTGGCTAATTTTTCAAAGCAAGCTAGATAAGGACACTACCATGCTGCATAATAAACTTGAGTAACAAATAGTATCTTAGTGCGTGACCTGAAATTTCCCAACCAAGGAAAAAGGACTAGAGACCCACTTTTGAACTTTTTGTTCAACTCTGATCAATAAAATATTACCATAGAGTGGAAGACTCATTGTCAAAGGCAAAGGGGATCCCTAGAAACCAAAACCTTTCGCCTCATTGAATCTATTTCCATTGGTAATCTGCCAACCAATTAGGCATATGCCAAGAGCTTTGGAGATATCCTAAAGACTTAAAAAGCTAAACATGAGACCCCGAGGCTTTGTAAAGAGTATTAAGGAAAGATAAGGTCTCCTTGATGTTTTTCTTAGATTCAACTAGAGTGAGAAAGAAGTCATTGGAAAAGTGGCCATTGATGAGATGAGTCTTATGATTCGGAAAAAAATTCCATAAATGTGGTCGTACTTTTCTCTGTTCATATTGAGATACCCAAGAGCATCAACGTAAATGACAAAGAGAGATGAAGCAAGAGGACAACCCTGTCTTAAAGATAGAAACAAATCAATAGGAGGAGATTGATGACCATTAATAGTAAAAAAGAGGATGCATCCATAAATAAAGTTTGATCAACATTGTAAAAAAGTGCCTTAAACATGGTAAAGTACCTTGAAACAAAACCCTATGGGGACGATGCACTTAAACCATCATGGTTTAGGAGAATGAATTTTATGAGTTTCACCATGTAAAGGGTCATAAAATTGACAAGTGTTTAAGATTAAAACACTATATTCAAGACCTAGTCGACAACAATGATATTGAAGTAGTATTCACTGCCTCTACAAAATATCCAAATGCAAACTTAGGGATCTTCAAAGATCCTTTTCCTAATCATGAAGAAAATAAAAATCTAGATCGGGGACAATTGTCTCAGAATAAGAATGCTAACTATGTGTCAAACAAAGACCATTTTGATGCCTTGATAGGTTGTGTTGACCCACTCATTGAGAAAATCAATACAATTAGAATTAAAACAAGAGAGTACACCATGGAAACATGATGAGTTTGCCTTGTTATAAATTTTGAACCTACTCCCCTCCTCCTCAAGAGAGTCACTATGATGTGTTAGATCAACTAGAAAATACTACAACTAAGATTTCAATATTAGACCTTCTAAATATCTCTAACGTTCATAAGGATATAATTTGCAAAACCTTACAGGATTAAGAGTATTTATTGATGCTGGCCAAATGCATTTACAGGCCATGGTAGCACAAATCACTCTCGAAGACACATAACGTTAATCCGATAGAAGCCTTAGCTGAAAATCCCTCACATAACCCACCCTTACATATAAAGGTAATCATAAAACTTAAGAAGGTCAAGAGACTTCTTGTGGATGGTGAATCGGATCTCAACATATGTACTCTCAAACTAGTCCATTGACTAGACTACACAAAGTGGATCTAGAGACAAAGGTCATCACCATCAAGGCATATGATAATGAAGAATGAAAAATCAGCTGGAATGATCACTTTCTCATTAAAAGAAGGTTCCATAACACATGATACAAAGTTCCATGTCTTAAACCAAGAACCGTAATGCCCCCCAACCTCGAACTTCTTTTCCTTGTCATCCACCGACTGCCTTTATGGCTTTTACTCCTTTGGTTGGCGTGGGGTTGAAGGTTTCTGTTTTTTTTATTGTTTCCTGGCAAGTGGGGGGTGCGTGGAGGAGTGTATGGCCTCCTGCCATATCTTATTGCTTGACCAAATGAAAGATGGGGCAGTTGGCCGCCTGTCTCTTCTAGTAAACTCTCAACCACTTCTGACATGTAGCCTTTACGACCTGCTCTACCTTCCTTGACTTCTCGTGCCCCTGGTCTGCCGCTTCCATGAGTGTTGCGTGTGTGTTTTCTGCCGGACCTTCCTTAGCCAGGCGACAGACATTTTGCAGTTTGGTTGAAGCTTTTGAGTGCTTCGAACAGGTAGGTCGTCCATCTATGTTGCGTTCTGTTCAGTGTAGAATACATTCTCAATTCGGGATTCTCCTTCAAGCTCATGGAAGAGGATCTCATGGAGGCAGACCTGTTTCAGATCAGAATATTCATGAAGCACGATTTGCCTTGCATTTTTATGGGCTTCTTCAACGAGTCATTGGGTCGGCAGGCATAAAGGTTTCTGTTGGAATTATCACCCTACAAGCTACAGCTGAAATGTTTGCACCGAAAGTTTGATGCTGTCCCCAGATCTGATGAAATTTATTTACGAAGATTCTCCTTTGAGATCTTCTTGCTGTACGCTGTAACTCAAGGAAGATAATCTCATACAGGCGGATCTGTTTTTATCAGAATTTTCACGGAGCACAAATTGCTTTGCTGTGTCATTTTCTTTCCACTCTGCCCATAGATGCGATCTGTCTCCTTCTTGCGACTGATTCCGGTGACTTTGGTCACGCTTTGGCTCGTTTTTTTGTTGTTGACCTATCAAGCTTGGCCCGTAGCAAGTGCTCAACTCGGCGAAGCCAATAATGGCGCATGCTTCCGTGTAGGTGACAGATCGCACCCACAGGCACAGGAGATCTATGCAATGTTGGAGAAAATGTCTTGGGAGATGAAGGTAGCAGGATATCTTTCAGATCCAGAACATACACTGAGTGTGTATCTCCAAATCGATTGTGTGACAGTGAGAGTGTTACCAGGAGACCCGATGAAATTTAGTACAGAGCTTCTCTATTGTTTTCTTTCTTGTCTTACGTTGTAACTCAGGGAAGAGTATCTCATACAGAGCAGATCTTCTCATGCGATTACAGTTTCCAGAGAGAATCCGTTTTCCCCCTCTTCCACCTCAAGTGAAAATAGAAAGTGCCAATGACGTCACCAAGGAGGCAGTAAAGACTGCACTGATTCGAGCCATACGGTTTTATGCAAACATTCAAGCACATGATGGGCACTGGCCTGGTGATTATGGTGGTCCTATGTTCCTTAGGCCAGGTTTGGTTATTGTCTTATATGTAACAGGAGCACTAAATGTTGTTTTAGCGGAAGCGCATCAAAAAGAAATGTGTCGTTACTTGTACAATCATCAGGCATAATGAAGGCGGTGGATGGGGGTTGCACATTGAAGGTCACAGCACAATGTTTGGGACAGTACTAAACTATGTAACTTTGAGACTCCTTGGCCAAGGGTCTGATGGAGGAGATAAAGAAGCAATGGAAAAAGGTCGTGTATGGATCTTGGGCCATGGCAGTGCTACTGCTATACCTTCAAAGGGAATCGCCTTGAATCCCATCACCTCATTGTACTATGTTGCACCCTGTTGTCTTGTGTTCTTGACTGTACCCTGGTTGTTTGTTGAATTCCCTTTACTCAAGGATAACTCTACATTCCACTTGGACTATGTCGTGTTTGGCACAAATTCTGTCTGTGCCTTTGCCCTTAACCTTGCAGTTTTTCTCCTGATCGGAAAGACTTCAGCTTTGACAATGAATGTTGATAACAGTGCTTTGAAGCAAAGAATTGCTGCTCTTGCACAAGACAAGATTATTTTTTTAGAATGCACACTGTGAAGCATTGAAAAAGGAAGTGTCAAGGCTAAGACAACTATATCACGAGCAGCAGCAACATTCGCAAAAAGAAATGCATGCATCCTCAACAGGGGCATATGACTTACAACAGCAACAGTTGGTAAGCTAGAGTAGGGTTCATCTTCACAGATGATGGATCAAAAAAACCGAGATCTCTGATCCTTCTCCAAGTCATCCGAGGACTTCATCAGGGATTCCAGACCATAGAGAAAACAATGCTTCCCACAGCCATACAGCCCCTGGTTTTCAGATGTTGAAAAGCATGATGCCTTCAAGCTGCCCTATGGGAAAAGAGCAACAAGAGCTTGGAAGAAAGAACTATAATCAGGCATGTTAATTCTACTCCTCGTAATAGTTTTCTACCTTCTTTCAGTATCTTGAAATGAATTTTCTTTCCTCTTGAATGGCGCCTAGACTAGATGTTTTCGTGGTTGTTTATATCACTGCCTGATTGTGTGGTTGTTCCTTTAAATCTTATTCCAATTTCGCTGATTTTTCTTGGAATGTTCCTTCCTCTCTTATAGCTTACTCTATTTCATATTTGTCTAAATGGGTTACTGCAATTTTGAGTGATGCAATCTAGTTCGTAGGGAAGGAAACATTATTGAGTTTTGTTTGCTTATATGACTTTCTTTTAAAAAGAATTCTGTGATGGTAATTATAATTGAAGGTTACTAAATAGAAGGTTAAGCCTACATACCTCTTTTGGTTGAATAAATACGCATTTCTTGTTTAGGGCTCTCTTGTTTTGCTAAAAGGTACATTAATAGTGACATTGTGTCTGAAACTTGTTTAAACCTATGGGCATTCCTTACTTTATGTTTGATTAGAAAATGGCATTTGGGGTTTGTTTTAGAACTGTACATGGTTGACTGTTGTACCTAGTCTAGATGAGGGATAACCTGGCATCTATTTTTGGCCTCCACGTGTTGAGAGTATTACTATACCTAATTCTTGATGTAAACTCTTGTATGATTAAAGCAAGGGGAAACATTGTAAGTTTAACTGAATGAAATGTCTACAATTTTTATTAAGGGTCGCAAGCAAGCTATTACTAGCTAGATCAAAACAAAAGTTGTAGAGTGAATCCATGGTAATCGGACTCGTGAACTCGTTTCTGTTAGATGACAAATGATTTCGATGATAATATCATAGGTGGTTGTTATATTTATCTGTTTGATATTTGCTAAGACTTTTCCTCGATAAGCCCACATGGATCGGGTAAAATTTTCCATCTTCTTTACCTTTGGCAAGGAGTTCATAGAACTTCTAGCCCTGACTGCACTGCGTAACCTTCCTGATAGCTATGTGCGTTGGTTCTTGGTTTGTGCTTGTACTCGTAGTAAGGTCTTTTGAGTCTGGGGCATCGTTGGTGTTTTGCCCTCTGCGTATCGAATCCCTTTGTTTTCGAACTCGAATACCTTATACTTCAAACTTGGTTACTAAAAGGTCCCATTTTGTGGCCTTGTTAGGGAAATCAATTTTTATTTTAATGTTTATTGACATTGCCTGAATTATATAAAAATTATTAACGACTTTTGGGTTTAGTCTTCCCTTATATTATGTGGAGAAGTTGATGATTAGGATAGGGTTTGTGGGTAGAATAATGGCCCTTTCTGTGTCCCTTTCGTACGCTTTTGGAAAAGTGGTTTTGTTTTGGTTAACTAGTACTACGTTTTAAGAAATCCGATAAGGAGGTAGTGGTAAACTCCTTGGTTAAAACCAAAACTATAGTTGCGTTCTTTTAAGGGCATCGAACCCAAATTACTTTGGAGCCCTGGAAGAATTGGATAACGTCATTTTTGCTTCGCGCCTACGATCATAATTAGTACGCTTTATCTTCTCTTGGACCCCTTTAGTTGGATGGAGTAAATTTTGGATTCCAATCACGTAACCCATAGGATTACATGAAGGAGATATCAACACTCTTGACTTTCTTGTTCCCAACCCATAAGGTCTTGCCTTGATTTATGTAATTCTGTTCTTACTAGTATTTGGACTTTCTCCTTGTTGGATGATTTAGTTTTCTCTCTCATGAGATTAATATTGGAGTTGTGAGTTGTGTTATAATCCATTTCTGAATTTAGAATATTCCTTTCTTGATATTGTTAATTGTTAGCTTACTATTGCATTGTGTAGCCTTAATATGCTCGGTTCTTGAACCGACTTTAGTTAATATTTGTGCAGATGGATTATGCGAGTAGACTAGAAGAAAAGAGTGTAAAAGTTTCATCTGTGTACCATTATGAAGTTCCTTGTAAAAATGTCCAATGTGATGTAAATTGTGTAACATTGCTTGTAAAGAGAGTTGGTATGACCTCTTGCCTTGTATTGTTTGGTAATGGTGAAATAAAGTGTCTTGTTCTTGTGTAGTTAAGCTTGAAATTATCCTTGTGAGAAATGGCTTTCAATTTTACGTTGATATGAGTATTGTAAAACTTTGATCTTGAGAATAAATTATTAAGTTAAATCTTTCTAAGACTTAGCGATAATATTTTATAAGTAAAGTAAAATGAGTCGGTTAACACTTAAAGAAGCTAAACAAAATAATAATTTTATATTCATCAAATAAATGTAAAGGTGATCTATTTGAAATCAAATACTCCCATGAGTGATCAAAATGAAAACATCCTTTGTGAAGTAAACATTTATAAATTGATACCCCTAGCTAAACTAGCAACACTATCCCTTTGGGGTGAACTCTTAAACAAGCTTAAAGGAAAACAATGGTTAGTTTCTGAAGATATTAAGACTTAGTAAGTAGGAGAAGACTTTTAGTGAACTACTCCACAGTGTTTAAGAAATTAACTTAGTTGGTGAGATGAATTTGTGCAAACCATATATTGATTTCCTTCTGAAAACTTAAGTCATGAGCTAAAGGGCGTCTTACCAAAATAAATAAACCCTAACCATTTCTTACTGTGGCTTGCCCTAGCCGTGAGTGTGTCATGTGGATTGGACTTTCATGTTGTCTTGTCAAAAGAAAAATAAATTGTCTTTGATAAGTGTGAACGTTTCCGTGCTGACCTTGTAGTCTTCCCCGTAACAAATGATTCCAAGTGATGATTGTAACCTTGTGACGACATGTTGTGTCGTGTTGAGTCAAAGCAAGTCAAAAAAAAGTTATCCTGTATTTCACTGTGTTGTTCTTGTGTTGGTAATTTTGGTGCGTTACAAGAACTCCCTTACAATATCTTCATTGGTCACCCATGGATTCACGCCATACACAATGTCGCTCCATCAATGTATCATCATTGTTTAAAGTTACAACATGAAGGACATAAAATTACCATATAAGGGGATCACCAACCATTTTCTCATTGCAAAGCATTTACGAGATATTTTCCTATCATCTACGAGTGTCCCTCAACAGAGATTGTTGTCCCTATTATGTTGGGGGACCTCGCTTCATCATTGAATCTAGATACCTTGTCTACCAATGAAAATGGTGCTTCCACCTAAGAAAATTCATTTGATACATGGAAGATGAAGGCCAGACCAAGCGGTTGTGGAGAGTATGATCTACAACATGCCCTTATGGTTCAAAACATTCCCTATCTGCCAAAGCATATGGTAGACCATGCTATAAATTCCAAAGATCAAGGGAGAATTACCATTTTGACAATTCACTTTTGGTGGCTAGCTAGAAGATGAAAGAATCCTCAGTGATATCATATTTCATCCTCAAGATGATGAAATGGATTTGTGTTTTAAGTCATCTAGGTGTGTTAAACTTATTCCAAATAGAATCAAGCTTACTATGATATATCAAGGATGTGGTTGTGACCACCAAGAACAAGGTTTGTTAGAATCTCTTTCAATACCTCATCGCATAATGGGTAAATCATGCGTTGTCATCCATTTTTATGAGTCCCACCCTTCAGATAACGAGTATGCTTCTTCTGAGAGTGAGGATAGTTTGTCAAAAATGAAAGTGAAACAAATTCCCGTGTAGTATTTACGAAGACCTCACCTCTACAAACCTATTCTCTAACATGGATATCCTTACCATAACTCCTATTACACCCGTTGTATTCCCTAATAACTCAGACATTAAATTTCACCTACCCATCACTTGTGAATTGGGATCAACAACACATACCTATTGACGTGTTTTAGAATGATGAGGCTATTGGTGAGTTATTGGGCATTAGAGATAGCATTCCAAGAAATAATCACAAGAAGGGGTTCTCCATTTAGCTTAATGCGTTTGCATACTTCGAGAGAGGAGGTAGAGTTATGTGCACAGTTAAGTAAAAATTGAGCAAGGGAGAGAGTTCTAAAGAAAAGCCTAGCGGAAAGAAAAAGGGAAAGTCCTATAGCAAAAACCTCTTTGAGGTGCTTGTGGACAAATAAGAAAAACAATCGATGGATAAAATAGTGTACCCACCTAAAGATGAGGATCTCCCTGAACCACCTTTGATAGAGGAGGAAAAAAATCTTCTTCCCAATCCTAATCACAGGAAGGATGAGTCAAAGTTACTAGTGGAAGATACAATATATGTTAACATCGACACAAAGGAATTGCCGAGGATAGTTAAGTTGGAAGCTTCACTCTCATTCAAGAGCTGAAAACATTCACAGAATCTTAAGAGAGTATGCATACATCTTAATTTGGTCTTACGACACATACCAGAATTGATCCTCGCATTGGTTGTATAGAACATTGTTGTGCACCCGGATGCCAAGCCTATCAAACAAAAGCTCTGGAAGATGCATCCTTGCACCGCCATACTTGGTAAAGGTAGAACTAGAAAGGCTAGTAGAAGTAGGTTTCATCAGGCCTATTAACTACTTAGAATGGATTTCTTATGTGGTACCAATTCAAAAAAATCCAGTTGGTATTAGAGTGTGTACTAATTTCAGAGATATAAAAAAATCTTGTCTCAAGGATGACTTTCCTCTTCCTAACATTGACATGATCATCGATTCTACTACTGGTTATGAGATGCTATCTCTCATGGATGGCTTCTCAGGTTATAATAAGATAAATATTGCAGAGGAAGATCAACACAAGACAACTTTCACAACCCCATGGGGACATTCTGCTACCAAGTCATGCCCTTCGGCCTTAAGAATGCAAGCGCTACATATCAAAGGGCGATGATTGTAATCTTTCATGATATGATAAGTGACATCATGGAAGATTATGTAGATGATATACTAGCTAAATATAGAACTTGGGAGGAGCACCGAGAAATTTTACGACGTATCTTTCAGCCCAAGAGACTACAAAGTCTTCCTTAACTTGAAGAAATGTGTCTTCGGTGTGCTATTTGGGAAATTACTAGGATTCATTGTGTCAAGGATAGGAATAGAAGTGGACCCTACAAAGGTCATGGATATCACAAAGATGCCTCCTCCTAAGAATATTAGACATCTGCGTAGCTTACAAGGGAAAATTCAAGCCATCAAAAGGTTTATTTCACAGCTAGTAGACAAGTGTCATACATTCACACATCTTCTTAAGAAAGATTTTAATTTCACCGGGCCAGAACAACAACAAGCGTTTACTTTGCTAAAAGAATATTTGGCTAAATCCCCCATTCTCATGTCACCCATGGTAGGATAAACCTTATGCTTTACATCTTTGCTACACATTATGTAATTGGGGCATTGTTGGCCCAATATGATAAAGAGTAGAGAGAAAGGCTATATAGTATTTGAGCATAACATTGATATCATATGATCTCAACTATCTACAAATCAAAAAGGCTCACCTAGCTATAGTGTTTTCTTTCCAAAAGCTATGCCACTATATGCTCAATAATAAAATCAAGCTTATTTCAAAGGTCGATCCTTTAAAATACTTACTGTCAAAACCTGCCCTAACTGGAAATATGGATAATTAGATCATCTCATTAAGTGAGTTCAACATTGAGTACATGCATCAAAATTCAAAGGACAGTGGAAATTTCAACAGATAAGCTAGAAAAATCTCCGCTACTAGGTACTCGAACCCTTGAGCCTAGAATTACCAGACACATCCATCATATCCCTTGAGGATTCTATCGCTTCACAACTATACTTTGATGGATCCTTTACCTTTCATGGTTCAGTTCAAGTTGTGCTAATCAACTGCTACGGGTGACTTGATTCTCCAAGCCTTCCGAATTGGATTCCCATGCATGAATAATATAGTGGAGTATGAAGCTCTCATAGAAGGGATGAAGTTATCCTTCAAATGTGATATAAGACGAGTTAATTGAATTGGTGATTCAATGTTTATTATTAAACAAGTGACATATGAATACAAGTTCAAGGATGAAAATATGTTCCTTATAAAATAATGGTCGATTCCTCAAAATATTTATTCGAGAAGATAAAATTTGAGCAGATACATCGAGAACAAAAATAGAGCGAAAATTATATGGCTACGTAGGATCCATGGTTAAGATCCCGCCAAGGAACAATGACATGCCATTCTTTGTTGAAAATCTAAGAACAACAACATATGACATACTAGACTCATGTTTTGTGTGTGAGGTTGTTGGTCCCTTTTCCCCATGGTACGCTGAAATATTTTATTACCTCCATGATGGAACCTTTCCCATTAAAATTTCTCATGCTGAAAAACACATCCTCATCCAACGTATAGCCCGCTATACCCTACTTGGGGTACCCTCTTTTCTGAGGCTACGAAGGGTATCTATTACAATGTTTAATTTTAGACGAATCTTTCCAAACAATCAAAGAGGTAACCGAAGGCATTTACGGGGCTCATACTAATGGGATCATCCTTGCAAAGAAAATTCTTAGAGTAGGCTATTATTGGCCTACCATGGAACATGACTTATTGTAATCATGTGAATAAGTGCGTGGATTGTCAAAGTACATGAACTTGATACATGTGCTGGTGTAATCCTTGCAGCTTGTCATGATCCCTTGGCCGTTCTCAAAGTGGAGTCTTGATCTAATATGAAAAATTAACCCTGTCTCTTCAGATGGTCATAAATTCATCATTACTACAACTGAATATTTTACAAAATGGGTAGAGGTTGTTCCTCTTACCTATATTGAAGGTGCCCAAATATATAAATTTATCATGAACCATATCATCTATCGATATGATATCCCTTCTGCTATTATCATTGATAATGGTAAGCCATTCAAAATAAAACTATGAAAGCACTCTGCAAATGCTTTCAAATCTCCCTCAAGTTCTCGACCCCCTATTACCCTCAAGGTAATGGGAAAGCCGAGGCTTCCAATAAAACCCTCATTCACATTATGGAGAAGATGGTGAACAAGATAGGCTATGACTAACATCTACAAATTCATCTTGCCCTCTGGGCATTTATAACATCTATCTGCACCCCCATAGGTGCCACTCCATACTCCTTAGTATTTGGCACTGAATCCGTATTGCCTTTAGAGATCGAGATCCCTTCTTTGTGCATTGAGTTAAGGGACTACCTGAATAAAGAGGAGGACTATAGAGTAGCTTGACTCATAGAGTTGGATCTATTAGAGGAGAAAATACTTCACACTCTTAATCACCCTAAAGTGTATCAGGATTGAGTGTGGAAAAGCTATAATAAAAGAGTCATACCTTGTCAATTTGAGGTAGGGGACTTGGTGTTAAAAGAGAATTAAAAGAATACCAATAAGGATCAAGAAAAGAAAGGGAAATTTGAGCCCAATTGGCTAGGACCATATGTTGTGGTTACTAAGTTCGGTTCAGGTGCCTATAAGCTAGCCTATTTAGATGGCCAAGAGCTTTGAGAACCCATGAACGCAATGCATCTTAAGCATTTCTATGCTTAAGTATGGGATCTCTAAAATATCATAAAAGCAAAAAGTATAAAAACATAAAAAAGAGAGAAATAAACATGTGTGTCCAATAGTGAAAACCACACAATGGTGGCACTTTGGACAAGTCCTTTGGTGAAAACTAGTTTCTAGTGCCAAGGGAGGGTCTATTGTTCACAAGAATTTTAGGTTTAGGAGTATGAAAAATTTGTCCTAAGCTGGTCTTTTCCTTTGTCTGAGTCCCTTGTGAGCCTATCCCTCTTTGCCCTAATCCGGCTGATCCAACCTTTTGAGTGTGGAAAATTTAACTTTGAATGAACCCATCTCACTTTGGGGGCAGCTTCGCAAAGGCGTCACTTCTGGCATATACCACATGGTGTTCTGCCCTTGTACATCTCATCTAACACTAGGGGAATCCACACTTCTTCATTTCTTGCATGTTCGCTTGTAAAACTATTTAGAAAATGTTAAAAACATTCGTACAAATTTTTAAAATCAACATGCAAAAAAACATACAAATATGTTCCTAGAAAACAAAACATTCATATACATTTCGTAGAAAGCTCCGTAACAATAGAAAATTGTCTTAGAGATAATACCCAAAACAATGAAAAAGGTCCCAAAACTGTCCCCCAAAAACAAAGTAGTAGTTTGCTTACTGCTATTTTTTGGTTTGTATGGTTTTTTCTTGCATTAATTTTTCGTATTGTGTACTTTAAGATGGATTCACTTGCTTACTTAGATTGAATGTTACTTTAATATGTAGTTCAGTGCATTGAGTTCATTTTATCTTGCATGCTTGTAAATAAATGTGTTGCTTGGATTAGATTTGTTTATCTTGTGCTTATTATTTTTACTTGTACATTGTGTTATCACTTCATCAACATATCACATAAACCCATTACATCTATACATAATATATCAATAAATGTTAAGTCTATATCATAAATGTATGCTAAAGCTAATCATCAAGTATCAGTATCATCAATGGGGCAATAGGGGTTTCGCATGATCACAAATCTATTCCCCCACACTAATATAAAACAATAAAAACATGTTTTTCTCAAAGTATCTCATCAACATGTAATAGTAAATTAACTAAAACTATCTAATAATCTAACATGTGAAAAAAATATAAACATACAAATTAAAAATGACAAACAACATAATGCATAGGCGCATTGGGTTATGCATAGGTGCATATGCACCCATTCAACCACCAATGTAGGCGCACCCCCCCTTTTCCCCATAAATTTACCTAAAAAATATGCATTTTAACAAAAAATTAAATATTTTGAATAGCCAGGGTAAAAATAAAAGTTGTGTGTACATGTGGTCCATCCACTAGGAGCCTCATGTAATGCCTCATGTGTTCTAAATGGTGCTTTCGATTCGCTACCCTCACCATTTCCTCATGTAGGTCAGAGCTCAAATAAGTGGTAAAATGGTAAGTGAATGTGGTAAATAAACTTTTCGTAATGGCTTATATACCCATTTTTACCTTCTACGGTGTGTCTCTCATCCCCAAAGTGCCCTGAGACCACTTTATTTCTTCTAAAATTCCTCTAACACTTTTCACGATGATTATTTTTAATAAATAATTATTTTTCAACATTTTCGTTACACTTGCTTCCCGATGGAATTTTCTACTACATGGGGCATATTTTTTGCTTACGATCACTTTCAGCATTGTCTCATGAATTCTTTAGTTCTTCTATAAAAATTAAAAAATTAAAAAATCCAAAATTTAAAAAAAAAAATGGTAAAATCCTTAAAAATCCAAAAATTGAAAAAATTCATTTTTTTTCAAAATTAGTAAACAACACACACACACACACACACACATGAAGCCGGTGTTAAAATCATTTTCATCTAACATCAAGATTTGTCCTACAAAAACATCTTTCTAAGGTTCTTACTTGTTTTGGTCTCAAACGACTTGAAGATCATCGTGATCTACATCCTTTAACAAAAGCTAGGGTACATGTTATGTGGGTACTCTTGTGCAATAGTGAGTTGCCGAGACCGTGTCATAGCACATGAAATATTTTCCTGGGGACTACTTATGTCCTCTCGTTGTTCCACTCACATGTATCCTTGCTTGGGCACCATTTTTAACCCTTTTTCGCTACAACACGAACATTTGGGAACTGCAGCTTGATAACAAAAAACATTGGTGCAATTGTCTTGGATGTTGTTTGTCTGAGTATGTGTGATTATACGAATTTCTCTGTTAGGTTAGCTAGTTTACTTTCTCGTATTGCATTACATTGTGTATGTTGCATTGAGTTAAGCATTGTTTTACTTTCTCGTGTTTCATTGCATTATGTATGTTGCGTGGAGTTACGTAGCAATGAACAAATGTTAGTAATTTAGATATTCATGTTATATTATGTTTTTGTTCATTTCAATAAAGGCCAATGATGTAGACCTAGGGGAAAAATGATATAACAAAGTTGCTTATTGAAAGGTGGGTGCAAAGATTGGGATTTTCCTATATTATCCATTAATCATTTCTTCTCCATTATCATTTATTAGCACTACTAATTTTTCTAAATACGCAAGGGTTTCGTGCTGTTCTATCCTATTTATTCTATCCATTTCAATCATATTTTTGATCTTCGATTGACTTCTTCTATCTCCCCATCGACACTCAGGGCTTAATCCTCCATTCCACTAATTTTTCTTCTAAAAAATTTACATGTTTATGCTTGTCTACTATATTTGAAGAGAAGTCACTAACTTCACCTCAAACAAGGGTAAATATAGACACCTAAATTCCACTTTTATAATCTTATTGCCAAAACGCACACAAATCACTCCCATTCTTACTAATTCCATTATAATTAGTGATTTTCCTAATTAACTAACGTTTCTTACCACTTTGGTCATTTAACAAGTGCTTTGTTGATCACCAAATCCCTTTCACATTTAGGATGCCACTTTACGATAAATCGTAAGTCAAAATCCTCTTCAAAATAAACAATTAGCAATTATTAGCTAATTAAACCTATTTTTCCCTTGTTTTGGTCAATATACCCTAGTATTGACTCAAACCCCTCTTCTAACCACTAAAAATCACCCCATTTCCCGCCACAACATCTCAACAAGCTTCAAAAGCTTATCCTAGCCTTCTAGTTAACCTAAGCGGTTGATTAAGGCTTCATACCTCTTAATCACTTGTTAATTCACTAATCATGATTATAAAATATTCATCATGATTAACAATTATAATCTAATTTGTGGCTTTTAGTCCCACGTGCACCAAAATATTAGTTTTCCTCAAAGTGAAAACTATAAAAACAACTCACCTCATTCCTTTATACTTTACATCGTGCTTTGATTTGCATCTCATATAAGAAATATGATTTATAGCCAAGCTCAATCCTTACCTAAAGTCTTCAATGGGGTTAGTAGATGGATATCTGAAATGACCATGTAGTCATTTGGAGAGGCCATTTCACCTTGTTTGGAGTAGCAACCATACTAATTTGATTACTATCTTAGGTCTATTTAGGCCCATGTTAGGTAATTGAACATATTAGTAGGCATGTTTAGTTAGATGTTGAATTATAGTCATGTTAGTTAAGCATTCCTTTAAGCTTCTATCTTAATGTTACATTCCTACACTTAGAACCTTGACTAGAAGTGGAAATGGTGTTAGCCTTCCTTAGTCATGTAATTTGCTTTGTAAAGTTTAGGGTGCTTTCAACATATATATGTATGTATGTGTGTATGTATGTAATACTCTCAAACAAAGATTAAATATCTGGTTTTTGGCAATTAAAATTGTAAAAAATTAAGAAGATAAGGAAACCCATGTAGGGTAAAATAATCCCCAACATAAATAAAAGAAAATAGATTATTCTTCTCCATGGAATGGAGTTCTACAATCCTCCATGACTTCCCACTCCATCCTTCTTCCTCCTCCTCCCAAACCCTACCTGCACAAACAAAAAGAAAAGAACAAAAGCAAACAAACAATGAAAAGAAAAGAAAAGAAAGCCTTTAGTGGAGGATTAGGGCATCTCTAAGATCCCTAGGATCAATGGCTTGGATTTAATTGATCCAAGGGCCAAGAATGAACCCTACACTTTTTTTTTAGTTATGAGATTTAAGTGGGATGGGGTGAAAATTAATAAGTGGAAGTGGGTAATTTTATTACATGGGGTTGATAAATTTAGGTGAGTGATCTTAGGGAAGTTTTATAATAAAGTACCTGATTTAATTTATGTGGAAAGTAGTATAGTGTTATAATTTAAAATGGGTGCACTTAATTGCTTAGGGGATATTTAAATAAAGTGACCTTTTTATTTACTAAGTGGCTGAATAAATAATTACTTTGGAATACTTTGTTTTGAATCGGGTGATAAATATTGCTTGGGTCTTATAAATAAATCAACTAAAATTATTATGGATTAAAGGCAGATGTTAAATGCGGACAACATTAGGTGAATAGGATAAAATAATTTAAATACAATTCAAAAAAAAATTAGACCATATTTTTAGAAGTTTTAAGATGTTTTCTAGTTCTATAAAATGGGACATTACAACAATCTCATGTTAGCCGAAGTATTTGATATTCCATGATCAAACCAAGGGTGCTACTTCTGGTCACTAACAACAACTTCACAAAATTTTATTATATCTTCACTTAACACCTTGATGAAATTCATATTGGACACAAAAAGTACAAACCCTCATTATGTGTAATTTTACGTCTCTCTTCCTTTCTTTTTCATGTACATTTGTCGTTCAAATCAAACTTTGCATAGTAGTGTGAAGGGTGAGGTATGGTTGAATTATTGTGACTTAAATTTATTAACATTCATGGCATTCATTATCCAAGAAAATTTGAATCAAATGATAAGAAATATACTATAGAAATGATGCTATGAAGGACATCCTTAAATTGAGAGTTATGCATTGCTATTACTCTAGAAAAATATGTTACTTCTCTAAAAAACCATGTTGCTAGTATGAAGAAACACACAATGAAAATGATCTTAATTTAGGGTTTCTTCATCCACCCTACGACAACTCCTCCTCCATCCTCCCCACTATTCCACATACCTCAACCCTAATATATATTTAAAAACCTTTAAACTTTAAACCCGTATAGCCCTCAATATGAGGCAATCTATTGGGTCCATTTTGACTTATATTTAAAACCCCAATATGAAATCACGTTATAGCTAATGCTTTGGTTTTGAATCCCATGTGCTCAATGGATGTAAAACAACTAGTAAATGTTAAAATGCTCTCTAAATGCTTGAATTCTACTTTTGGCATGGGGATGCTCTTGGAAAATAATAATTGTTGCTCTTACAACTTCAATACATCACAATTACATTGATTTAACCTTATGAATTGATCCCTTTAGTTGTCTTAAATATTACAATAAGCTATTTTGCACTAATGATAGACTACAATAACCATAACATATTGCAATTAAATGAAAATAAATTATTTATCGAAAAAGACTCAATTGTATTGATATTGACTAGAATATAGAAAAAAAGAGTACTTAAAGAACTCTAGGTAATCACCTTATTTTTAGGACAATACTTTGTTTTGCATGAATTTATAGATATTCATATGTGGCGGACAACGGAATGTGCCCAATTAGCAAGGCTAATTGAACCTAGAAAATTCAAACTAAAGAATGATCATGATTGATTTCGTATGATACGAAAATGATACTTGTGTTAGACTCTAAAAAATTGTCCTTGAGCTTTGAAAACCATGTGTGTTTTCTTGAATCCTCTATTGTCATTGGGATGTCATTTGTCATTATTCAAACACCTAATTTGACCTCTAGGGTTAAATCATTGGGAAAATAGATGTGCTTTGGGGCATATGCTAAACCAAAGAAAATGCACACTTTTTCAATTGGAGAATGTAGTGCCAATCAACATACAAGAGTAATGCATTGAGTAAGCATTCTTGTGTAATGAAATGTCCCAACCCTTACCATTTCGATGCAAACAATTAGCAAAATCTGCAGACTCCTTTATATGTTTGAACTGTGCTTTTTGACATGGGGATGCTTGCGAAATATAAAAGATTATTTTCTTACAAGTTCAATATAATTTCTTTGTGTGTTCTTGTGTATTAAATGCACTAGTGCACCATTGTATTTATAAAATATTCAATTAAAATTAGGACCCTATTATTACTCAAACAAACATACAACTAGGAAAAAAAAAAAAGGTGACAAATATGGGCCAAAACCTTGATAATTATAAACGATTTTCTAAGTAAAAGAGAAAGAACCGGATTGTTAGAAGGAGGAATGATAATTTTGTTTTGTTTGGTTACAGAGCACAGGATTAACTATCTGATTTGAAACGGCGAGATTGAAACGCTAGTTCGACCCTATAAAATCAAAGGTATTTCTTTCTCTGGAACAATAAACTAACGATCTTTGGCTAAACATGAGAGGCTTAAGCAATAATCTGATTTTGTTGTGGAGGAGAATAGCGGTGGAATTGGAAACACTGGTAGCCAAGATATTTACCATTATAGGAGTCTTTACATTTGTTCAGAGATATCTGCCACCACAGCTGCGCCAATTTTTCAGCCAATGGATAATGCGCGTTTGTGATTATGTGTATTTGTATTGTTGCGTGAACGTTCCAGAATTCAAAGGAAGCATGGAATAAACAACAACGAATTGTATACAGATGCAGAAATATATGTGAGAAATCTGATCAGTGTGGGAAAAGCTCGGAATTTAACAGTGTATCGGGAGCGGGATGCGAGAGAGGTGGGAATCTCTCCTGATAGCGAGAAGGTAATGCATGATATCTTTGAAGGAGTAAGAATGTGCTGGAGCCAACACAAAAGCCAAGATATTCTTTATCAAGAAATTATAGAGAGACACAACTATACTCTAAAATTTAACAAAGTTGATCAGAACTTGCTTAAGGCTTATCTTAAGCATGTGTCTGATACAGCTGCTGAAATGAAACTACGCAACAGGGAGCTCAGCCTGTACACCAATAGCGGTAAGAGTGCCATGTTTGGGAAAGGATGGAAGGATCTTCCTTTCAAGCATCCTTCCACTTTCAACACCCTCGCACTAGATCCTTTCTTAAAGGAAAGGATTCTGAACGATCTTGATCGCTTCAAGGAAGGTAGAGAATTTTTAGACAGATTGGGCGTGCGTGGAAGCGCGGATACCTTCTTCATGGCCCTCCTGGAACAGGAAAATCAAGCTTCATTGCTGCTGTAGCTAACTACATGAAATATGATATCTATGATTTAGAGATCACCAAAGTGTCAAATAACTTGGAGCTTCGTGCTCTTCTCACTCAGACAAATGAAAAATCAATTATCGTTATTGAGGACATTGATTGTTCGCTCAATCTAACAGATAAAGCGCCAAAGGATAAGAATAATGATATAAAACAAAATGAGTTCCGCAGTCAAGTCACTCTTTCTGGTTTGCTTAATTTCACAGATGGATTGTGGTCTTGTTGTGGAGAGGAGCGTATTTTTATCTTTACTACCAACCACTTAGAACATCTTGATCCTGCTCTCCTCAGATGTGGGAGGATGGACGTGCACATTGAGCTCTCCTATTGTAATTTCAGTGTATTTAAAATTCTCGCCTTCAATTATTTGAGGATAGAAACTCATGACCTCTATCCTCTTGTGGAAGAAAAAAATGCACAAGGGGCTCAGATGACACCTGCTGAAATTATAGAAATTCTCATGAGTAAAATAGACATTTCAGATGAAGCAATAAGTGGTGTGGTCAGTGTGATGGATGCTAAGATTAAAGAAAAGAAGCTTCACAATCCACTGGATTTTCAGAAATGGAAGATGGAGGAAAATGCATTACACCATTAGAAATAAATCCTCCAAACAATAACATTATGAGTCTGGCTTTGACATACACGAGCTCAAAATAACTTAAAAATATAGGATTCAGCTATTTTATTGTTGGGAAACTGAAAATAAAGTTTTCTAAAGATATTACATTTCAAACTATAATTTATAATCCAACATGAATAAATAAATTTTATATTTTAACATGTAAACGAATACCATTTAAAATAATAAATCAGACTTTGCATATATCCCAGATATTTCGAGTTATATTTTTATGTTATTGAGCGTTTTATAATAGCTACTTTGAATAGAGTGTGTCGCTGTGTTTCTTACAAGTTTTTTGTCATCTAGATATCATATTGAATGCGGTATAGGCTTTCTGTTTTCATGTTTTTTTTAGCCGGCCTTGTTTACGGATTATCTTTATCATTTTTTATATTTCAATGAAAAAGTTTTTATTGTGTTCTGATTGGAAAGTGTGTTGCTAAGATGAAGAGGAACAATTTCCTTGGTATTTCTGTAGCTAAATATTTGTGTTTTTAAAGGTTTTGTTTGCTAACCTGTTATAGCTGAATGCTAGAAGATAATTTCGTCTTCATGAATTGATACTTTCTTTCTTCTTTGTATTTGTTTTTTTGTTCATATTAGTAATTCTTTTGAACGGATAGTTATCCAAGTGTGATATCTCTTGTTTAGCTTTGTTTTAAGACAATGTACTCCGGGAGGCGTCCAGGATCAATTTTTTTGGCCGGTCAAATTATTATTTTGAAGGGCACTTGCTTTCAGTGCTTTTCTATTCCCCACAACGGTTTTCAATTTAGGAGGTCCCAAATAGGAAACTATGCAACATCTGCACTTTATTGAAAAACAACAGAACAACCAACACAAAATTGAAATAAACAAACCAAAATTGAGGAATTGGTCCTCAATACCTTATTTTCCACAATATCTGTTAGTGGCCTCGTTGCTTATGGCTTGCAAGAGGTCGCTGGATTTTCTCCAGCCTCCGTTGTTCTCCGTCCTCCTTCATTGCTGCTTACAATACTCAAGATGATGTGAAGCCAATCTCATCAACAGCTTCCTCACTCTCATCAAAATCTTGTGGATCTTCTATATGAGCAGTATTAGCTCCATTGTGTTTTATATTTCCTTGTAGAACATCTCTTGCTCAGCTATGACAGTTCCACTCTGTATGACCTTTCTTCTGATAATAGTGGCATTCAATCTCTTGTTTAGTATCACCTTCTGCAGCATCGATCGCCAGTTATGCGTTTTCCTCGCTTAGGACTCTCTGTCATATGTTCCGCACTTCTCCATTGTCTACTTTCTTGACACCCTTTTCTGTTGGCAAAGGCATGGTCTTATCTTTCACAACATTCTTTTCAATGACGAGCCTCCCCTTAACTTTTGCGAGGAGAGAAGGATAATCAGTTATGCAACTCTCTGTGGAATAGACCACATCGTCCTGTTAGCGTTGATCACTCCAATCTGCATCCTTCTTCACTCCATTGTTCTCCTCCTATCTCGTGGCTCTGGAGGTGAAGGACGGAGGTCCTTGTGGTGGCAGTAGTGGCAGCGAGGGCCATGGACATGGTGGTAGAGTTCACACTGCTCCTGCACACATGCTTCTTCTATACCCGAGCCTTCCCCAAATTAGGCGCTTCTTTTATTTCCCTTTCTCATGCTAAACACTTTACCAAATTACAAAAAAACAGACAACATTTTCAGCCGTGTATTTTTTCTTCATCCACACAGAGACAGTTTCAAATCCAACAGGTAACAACATCCTTCAAATAGCGAGACAGGTCGTCCCAGCTGCCAATACTAATTCACCATGCTCCTGAATCCTTCTTCACGTGGGTCATGCAGGTTGACGCCCAAACCAGGTCGCTTCTGCTGAGCCAATGATTATTCTCCACGTCAAAAACTAACTCTAGATTCCACGCACACCGAGGGAAGAAAGAGGGGCTCTGATACCACTGATAGCAGACAAAGAACAATATATTCAATGTGTACACAACAAAATAGAAGAGCCATATATATGCTGTGGTAGAGAGAGAGGAAGAGAGGAATAGTTAAATAACTGTTCACAAACAAATGAAACTAACAATGTATTAAGCAACATTAACTAATGCGCTAACAATCTCGTCCCAAGGGATCAAACCCGTTAGAGAATTGTAATGGGAAATTTGCCTATAAAAATCAAACATCAAAATTTATATAACATTCTTGAAGTAAAAATAAAAATAAAAATATCAAAAGCGTGGCTCGGTTTAAAAATGCATGTGAACTACAAATGCTTCTAGCATGGAACTTGCACAATGCATACTTAATTTGAATAAGGATTTTGTATTGGAATTTGAAAATCAAAGTTTGGAGAGAGTTGAAGTGATTGAAAACAAAAGAGTTCAGCTATGCATAATACATCTTGATCTACATATTAATAAACAAAATATAACTTAATTATATATTTAAATAAATCTCATCAAATCATACCTAATTCTAGCTCCCAAATTCCAATTTCATGGTGACATTGATTGATAGCTATCATAGCCCATTTTTCAAAAAATTTGCATCCATTGTAAATAGTAATCAATATAAAAAGTAATTAAACCAAGTTTGAGATACACTTCTTTCAAGTCCTAGTGGTGACTATGACATCAATATACAAAGTGATGCCTTACTTGTCGATCTATGTAGTGTCGTCATTAACATAAATAATTTTTTTAAATGGGAAAGCTTTAGGGGAGGAATTGATTGGGAGTTGGTGGAAGTAGGAGTGATAGAAGGAAGAGGCGTGGGGTAGAAGTTTGTCAGGAGAATTGATGGAGGGCGGTGGAGTGGAGAAGGAGGTAGGTGAGTAGGAGGAAGAAGGGACGTGGGGCAGGCATGTCAGGTTGTAGATTACTGCAACTATGGACACCTCCACAAAGCACTTCCACTATCCTACAAACCTATCAATGCACACCTCCAACCTGAGCAGGTTACTTCTTCTTGCATACTCCCGGCCTGTGCTAAAATAGGAATGTTGGAACAAGGTATGGGTATCAAACAAAGCATAGAAGATAAAGGAATTTTGTCAAATGTTGCAGTTGCAAATACTCTGGTAGACATGTATGCAATGAGGAACCTTCAAAGGGAAAGTGAACTGTTTGACATATGTGTTTAAAAAAAACGTGGTTGTGGAAAACATTGACTACAGGATATACATGAAATGGGTATGATGAAAAGGCTTAGAAAATTTCAAGAAAATACAATTTGCAGGTGTAAATCAAAATTCCTCACGCTTTGCCTACATCCTCCCATCCTGTGTCAAATGGGAGATTTTTTTTTTCCTTTACTCCTTTGTTAGAGATTTATCAAGCGTTGAATATGAACTGGAACCTTGAGATCAAGGTGGTTTGGATAAGAGAATAGGTCTAGTTGGTAATTTCCCCACTAGGTTTTGAGCCAAGTGTAAAACTTGATTTTGAGCTTGAAATGGTTGTGCTAGTTGGTCCTGAAATGAGTTGGGTGCATGTCTGAACGGTGGAGAGAAAAAAGAAAAAGAATACTTGGTCAACATTTGTTTCAGAGATAGGAATGAGCATTTGGGTTTGGTTAGGCACATATCAATGCTTGAGAGCAAAAGAAACTTGTCTTTTTAATGAGGCCAAGGCGAGTACTACTTTTGGGTATTGCTTTCACAACATTACTTTTATTGGGTTTGTTTTTCCTATCCTTCATTCATTCGTTATGCTCCCAAAATGGATTCCTTTTCTTGGTTTCATTGGGTTTTTAAAAATCTCAGATTAAAGACATCTCCGCAAAAACAAAAACAATGTTTATGAATTCCTCACTTGAGCCAAAGACCTTAAATCCATCTACAGAAAACGATATTGTTTCTCTAAGAAATTCTAGTTCATTTCGTGATGTGGGGAATAGACCCAATCAAGATAAATCCAGCCCACCTGCTAATAACCCTCAGAAATTTCCTTCTCACAGCCCATTGGTCAGTGGGAATGCTTTAGTCATGGCTTCTGCAAGTCCTATGCTCACTACAAGCACTGATGGAGGTATTGCGAATCGGTTGATTTTATGGAAAGTTCATTGGTTTAGTGGAGCTAATCTTGTTTTCTTGGTATAACACATACGTGGCCTTAGAGGTTGTGTTGAATGGTACAAAATGGAGGGGTTGTGGAAGCACGTGAACTATGTGGCAAAATGATAAAAAAAGAGTTGGTGCCTTGTAGAATGCGAATGAACCCTCTTGGAGCACCTCTTTCTCTACGAATGTTAATTTTATCAGGCATGGTCTCCTTACCTTTATCTTTTATAATTTTCATATATTTTGGTTATTCATTTGCAATAAAATAAATTAAACTATTAGTTTCTCAAACAATTGAATATTTTAACTAGACGGCTAGTGCAATCGATAATACAAGACCTCGCGATTTTGCTACCAACTTACAATTTGACCCTCAACCATGTCGTGACCACAACCTCATGCATTACTAAACCCATGGTATCAAAACTTGGTGCTCGTGTCCATTGGTTTTGGCAAGAGCTAGATGAGTTAATTAAAACAACCATTGTTGTCTAGCTTGCAAAGTTAGAAAAAACACAATTTCCAGAGTCTTGTAAAACAACACTCGAGCCCCGTAAAAGAGATGTCAAATGTCGCATGTGTTCCTTGTTATGTAGAGAGTCGCATCAAGCATTTGCGTAACCTTGTTTGACCGTTTGTGCTCTCTTCGCCGCTCCTCTA
Organism: Taxus wallichiana var. yunnanensis; assembly: GCA_018340775.1. NCBI lineage: Eukaryota > Viridiplantae > Streptophyta > Pinopsida > Cupressales > Taxaceae > Taxus > Taxus wallichiana. The sequence continues at coordinate 926,761,858 of CM031242.1, forward strand.
GGAGCCATGTTACTCCGTTTTGCACTTTTAGGGAGTTGTTAAAACTAAAAAGTTGTTTTTATTTAGGCTCGCCATTTGAACCCTAAGAAACGAAATGTTTTTTTCACCTTCGCAAACCTCTAGTATTTTTAGTAGAAAATTGCTTGCAACCTTTAGTTTGGGGAAAGCACTCTCCTTGATAGTTTGGCAAAGGAATTTTGTAGGCCTTTGGTCGTAGTTTGACTAGGTCAAATTGGACCTATTACGACTGGTGGCTCTAGAAAAGCACTCTCCTTGATATTTTGACCTTTAGTATTGGGAAAGCACTCTCCTTGATATTTTGGCAAAGGAATTTTGTAGGCCTTGATCGTAGTTTGACTAGGTCAAACTGGACCTATTACGACCGGTGGCTCTGGAAAACCCATCGCCATTTGAAACTAGTTTGCAATTCTCAATACCGTTAACTATGGTGAATTCTCCATATATAGGGGAACTTGAAGGAAATTTCTGGTTACGTGTTCATCCATTAAATGTTAGTTTTGGACGTGGTTTTCTGAGCCCTCAAGCTAACTTTGATCGTTTGCAACTAGGCCTATTATGATTGATGGCCTCCAATCGTAAACTGTTCACCAGTTCTGAATTATGTCAGTTCCTGTGAACTCTTGGTATATAGGTGGACATGTAGGAATTCACCCGTCGTGAATTTACTTATTGGAAGACAATTTTTTAATGCAATTTTTTAGCCTCTGAGCCTAAATTGAACGTTTTTGCAACTAGTAGGAAAACATAAAAAGGAAAGTTGAAGGACCCTTGTCGGTTTTCCAAACTATTGTGGAAACTTGTTGACACTTGTAAATAACTGTTTGAAAATCTACAATGTGACTTGTGTGAAATTGAACTTTTGGCGAAATAGTGTTTCTCTCTCTCTTCCTATTTCTTTCTCTCTCCTTGGTTAAGAAATGAAGTGAACTGAAATGAAATAAATATGTGTCTCTAACCTTCTCCTTTTGAATGCAAATTATTAATGTTATTATGTAAATGGGAAACTAAAAATGATAATTATGCTAGATTAGGGTGGATGCCATGCCAACGATTTATCACTGATATCATGCTCACATGGTTTTGCAGGATGGAAGTAAGATGGGAAAAAGGGCATGGCATAATTCATTACTTATTATTGTAATTTATATATTTTATTGGAAAATGTATATATGTCTAATGTAGTTGCAATGTAATAGAAAATTTTATATTTGAAATTTGGTAATATGCATGAGATGCTAGTTTTAGGAATGCCTTGGGAAATGTGCATTTAATCATAGGTGTCATTTTGTTTCAAATTTATGTATGTTTAAAAAAAAGAGAAAGAAAAGGGGGTTGGATATATATGTTAAATGAATTTGAATTTAATATCTTGTACTACATTTCCAGTGTTCAATAGATAATTAATTAATTAGTGTGTTGTATTCTTACCTTGAAATTATAATAAAGAGAACTAAACGAAACACTCAACCCTAGTATAGGACTCGTGTATAACTACCTTTCATGTGTGAATCCTTTTAGTGTGAAAAACTAAAACCTTAGGATAAAATTCAATCTCTACACTCGATGTCATCTGTCTCGCATGATCTTTCTTAGCCCAAAAGAAATCGAAACCATAAAATGAACTTAAAATTTTGTGCTCGATGGAACCTCCTAGCTTAGGTAAATAAGACCCCTAGTTTTTTTATCATCATGGTCGGTATGTTTAGCATTACCGTCGTGAACCCGACGGTTAGGAGTGACCTAGACAAACTTTATCTGGAGTAAGTAGAACTAACACCTCCTTAGTATCCTAGTCATCTACCAAGTCTTATGAAGTTAGACCTAGAAGTTAACTTCATCTTTGAATGAATTCCCTGTGGGATCCAGACGATGCAAATGGACCTAGTGAAATAGTTGTGCTATGACTTAAACTCTTGTTAATGATCTCTTTAGTTCCTCACAGCGAAATGTGTTACTTTGGCTAGTGACAATATAGCGCCTTGATCTTTTACGAAGATTTTATAGGGTAAATATGTTTTCACACCTTAATCCAATTTATAATAGGGCGTAGAGCCTTGCGTGCAAATTGGAATTAAACTAAACCTCAGTTGATTAGGAGGTTAGTTTGTGGGTAGAAAATTGTAAGTAACTCTTTGCTAGCGAAATCAATTTGAATTATGTTGACTTTAGAGAACCCAGAAACCGAAACTTGGTTCCATAATCCCTTGCTATGCCCTTTTATGACATTAAGAATAAAATAAATTTCACATGCAAAATCGTGAAATGCTGAAACACGAGATCTTACCTTGAACACAAATCACTTGTGGTTCATAAGTAATTTATAATGCTCCCAATCATGTACTTCTTCATGATGTTAGACAAGCACTTTCGTAACTCTTTTGTTCTAAAGTGATGCCAATAATGAGACCATAGTGCAATGTTAGAGTAAAGCATATAAGAGTAAAATGAGATTTGAGGTTATGAATAATGTCACTCTTGGAGTCCTTATAACTCAATTAGAAATTTATTTGTGTTAAAAATAATATGAATTGCCCTTGGTGAGATCAAACTTTGAGAAAACAAAAGATTTATGTTAATCTAAATAAAGTTTCTTGATGTGGAAATGTTGAATGGATTCAACAAGTTACTGAATTATATTAACCGTGGTAGGTAAATAAAGGTACCATGATCAAAGAATGCTTATGGGAAAAATGTATCTTGAACCTAAACCTTCCTTAATCCTAAGATTGCTTTCTTGTCATCACGTCAGATTCACTGTGTAGCAAGGGTAAAATTTTAAACTTTGAATAAACGTTTGGGAAGCATAATCCTAACATAAGAACGAGAGAATTAGGAACTTTGTATATATTTTGAAATATGACAAATAATTATGTAAGTTATGGGGATTGTCATAAGGGAATAAGAGCCAACTTAAATGGTTGAACTGTAAGTTGAATGTGAAATGAATTTAAGAATCTGTAGGTGGAAAAAGGAGAAAAATTATCCTTGCATAATAATGTTCTTTTTAATGTTAATCGTAACTAAGATGAAATCATGGTACATAACTTTAACATTTTTAAATTGTGAATGGTTATAAACCCAATAAATAATTACTACTTATTGTCTTATTAGCACCTTTCTCCAAACATTTAAGAAACTTCAAATACCAAATTAATATCGATAGAACCCATGAATGGCAATACCAAATGAATTATATTTTTCATTTTATATTTCAATGTAGACATTCCATATTTTAAATACGAGACATTTAAAATATGTGGTCTTATTGACTTTTATCATTTATTACTTCTATTATAAGATTGCCTAATTCTAAATATGGGTATTTTCTTCACACCAAATCTTTCTTCCTTTATAAAAATGAAATAAAATTGGAATCCATCCACACCATAAAATCACAAACTTTATAACTCCTTTTTAATGACTTGTGCATAATTTTTACTAATATTATTAAGATAAATAGTGCCCTAGCCCGTTGCCTACCACCATGGTTGCAACGCTGTCACAAGCAGTCTACGAGCCCCTCTCAACTATGCATGGGTCAGCCAGAAGACGGGGCTAGAGGAGGCACAATTGCCAAAGATTCACATTCAGAGTTTTGTGAATCAAAACAGGAAGCCCTTCTCATTGGCGCAGCTATGGGAACCTATCCCTAGCGTGCAAATCTGATGGCGGCGGCTGTAAAAATGGCATGGAAAATAAAGCACCAATCTCTTGGATTGACATGGCTTTCGATGCTAACCAAGACCCCCCTTTTCAGAAAATCCGAGATAGAGTTTCTCCGACCTGTCACAAAATAGGGGGTCTCTCTATTGGGACAGGTAAAGATGGCTCAGCCTCTCCTACAAAACTCAACAATGGTTATGGATCATTTAAAAATGACGGATCTTCTCTCAAGAGCATGGATAGATCCAACTCGCTTCAGAGTCTCAAGGGAAATATTGCCAACGCCAATCAAAAAAGCGGTCACACAGGAACCTCTGGTGGAGATAAGTCCACATCTTATGCTTCAGCGGTCTCCAAACAAAAGGAGAATACCAGAAATGAGCTCTTGAAACCCTCCCAGGAGGTCCCGACGCTGAAAATCAAGGAGGATCTACTTCTAAAGATTCTTAAGGAGGAGGAAAATCTCTCCCAGCTGGGTCTCATATGTAGATTCCATAAATTTTGGCCTAAGCTTTCTCAGCTCCATGACTGGATAGCCCAGAGATGGAGGGAAAAAATACAAGGTAAGATTGAGCTTTATCCTTGTGCTAAAGCTTACTTCATTGTTGTCTTTGAAACCCCTGCAGATAGGGATTTAATTTTTAGCCAACATTGGGTTTGGGGGGAACATGGGCTTATGTCCAAACCATGGTATCCATCCTTCGACCCGTTAAAGGAGTCTTTTGATACCTACCCGATTTGGGTTCATTTACCAGGACTTCCATTACAACTTTGGAACAGATCTTGTCTCATTGCTATAGGAGATACTCTTGGCTCATGTGTGGCAGTTGATGATAAGACCTCCATTCAAACACATACTACGTTTGCTCGAATCCTGGTTGATATTGATACCTCCAAACTCTTACCAACAGAAATCAATCTTCAGATTGGAGAAAGGCTCTGGGTACAGAGGATTGACTATGAGAGACTTGCCTTCAGATGTTGGCGTTGCTTCCAAACTGGTCATGTTACAAACGATTGTGAACATTCCAAACGAAAGACCAAAACTGCCTGGTGGAAGGATTCTCTACCTGAACATCTTACAATTGACTCAGATCCGGCTGAGGATTCTAGTGCCCCCCTGCAAGTTGACTCACCCGTCATGGTTGATTCACAGACCAACACAGAGAAACTACCTACAGACTATTCTCCGCAGATTGTTGATTCAGTGTTTAAGGAAGTTTCGCCCCCTTCCTATGGGTCACATCCCCATCAAATCCATTGCAGTTGCTCTTCCGATTGCATTGGATGCAGGAAATCTGAATGGACAGTGGTGGATAGGAAAAAGAAGGGAAATGCCAAATCTAAATCCCCCACCACTTCAGACAAGGTATGATTCTTGTCGTTTTTGGTGCTATTATTGTTACATCTAGGCAAATGGCCAACTGCACATTCTGTCCGGGCAGTCAGTGTTACATGTTCTTTGTTAAGTTGTTGTTTTTATTTGCTTTTTGAAGCAAATGGTTTTGCTTTTGCTGGTTCTTGACAGATTATTTTCTGTTGTTGGGCTTTTTGGGGAAAAATATTGCTTTTGAGCACTGTTGTAAAAGGGTATAGTCCCTTTCAAAAAACTATTTACCAATAATAAAAAAATATTATTAAGATAAATTAAAAAATTCTAAATTATGAGACATACTCTTTCACAAACAAGGGTTTTAAATTAGAGCTTTACAATTCCACAATTTCGAATATAAGCTTGTGTATCGTGCGCCCAGGTTTTTGTCAGGAAACCGATGAAAACAGTTAACTGAAGTTCTTCTGGCCGTGCTTAGCACATCTTTATCAAAATGACATGTGGTTTGGGTTTTTTCAACAACCATTTACCTCTTGCAACTCTATGTATTACTTTTTATTTTTTCTTAGCGGTAGTTTATAGAGAAATTTCAATACTGCACTGGATAATTTTATGTGAACGGGCGCTGAAAATCATATAACCATGGAAAACATACGTAGGTTCTGCTTGTTCAGTTTTCATTTGTTTTGAGAAGAATGACTGGGTAAAAAATAAATTGTCGGCTGAAATATCTAAGGATTTCACTTCCGGTGCTTTATACAAATGAATCAGTGTTTATTAATTCCACAACTACATAATGTTTATTTCATCTTCTAAAGCTTCAACAACTGAAACCAAAAGAAAACCGTAAAACTGGGAATTTTAGCAGAAAACCCTAAAACTGGGAATCAGCTTGTACAGGCAAAAGATTTCAAGTATTTGAAGTAACCAAAAGAAAACACAACATGAAGCGCTTACCTGAAAACCCTAAAGCTCGGAATCTATTTCAGACGATCACTTAATAGTCAATAACCTATGATGCTGGGATTTGGCTTCTCTGGAACTGCCCAGAAAATTGTGAATACCTTGCGTATTAGCAATTCCCTGCATATGGCGTATCAACTTGGGTTGTTGTATGGGGGTGAGTTGACAGGGAGCCCTATTCAGCATGATCCCTGCCCCTTCCAGCAGCCCAGACAAAAGGGCGCAGATTAAAGCACCGCTTCCGATGCGCATAAGCCTCTTCCCCATCCCCACAAGCGCTCCCATGGCAGCCCCTGCTACAACATAATTCCAGGGATCCTCCTTCTGTCTCACACAGGCCATCAAATATTCAAACCCTGAATGAACGAAACCCCACGCCGCAAGCGAACCACCAGAGCGCGGCGCATTCATTATTGCAGCTCGGGTGGCAGGAATAAAACGCTTACCAGGAGGGGTTTTGTACAATTCTCTGATAAAATGGTAAATCGCTCCTCCAGCAGCTCCTAAGCAGAAGCCGCTCCCGACGTGATCCACAATTCTGTGTGGGAATGGTTCCTCCATGCCCTCGGTCGACGCCATGATGCTCCAAATTGCTATTAACTTACTTAATTCAAGACTTCCACCACCATTTTAGTTGTGAATACCTTGCTCTAGATATATATGACGCTCAACTTTTAAACATACATATTATTTTAATATTTATCTTAATTGTGAATACCTTGCGTATTAGTGAGATTTTTTTTGTTCTTATCAGTTATGCTTTTCTTTTTCAATCCATCTTCTGAACATGCAAAATATTTGACAAAGTTTTTAGTAAGGTTTTTTTCTTTTTTTTTCTTTTTTGGGTCGTAAATGATATTGTTTACATGTAAAATGTTTTGACAATATCTCGAGGACAAAGTGAAAAAGAATTCACACAGTCTTCCTTTTATAGGTTGTAAATGATATTGTTTAGATGTAAAATATTTGGACAAATTCTCAAAGATGAAGGGATTTTTTTATAAATATTTCACTTATTCTTTACAGCCAATTATAATTCAATTTTACTAATATATTAACAATTGTTCTTTTGTATAAATGTAACAATCATAGATGATATTGGAAATTTCTATTCTTAATACAAAAGAAATTAGGATCATTATCAATAAAATAAATTATAGATTAGAATTTATGTTCATAATCAATTAATTATTTATTATAAATTTGTAATCATGATTTTAAATGAAAATAAATATATATCTCTAAATTTTATAAAAAAATTTGCAACTATTGTATGTTGTCTACATTTTATGTGACTGAAGATGTTCTTCAAATTTTACTAATAAATTCACAAATATATTATTTCAAACATTAATAAAAAGTGTCTTGCAAAGTTGATTGTTTTGTTTAATTTACTAATATACACTAACTAGGAAGGATTTGTCATTTCTTGTCCTTGTTAGCTTTTTGATTTCACTCAAATTTATTTTTGTTGTATTTAACAATAAATGAATTGTTTAGATATTGTGCAATCACATTTATCTATTTTTATATTTAATAAAAATTGTAAAGCTTATATATACACGAACAAAATTGATCATATATTTTTAAAAATTATACATATTTTTAGTTATATTTTAGGCTTTTTATTTGTTATATTCAAGATTTTGAAAAATTAGTTAAAATTAGAAATTGGTTTCTATAGATTTATTTGGATTTTATAAAAATAAGGGACCTATAATTATATGTTTTTCGGAGCATGGGCCACTCTATGGGATCTTGGCAATAAGACGGGTCGCACAGAGGGAGTTGGTAGTACCAGGGGTCAAATTTACACCCATCCTCTTTCTTGTATGTTGTAAGTCAGTGTTGCGTTCAGTAGGTATAGTTACAAAAATGGTAACATAATCCTTTATACCATTCTCTTCAAACAATAAAGAAATTCTGGCCTTCCAGACACCAAAATTCGAGGCACCATCTAATCTGTCCTGATCTCTCAAACCAGCTGAAGCCATCTCAAAGGATAAAAGTAAAAAGAATTTAAAGAGATCAAACTAGGTTATAGAAACCCTCAATTTCTTTCCTAGGGCAAACCTTTTCTACCCTTAACACAACTCTGATACCATGTGAAAATTCTATTGCAGTCACTGATTATTAATCTCCTATCTTTAAAGATTATTTAACTGCCGAAAAATAATTCATAGCTAATATCAAAAAATAACACAACTGCAACTTCACTAATAAAAATACGGAAAGAAATGCGTAACACAAAGAACACAATATTTTCGGACAAATTGTCCTTGGAAAAACCCCTAAGGGAAAACCAGTTCTACAGATGAGGAATTATATTAACTTCAGCAAATTAAGAGATACAAAGATTCCTTGCCTCTTACTGGTAGAACTCCGACAATCTCCCAACTTCTCCCGCTGATATTCCCCCACTGTTATCCCCAACACTATCATTGTGCCCTTGCTAACACTGCAAGACTGTTTGCTATCACTGCAAACTTACAAACTCATTTGCTAGCACTGCAAATGCTTCTCCAAAACTTGTGTTCTCCAAATGCCCAATGACCTCCTTTTATACTACTCTCATTGGTAAACCAACGGCTGAGATCGATTCTCAATCGACAGCTGAGATACATAACAACTTAACAACCATAACAAATAGGTTGCAAGGTGTCACTAAAGGAAATCAAAAATTAGAAAATAATTAAATACATTCTCAACAATAAGATAACTATTATCTAATCTTAGTAAATGGACGAATAGTTGTCCAAGCTAACAAATTAATAGGTTTTGTATTAGAATTTGAAAATCAAAGTCTGTAGAGAGAACTGAAATCGCCAATCATTGAAGAGTACAACCGTGCATACTACATCTTTATTTACATATTAATAAATAAAATATAACTTAATTAAATGTAAAAAAATCTAACCAAATCCTACCTAATTTTGGTTCCCAAATCCCAATTTCGAATGACATAGACATATGGTTGGCATATCCTATTTTTAATTAAATTTTGCATTCATTATGAAAAATAATCACTATAAGAAGAAGTAATTAATCCAAATCCGAGATACACTTATTCAAGTTCACACTTTGGTGAATATGGCATCAATATACAAAGTAATGCCTTAACATCAAATTTACATCCCAAATTCCAATACCAGTGGTCTACAACTGAATCTAATTATGCTGAAGGTGTTCCCCCTATGGTAAATATCTTGTGGTCGTTCACACCACTGCCTAAATTTGATAGGAATTTTGACGTTCACGCCATTGGTATTGTTGGCTAGGTAAGGAAACAGTCACAACCATGTGAGTGCGTGTGGTGGTATTACCGGCCTACTGCACCGAGGAATCATGTGGTGGAAGTGTCATTGATAATATTCAAAATGCCACACCTTAGGGTAATGATCTCTATCAAGGTTTTCTTATATACACTTACTCGTGACGAGAAGGTTGAAGATGTACTTGGTACACTTCACCACGAGACTCCACTTCTCATCGTAGCATCATGGTCGGCCTTCATGTTGTGAATGACATTCCAAGCATGCAAACTATCAAGGTTTTGAACATGAGGTCCCTTGAGGTACTAGCCAATCCCTCTCTATTATGTCTTAGTATGAACATATTTTAGAAGTTTTGTTTTTCTTGAGGCGAGTCTCAATATAGAATGTTGTATTCAATGGAAGCCATAATCTTTACGAGTTTCCCTTTGCTTTATCATTTTCAAGCCCCTACAAAGCCACCGGGTTCCTCCCGATAAATCAATGGTAGGTTCCTGCTCTGGGTCCGGTGAAATGAATTTGAAAGGTGTTCGAAGCCTGTGACATGACAAAGTGAAATCAACACTATGAAGGCTTGTGGAAGCTTCGCTGACCTGCGACAGGGCATGGACATTAATGATGGTGTGAAACCCAATCTGATCACCATGGTAAACATTCTACCCGCATGCATAGACTTAGCATCTCTGCAACATGGTAAGGAAATCCATGCTAATAAAATTACATGATGTTTCTCTTGTCCAAATTGTTGATGTGTCATTCACTAATAGACATGTATTACAAATGTGAAAGTATTGAGGATGGTCATAAAGTGTTTTGTAGTACCCACAAAAAAATTAATATCATAATAAAATTTTAAAAAAGGATGTATTGTGAAGTGATGTGGATCTAGGTAGCCATCAGGCACATGGACAGGGAATGATGATGGTAGTGAGTATGAAAGGGGGTTGTCATTATTGCAGATTCCTTTTCGGACATGTTTCTTTTCCTTGCAAAACAATACAAGCACTTAATTTGAGAAACCCAAGGAAACGTTGTAAATTTAGCATTGTTTGGATAGTTTCAATGAATGCGATTCTAGAGTATTTGGTTCCTCACAAGAGAGTCACATGGTTTCACTATACAACAAACAGGATATCCAATCTGATCATTTTGCATTTTCCTACTCACTCTGGCCCATGTAAAAATACAAGCACCGGAAAAGGGTATTGATATCTATTTACAAAGGGATCATATTTTACATGGTTGCAATTGATCTGGTCATTGTTTTCTTTAAAATTGTCTCATCCATTGAGGAAAGCAAGCCTGGGATAGAGAGGACCCATGGAGATGCATTTCCTTCTAGACACAACACAATCCCAGCCTCATTCCATTCAAACAATGTTTTGTGAAATCACCTCACCAAATCTCACAAATGAATGCCCATCAGAAGTATTGTTTGTGCTCCTATAACATCTATGTCCATACCATCCGAATATTCATCCGAATACCTCCTGTAATAATTCCTGAGGGATGTTGTGTGAGCCATAGAATTTATGGAGGGCCTTCTCTACAAATTGGTGTGAACAGTGGCATGGGGGTGTGTGTTCATGCTAGATCTACATACTGACCACTTTGCTTGTTTTGTGGCCTTCTAGTGAGTCAACATGACCTATTGTGGAGCTCAGCTCATGTTATGGGCTCGACCATGCCTTTTATGGTTTACATGAGAGAGCTCGGTTATATTTACTTCACCAACTTGGCCTATCATCACCAAGCTCGATCGGTTTGAGCAACTCAATGCCTTTGTCTAGAAAATTGTCTCGAATGGGGGTTTTGGTACCCATCTTTAGTTGTTATTTTCCTTTGAGTTTCCTTTCCACCTCACTAACTCACCAAGGCTTTTGGGAGTTCCCCACCTTGTGTCAAGATAGCTCACTCGATGTGGATTTGTTCAAGCTCGTGTGTGGAAATCTGTTATGTAATGTTGGGTTTTGGTTCAAGGCTCGTGCTTTTTATGAGTCTCTCTATTTTGATCTTGGACTCACTTGGTGTTGATTTCATAGCTTTGCTTAGAGTTTCCCTTACACGATTCAAACTATACATTCGACTCATTATACCTTTAAGGGAGCTCCCTATTTTGAATAAGATTTCAAGAAAATGTAAAATGGTGGAGCTATGGTTGCACGCAAACTATTTGGTGAAATGTTAAGAGAGACTTGGAGCTTTGTAGAATGTGGGCGAACCCACCTAGAGCACCACTTACACTACGGACGCTAGTAGCTTGCTAGACATGGTCTTCCTTACCTTAATCTCTTGTAACTTTCATATAATTTGGTTATCCATTTGCAATAAAATAAAAATATGAAACCATTAGATATGATACAATTGGATAATATAATCAAGTGATTAGCGTGAAACAATAAAAATCCTTATGATTTACCTCACCGACCTACAATTTGACCTTCACTTTTGTTAAGCTACTGCAACCTTATACATTGTTATCTAAAGTCTCAAAATTAGATGCTCGTGTCCGCCAAAGATTGGTGAGGGTTAGATGATTAGTCAATAAAATAACTTTTTTCTACCTTGTAATTTTTAAAAACTCAATATTCCAACACTCATAAAGACTTTCTAGACCTCGGAAAAGAGAAGTGAATTTTTTTCCTTGCTCCTTGCTATGTGGGGAGTTGGTTTAAGCCTTAGATTAACCCTGATTGATTGTTAGTACTCCCTTCACCACTCCCCTAGAATCCCGGTTATCCCATTTTGCACTTTTAGGAAGCTGTTAAAACTGAAATGTTGGGTTTTGTTTTGACCCACCGTTTGAACCCTGAGCAATGGAATGCATATTCGCCTTCTCAAACCTCTAGTATTTTTACTAGACAATTGTTTGTAACCTTCAGTTTTGGTAAATACACTTTTCTTGATAGTTTAGAAAAGGCATTTTGTATGCCTCGGGTTGTAGTTGGACTAGGTCAAACTTGACCAATTACGACTGGTGGCTCTGAAAAACCCATCACCATTTGAAACCCATTTTCCAGTTTTGTCATGTCTCGATGAATTCTCCATAGATAGGAGAACTTGTTGAAACTTCTCATTGCGCGTTCTTAAATTGAACGCTATTTTTGACGTGTTTTTCGAGCACTGTGAGCCAACTTTTGATGGTTTGCAACCATGTTGATTACGACCGATGTCCTAAAAAAATTGGCCGCCAATCGTAAATCATTCACCAGTTCAAAATTCCATCAGTTTTTGTGAATTCTTGGTGTATAGGAGGAAACGTAGAAACTTACCCGTGGTATGTTTTCTCACCGGAAGACAACATTTGAAAGTTGTTTCTTAGCATCTAAGTCTAAATTGAACTTTTTGCACCTATCATGAAAACGTAAAAAGAAAGTTATAGGTCCCCCGCTGGAGTTACAAAACCCCATGGAAACTTGTTGTCACTTATAACTAACTGTTTGAAAGTCTACCATGTGACTTGTGTGAAATTTAAATTTTGGCAAAATAGTTGATCAGGGGGATCAATGTTAGTGTCAAAAGTTCGCTAAAATTCCCTAAACCATGCCAAAGGCAAAGAGAGCCTTCATATAGATTTCCGACGACTATAAGAACGTGAAAACAGACACTCCTGAGCTCAAGATATATCCAACAAAGTTTGGTCAACAGGGAAGGTCAACATTGGTCAACGAGTCCATGGTGACGTGGATGCGTGCACAAATGGAAAAATGGCTCACCAAAGATCGGGCAAGTGGCAAAAGAAGAAAAGGGAAAAATGAAGGTTGTTTGAGTTGTTTGCAGACCTCCGGTCTTCGACACACGTAAAGCAAAGCTAGAACAAGAGGCTCAACTTTTATTATGGAAGGGAGCCCGCCACCGTGAGGATGATTATATCATCGCCGACGTGGTGGGTCCTCAAACCACCATGTGGCTTGCCACCACAAGTTTGATTTGCCTATCGAGGGTCGACAAGTGGTATTTATTGCCATATTTCATTTGGAATGTCATTATATTACTTGGGTCGAATATCATATATTACCTTTGTAATTATTTGGCATTTTAACGTCCATGTCATTTTTTATGTGTTTGGGATTTTGGGCTAGTCAACATTGCCACATTATCTCCCAACATATCCACATATTTCCTAGCAACTCGGAGTGTCAACAACAACTCACCACAACCAACGCAAATCGTTTGGGGCCAACCAACAATGCACTGGTTTCCACTTAACTCGGCGGTCAAACCTTACCATATTGCCAACAACCCTACTACATAGCTCGGCCCATATCACGGGCATTTCAAACAACACAAATCCAAATTCAAACACAGCTCGGAAAATATAAGTGGTGGCCAACAAAAGGCGAATAGGTGTGGCCTAAGCCACGTTTAAAATGGCGGGTCATTTTATATTTAAACCTCCAACCATGACTACCTCCGCTCAATGTGGGATATCTCACCCACATGCAAAATAGACTCCGCCATAATGCATGCCGCCGGGTTTTGAACCCATAACCTCCACTTCCCAAGACATATCCACCAACCAACTCGCCTAGAGGCTTGGGCAGATTATAAAATGGGTCGCTGCAACTTATACAAGGGGCAGGTCTGTGCAAAGCAACATAAGGAGGTAGTTTTCAGAAAACGCCATTTTTGAAGGCCCTACACTTAGAATGGGAACTCAAAGTAAAAAGGTGAAATGTAGGGAATTTTGAGACAATTCCAAAAATATAAGATTTGATGTTTTTTGTTGAGTTTTAACCTATTTTTGGAAGCTTTGAATGTAGTTTTTAACAGGATCTACAAGACAGCTAGTTGGAAAACATGAATTTCAATGCACTTCCTGGTCCAAATTGTGTGACTTGGTGTAAACATGAAAAGTGTTTAGAATTCATAGATGATATCAAAAATATTTTTTTTCATAGAATGTTTTTAAATCCCATTTGTTTTGTATGTGTTTTTCTAACACAATTGCGGGAGATAACACATTGTGAAAACACCGTAGGAGACACAGATCATTCTTGGGACGCTTTCTGCTATTTTTCAGAATTCTTGGGACATTGATCAGATCATTTGTAGGTTTTGATTCATTATTGGTTGTTTGTAAGAGTTATTGTACTTACATTTCAATATTATTAATGGATCGGTTCAATCCGAACCCGGGACGTAGGAATTTCCAAATCCCGTAAACAATCTTGTTTGTTATCTGAGTGTTTTCAGTTCTGATTATTTATTTGTTACCCAAGTTTTCCAAACTTCTATGGATGCATAATAATCAGAATTTAATCAATTTGTGGAGCTTAGAATACTTAAAATTGATTAAAAAATCATGATCTTTGGAATCTTTTAAAAGTGAAAAAATACAACACATGTTTTTAGATCAAGTTTGGTATCAGAGCAGTTAGATTACCGGATTAGCTTCTAATTGTGTTTGAAAATTTGGCTTCAGTTTCAGTATTGATTTCACTTTTCAGTGTGCAAACATTTTGGGGCTTGTTAATCTTCTTTCGCAGTGTGTAATTTTGGAATTACAAGTTGTGTTTGCAGGAACGAGGAATCATGGGCAAGTCATCCAAACAGGAGAAACTGGATGAGCTTGAAGCCATAAACCGCCAACTCCAAGAAGAAAACTCTTTCTTGAGAGCTAATTTTTATTCCTTAGAAGAGGAAATAGTGCGGTTAAAATCTGAGCCACAATCCTCTATAACCAAGAAAGAGGAGTATGTCAATAAGATGCTTGAAGAGAGCAAGAAGTTGATGGGCTTTGTTAAAGAGTTGCAGGATGAAAGACGGACCAAGGATGCTCTCTTGGAAAAGCTACAACAAGGTGAACATAAGAAGGAAATGCCTTCCAAATCAGATGCGAGTGTACTATGATGACAGAATGCACTATAATTTTTCACATTTTAATTCTTCCTCTCATTCGATTTTAGATGTTCCTTTGGGTCATTTGAAAAACACACTAAGGGAATTGGGTCTAAGCTAATGGTTAGATGGGATTTAACGAAAGGGCCTTGGTAAAAATGGACAAGGTGATGCTAACTCAAAGATAGGTAGAGGATCAACCTCGGTTTGCAAGTTTGGGTTATTCTAGTGGGAAAATGGAAATTGGAGAAAGTTCCAAGGTGAAGGAAGACATGCTTCCAAACAACCAAGGATCTACGCCACTAGAATTACGAGGATTCCGCCATCGGGAGGAACAATGAAAGGTGTAAGAAAATAGGTAAAATAGGCAATCAATTCCATCTCCTCCCACTTACACTAAAAATAGCACTAAGGGAAAATCAAATCTTAAAACTTCTAATACACTCTTTCAGTTGGAACAATATAGCTTTGGTAGGTAGAAATATGCTTTCCCTTGCACATTTTGTGAAGGTACTAATCATTTTGTTGCATATTGTTGGAAGAGGAAAATTTTGATTAAAAGTTAATGCCTTTTGTGAATAATAAGGTAGGTGTTAAAGACCAATCTCACCAAGGAAAGGTGAGCAATGAAAAGAATGTTACCTCTCCTAAAGGGAATCATTCTCGTAGACAGAGTTCGAGAATGGTAAAATGGGTAAGACTCCTAAAAATAGGGAACTTAAATTTTGTTCCCATTAAAATAGGAATGGTCATGATGTTAAGGTTTGTTGGTTTGTTTCTAAACAACAAAATTGGAAAGTTTTAAAAAGAACAATATTGTAAAACCAACAAAGTCTTAACCTTAACTAAAACTCATTTTGGTATTGAGAAGGTAAAACAACCAAAACGGAAAAACCCAAGTGATTGGTTGGGAAAAACACTCCTCAACTTTATATTTGCACTACAGTAAATTGTTGATAGTAGGCAAGCAAAAAAATTTCAGAGCTATATTTTAGGGATTCCTGTTGATTGATAAGGATTTGTTCCTAAGTTGATATTTAAGCTTTGAAAATGAATGGAAACAACTGAAGAGAAGATTTGAGTGATAGGTTCATCATACTCATGTTTTGTTTTCTCATATTGGTTAGTAGTTCCATTGTTGAAAATAGTATGCAAGGATAGGCATCAGTAGCATGTCTAAATTTGAAACTTGCAGTTGTAATCAACATAATCACAAAGTGTCAGTTGAACACTAGCTTCCATTATAGATGGGTGTTATTATCTGACTTATTATTTGTGATGGCGATACAATGTTTTGGCATATTCATGTTGATTCAGTTGTTGACTATAGCTATTTTTGGGCGTTGATAGTCTATTATATTCTGATAGTGAATACTTGTAGTTGTTATAGTTTCAGATGGGCAGTGGGCACTAGCCTAATTATGGGCAGTTTAGATGTCTTGTATACTGATCTGTGTTATGGAATTGTAATTTTTGGTAATCGGCCGTATCACAAAGTGACAATTGAACACTAGCTTTCCATAATAGAATGGGTGTTATTATCTAGTCAATTATTTGTGATGGCATTATAGTGGGGTATGACAGTTCACAGTTGTGCGTAGAGTTGACAGGGTTGTAACGTTTCAGTTGAACACTAGCTTAATTGGGTGTTATTATCTGATCGGTTATGTAATTAGCTAATCAACTATTTGCATTTTTATTAACCTATAATGTTATTTCAGGTTCTTGTATGTGTTTGTGCAATGCAGAAGAGATAACATTATTTGTGGGTTGATACACAACTTTTTGTGGACAAAAGCCTTCTCAATAGGGAGGAGTGATCAGGGGATCAATTTTAGTGTCAAATGTTCCCTAAACTTCCCTAAACCATGCCAATGTAGTAGAGCCTTCAAAGATCTTTCCGATGACTATAAGAACGTGAAAACGGACACTCTGAGCTCAAGATATGTCCAATCAAAGTTTGGTCAACCTGGAAGGTCAACATTGGTCAACAGGTCCATGGTGACGTGGACGCGTGCACAAATGGAAAAATGGCTCAGTCAGCATCGGGCAAGTGGCAAAAAGAAGAAAAGGGAAAAATGAAGGTTGTTTGAGTTGTTTGCAACCTCCGGTCTTCGACACACGTAAAAGCGGGCTAGAACAAGAGGCTCAACTTTTGTTACGAGGGGAGCCCGGCCGCCGTGAGGATGATTATATCATCACCGACGTGGTGGGTCCTCAAACCACCATGTGGCTTGCCACCACAAGTTTGATTTTCCTATCGAGGGTCGACAAGTGGTATTTATTGCCATATTTCATTTGGAATGTCATTATATTACTTGGGTCGAATATCATATATTACCTTTGTAATTATTTGGCATTTTAACGTCCATGTCATTTTTTATGTGTTTGGGATTTTGGGCTAGTCAACATTGCCACATTATCTCCCAACATATCCGAATATTTCCTAGCAACTCGAGTGTCAACAACAACTCACCACAACCAACACAAACCGTTTGGGACAACCAACAATGCAATTTGGTTTCCACTTAACTCGGCGGTCAAACCTTACCATATTGCCACCCAACCCTACTACATAGCTCGGCCCATATCACGGGCATTTCAAACAACACAAATCCAAAGTCAAACACAGCTCGGCCAATATAAGTGGTGGCCAACAAAAGGCTAATAGGTGTGGCCTAAGCCACGTTTAAAAAGGCGGGTCGTTTTATATTTAAACCTCCAACCATGACTACCTCCGCTCAATGTGGGATATCTCACCCACATGCAAAATAGACTCCGCCATAATGCATGGCTGCCGGGTCTTGAACCCATAACCTCCCCTGCCCAAGACATATCCACTGACCAACTCACCTAGAGGCTTGGGCGGATTATAAAATGGGTCCTGCCGTAACTTATACTGAGGGCGGGTGTGTCATGCAAAGCAACATAAGGAGGCAATTTTCAGAAAATGCCATTTTTGAAGGCCACTGCACTTAATGGGAACTCGAGTAAAAGGTGAAATGTAGGGAATTCTTGAGATGATTCCAAAATATAAGATTTGATGTTTTTTGTTGAGTTTTAACCTATTTTGGAAGCTTTGAATGCAGTTTTTAATAGGGATCTACAAGACAACTAGTTGGAAAACATGAATTTCAATGCACTTCAGGTCCGAATTGTGACTTGGTGTAAACATGAAAAGTTTTCAGAATTCAGAGATGATCTCAGATATATTATTTTTTTCATAGAATGTTTTTAAATCCTCCATTTGTTTTGTAGGTGTTTTTCTAACACAATTGCAGGGAGATCACATTGTGAAAACACTGTAGGAGCCACGGATCGTTCTTGGGACATTTCTGCTATTTTTCAGAGTTCTTGGGACATTGATCAGCTCATTTGCAGGTTGTGATTCATTATTGGTTGTTTGTAAGAGTTATTGTACTTACATTTCAATATTATTAATGGATCGGTTCAATCTGAACTCGGGACGTAGGAATTTCTGAACCCCGTAAACAATCTTGTTTGTTATCTGAGTGTTTTTAGTTTTGATTATTTATTTGTTACCCAAGTTTTTCGCACTTCTATGGATGCATAATAATCAGAATTTAATCAATTTGTGGAGCTTAGAATACTTAAAATTGATTAAGAAAATCACGATCTTTGGAAACTTTTAAAAGTGAAAAAAATACAACACACGTTTTCAGATCAAGTTTGGTATCAGAGCAGTTAGATTGCTGGATTAGCTTCTAATTGTGTTTGAAAATTTGGCTTTAGTTTCAGTATTGATTTCACTTTTCAGTGTGTAGACATTTTGGGGCTTGTTAATCTTCTTTTGCAGTGTGCAGTTTTGGAAGTACATGTTGTGTTTGCAGGAACGAGGAATCATGGGCAAGTCATCCAAACAGGAGCAACTGGATGAGCTTGAAGCCATAAACCGCCAACTCCAAGAAGAAAACTCTTTCTTGAGAGATAATTTTTATTCCTTAGAAGAGGAAATAGTGCGGTTAAAATCTGAGCCACAATCCTCTATAACCAAGAAAGAGGAGTATGTCAATAAGATGCTTGAAGAGAGCAAGAAGTTGATGGGATTTGTTAAAGAGTTGCAGGATGAAATACGGACCAAGGATGCTCTCTTGGAAAAGCTGCAACAAGGTGAACATAAGAAGGAAATGCCTTCCAAATCAGATGCAGGTACTATGACAGAATGCACTATAAGTTGTTCACATTTTAATTCTTCCTCTCATTCAGTTTCAGATGTTCCTTTGGGTCAGTTTGAAAAACACACTAAGGGAATTGGGTCTAAGCTAATGGTTAAGATGGGATTTAACGGAAAGGGCCTTGGTAAAAATGGACAAGGTGATGCTAACCCAATACAGGTAGAGGATCAACCTCGGTTTGCAGGTTTGGGTTATTCTAGTGGGAAAATGGAAATTGGAGAAAGTTCCAAAGCAAAGGGAAGGAAGACATGCTTCCAACAGCCAAGGATCTACGCCACTAGAATTACAAGATTCCGCCATCAGGAGGAACAATGAAAGGTGTAAGAAAATAGGTAAAAGAGGTAATCAGATTCCACCTCCTCCCACTTACACTAAAAATAGCACTAAGGAAAATCAAATCTTAAAACTTCTAATACACTCTTTCGGTTGGAACAATATAGCTTTGGTAGGTAGAAATATGCTTTCCTTGCACATTTTGTGAAGGTACTAATCATTCATTTGCATATTGTTGGAAGAGGAAAATTTTGATTAAAAAGTTAATGCCTTTTGTGAATGATAACGCAGTCTTTAAAGACCAATCTCACCAAGGAAAGGTGAGCAATGGCAAGAATGTTACCTCTCCTAAACAGGGGAATCATTCTCGTAGACAGAGTTATGAGAATGGTAAAATGGGTAAGACTCCTAAAAATAGGGAAGTTAAATTTTGTTCCCATTGTAATAGGAATGGTCATGATGTTAAGGTTTGTTGGTTTGTTTCTAAACAACAAAATTGGAAAGTTGTTAAAAAGAACAATATTGTAAAACCAACAATGCTAAACCTAACTAAAACTCATTTTGGTATTGAGAAGGTAAAACAACCAAAACGGAAAAACCCAAGTGATTGGTTGGGAAAAACACTCCTCAACTTTATATTTGCACTACAGTAAATTGTTGATAGTAGGAAGCAAAAAAAAATTTCAGAGCTATATTTTAGGGATTCTATTGATTGATAAGGATTTGTTCTAAGTTGATATTTAAGCTTTGAAAATGAATGGAAACAACTGAAGAGAAGATTTGAGTGATAGGTTCATCATACTCATGTTTTGTTTTCTCATATTGGTTGGTAGTTCCATTGTTGAAAACACTATGCAGGGATAGGCATCAGTAGCATGTCTAAATTTGAAACTTGCAATTATAATCAACATAATCACAAAGTGTCAGTTGAACACTAGCTTCCGTTATAGATGGGTGTTATTATCTGACTTATTATTTGTGATGGCGATACAATGTTTTGGCATATTCATGTTGATTCAGTTGTTGACTACAACTATTTTTGGGCGTTGATAGTCTATTATATTCTGATAGTGAATACTTGTAGTTATTCTGATTGGATGGGCGTGGGCACTAGCCTAATTGTGGGCAGTTTAGATGTCTTGTATACTGATCTATGTTATGGAATTGTAATTTTTGGTAATCATGTATCACAAAGTGACAGTTGAAAACTAGCTTTCCGTAATAGAATGGGTGTTATTATCTAGTCAATTATTTGTGATGGCATTACAGTGGGGTATGACAGTTCACAGTTGTGTGTAGAGTTGATAGGGTTGCAACATTTCAGTTGAACACTAGCTTAATTGGGTGTTATTATTTGATCGGTTATGTAATTAGCTAATCAACTATTTGCATTTTTATTAACCTATAATGTTATTTCAGGTTCTTGTATGTGTTTGTGCAATGCAGGAAGAGATAGCATTATTTGTGGGTTGATACACAACTTTTTGTGGACAAAAAGCCTTCTCAGTAGGGAGGAGTGATCAGGGGATCAATGTTAGTGTCAAATGTTCCCTAAACTTCCCTAAACCATGCCAGTGCAGTAGAGCCTTTAGAGAGCTTTTGATGACTATAAGAACGTGAAAAACGGACACTCGGAGCTCAAGATATGTCCAGTCAAAGTTTGGTCAACTAGAAGGTCAACATTGGTCAACAGTCCATGGTGATGTGGACGCGTGCACAAATGGAAAATGGCTCAGTCAGCATCGGGCAAGTGGAAAAAGAAGAAAAGGGAAAAATGAAGGTTGTTTGAGTTGTTTGCAACCTCCGGTCTTCGACACATGTAAAAGCGGGCCAGAACAAGAGGCTCAACTTTTGTTACGGAGGGGAGCCCGGCCACCGTGAGGACGATTATATCATCGCCGACGTGGTGGGTCCTCAAACCACCACGTGGCTTGCCACCACAAGTTCGATTTGCCTATCGAGGGTCGACAAGTGGTATTTATTGCCATATTTCATTTGGAATGTCATTATATTACTTGGGTCGAATATCATATATTACCTTTGTAATTATTTGGCATTTTAACGTCCATGTCATTTTTTATGTGTTTGGGATTTTGGGCTAGTCAACATTGCCACATTATCTCCCAACATATCCGAATATTTCTAGCAACTCGGAGTGTCAACAACAAATCACCACAACCAACGCAAATTGTTTGGGGCCAACCAACAATGCACCGGTTTCCACTTAACTCGGCGGTCAAACCTTACCATATTGCAACAACAACCTACTACATAGCTCGGCCCATATCACGGGCATTTCAAACAACAAAAATCCAAATTCAAACACAGCTCGGCCAATATAAGTGGTGGCCAACAAAAGGTGAATAGGTGTGGCCTAAGCCACGTTTAAAATGGCGGGTTGTTTTATATTTAAACCTCCAACCATGACTACCTCCGCTCAATGTGGGATATCTCACCCACATGCAAAATAGACTCTGCCATAATGCATGGTGCCGGGTCTTGAACCCATAACCTCCGCTGCCCAAGACATATCCGCCAACCAACTCGCCTAGAGGCTTGGGCGGATTATAAAATGGGTCGCTGCAACTTATACAAGGCGTGTCATGTAAAGCAACATAAGGAGGCGCTTTAAAATGCCATTTTTGAAGGCCTTGCACTCAGAATGGGAACTCAGAGTAAAAAGGTGAAATGTAGGGAATTCTAAGAAGATTCCAAAAATATAAGATTTGATATTTTTTTGTTGAGTTTTAACCTATTTTTGGAAGCTTTGAATGCAGTTTTTAACAGGGATCTACAAGACAGCTAGTTGGAAAACACGAATTTCAATGCACTTCTAGTCCAAAATGTGACTTGGTGTAAACATGAAAAGTGTTCAGAATTCAGAGATGATCTCAGATATATTTTTTTTTCATAGAATGTTTTTAAATCTCCCATTTTTTAGGTGTTTTTCTAACACAATTGTAGGGAGATCACATTGTGAAAACACTGTAGGAGCCACGGATCGTTCTTGGGACAATTTCTGCTATTTTTCAGAGTTCTTGGGACATTGATCAGCTCATTTTTAGGTTTTGATTCATTATTGGTTGTTTGTAAGAGTTATTGTACTTACATTTCAATATTATTAATGGATCGGTTCAATCCGAACCCGGGGACGTAGGAATTTCCGAACCCCGTAAACAATCTTGTTTGTTATCTGAGTGTTTTTAGTTCTGATTATTTATTTGCTACCCAAGTTTTCCGCACTTCTATGGATGCATAATAATCAGAATTTAATCAATTTTTGGAGCTTAGAATACTTAAAATTGATTAAGAAAATCACGATCTTTGGAAACTTTTAAAAGTGAAAAAAATACAACACACGTTTTCAGATCAATAGTGATCTCTCCCTTCTCTATCTCTTTCTCTCTTCTTGGTCAAGAAATGAAGTGAAATGAATATGTTCTCTAACCCCATCCCTTAGAATGTAAATTGTAATTATTTAAATGGGAATCTAAAAACGTTAACTATGCTAGATCTAGGTGGATTCCATGCCAACGACTTATCATTTATTTCATGCTCACATGGTTTTGTAGGATGCAAGTAGGATGGCGAAACGACGTGGTTGTAACTCATGGTGTATTATTGTAATTTATGTATGTTAATGATATATATATATATATATATATATATATATATATACACACACACACACACACACACACACACATATACATATACATATACATATACATATACATATACATATACATACACACATACATACATACATACATACATACATGGCATTCTGTGTTACAAAGAAAGACTAGTTATTGAAATTTTGTAATATTTATGATATGCTAGTTTTAGGGATGCTTTGGGGAATTATGCATTTAACTATAGGTGTTCTTTTGATTCAGATTTACATATGGTAACAAGGGGGTTGGATATATATGTTAAGTGATATTATAGAGGATAGTTCAACATTTACGAAGTATTGAGTAGTTTATTAATGAATTTTTGTAATATTTTTATGGTGTTAGTGTTTAAGGGAAACATTCATCTAAACATGGGTGTTATTTAATTCCAAAAATTTTATTATAAAAGTTAGATTATGGAGTATAGGAGTGTCGAGTTATTTTGTGATATGTAGGTGTGCTTATGTGTTGTATGGAAAGGAATGGTGTATAGTAAATTGGATTGTACCACGATGTCACCATCATGATGTGATGAATCATCCGTGTAACCATGTTATATTATGATTGACTATATGTTGTAATGTTATTCATTGTGTTCATCTTATGTATAATTCATGTAATATGTGATATTCATGTTGTGAATTAGGGGCATATGGTGATCATATGACCCCTATTGTGCAATACTTGCACCTTGGGTGCATTATGTGGAAACATGATGTATCGTAACCCATGAAAGTAATGATTGTGTTATACCCTATATATATACCATGCGTAAGACGCTATGGTTAATGTGCGTGAATCACCATTGTGTTAGTGATGTAGTTATGTGTTATGTTGTGAACCTTACACTAACCGAACCTAAAATAAATCAGTAAAAAGTGTATCTTTGGAGTGAGGAAATGTGTACCGCTCACCAATCACTTGATCCGAGTACGAATAGGAAGTGGAGTCTATAATATCCCTTTCCCATTCGAAGACCTTTGGCCTATTTTGTCAACCTGGTGGCCAAAGGAAAAATATAAGGGTGACTTAAGTTATATTTAATAATTATAAAGTGTCATTAATAAAAGAAAAAATATATAGAGCACTTATAATAATTTATATGACTTAATAATTATTAAATCTAGGATGGAAAAGGCTCAAATATAAATTGTTATCCATCCTAGGTGAAAAGGTGACTTGCCTTAGAAAGGGAATGGGAACATAGAAAGGATAAATGCCCATTTTACTATGTATTTCCTCTAGAAAAATGTGATTTACATTAGGAGGGAAAAGGTTGTTTGGAAAAACATTTAATATGGGAAAATATTAAATGCTTGCATAGGAAAAATCCTTGTGAACTAATTGGATATTGTAGAGGTTGTTTTGGATCTCTTCTTCCTTTATAAGGAGAAGTTGACTTGAGGGGAAGAAATTGCATAACCATTTGATATTTTCTTATTTGTGTCTTAAGCTTGTAGCTTTTGCATACACGCTTGGATTTTCTTTAGCTTGTAGAGTAAGATCCCACAGGGACCCCATCTTCGGTGGTGAGAGATTCATTCCTAGCTAGTAGGGCACTCTTCGGTGGTGAAATATCCACCCTATTTGTCATTATTGGAGTTGATTCAGAGTTGATTTGTTTGGGAATCAAAGTAGCTTGTTTTCTTAATTTTTGGAGCTGATTTGATGCCCTAAATGTGTTGGGTGACCTACATTTTAGGGAAAAGGTAGGGTTTTGTGTTTTTGTGTGAAAACTAATTTTGGAATATTATTATTCATATTTTTGTGGCCCAAGATCCAAATTTTTAGCTCATTTGGACTTCTCTAGCAAAAGATATGAATTTTCAAAGTTATGTTGTAGATAGGGTTTTTAAATAATTTATTGCAGCCTTGTTTATATATGAAATCTACAATTTTATACATATTTGGGCTTTATAAATTAGTGGTACTAGATTTGAGTGGAGTGATATAAATTTTGAGGTTGATTGGTGTGGGTTTTCCACTTAACCCAAGTCGCATTTCTTTTATAAATTCAGATCTATGTGATACTTGTTTGGTATTTTGTCTACAAGTTGCATTTAAAGTTGGGATTGCCTAAAATCTATTTAGGGGTAAAATAATGTCCATTGGGGACATTAAAGAGTCTTACATAGGCTAAAACCCCACTTTTGTTTTTTGGTATGTATGGAATTTTCTCAACGGATGTCATGCATATCATGTTTCACGAACACTTTAAGTTCAATAGATGGTGACATACACTCCTTTCTCTCTCCCTATATGGTTATCGTATGGATTCAACCTAAGTGTAGTTACGACTATGTTGAACCTTATAGAAGTGGTGGAGGGATGATTCAAACAAAGATGATAACATTTGTATCATTTGATATGTTATTTTATGAGCTAAGGCTCGTTGTCTGAGTGCTATCAACTCGTTGAGTACCCCTTTGGTGGTCATATAAGGCCACATAGTTACTATGATGTGTTATTTCACTATACGTATTTTATTCATAAATTAAACATTTTTCTTTTTTTTCTTACTAGAACCAGCAGTTTTTTGTATTGATGTGTTCTTATATTTTGGGCATTTTATTTGGTTGTTACACTAACATGCGGATTTTTGCACTAACTATGACTATTTGGCCATTTACTTTACTTAGTTTTAAACTTGCTTTTCATGTATATAGGTTTGATATCCTAGCCCGAGGCTTGATATTTTTTCCACTTTGCCTTTGAAATGGATTATTATGTTGGTTCTAATGTCGTAATGTGTGGAATAGGGTCATGGGATGCACCATGGAGTGGTTAAACCTATGAACCCGCTTCGTTGTATGGGGGTATGCCCTAAGGAGTTACAAATAACTAGTGGGTTATTGAACCACGAGTTATTATGTCACTTGGGTTAGAGTTGTTTGGACCTTATGTGCCCATGGCCATAAGGTGACCGGCCTTTTGGGGAGTGAAAAGGAAAATATATCTTTATTTTATTGCTTGGGAGGTATATGGAGTTGTTTTTGATGCTTTGGGAGGTATATGGAGATGTTTTGTGATGTTTTGGGAGGTATATGGAGATGTTTTGTGATGTTTGGGAGGTATATGTAGTTGTTTTTGATGCTTTGGGAGGTATATGTAGTTGTTTTGTGATGCTTTGGGAGGTATATGGAGATGTTTTGTGATACTTTGGGAGGTATATGGAGATGTTTTGTGATGCTTTGGGAGGTATATGGAGATGTTTTGTAATTCTTCAGAGGTGTATGTAGTTGTTTTATAATGCTTTGGGAGGTATATGCAATTGTTTTGCAATGTTTGGGAGGTGTATGCTGTTTTTTTTTTAATACTTGGGTGGTATATGGAGTTGTTTTGTGATGTTTTAGGAGATGTGTGGAGTTGGTGTTATGATTTATGTGTACTTGTGTGAGTCTATTTATGTTTTGTGATGTTGATGATTGATGCTCCTTATTGAGTATTTGATCCCCTTTTTGACACTATGTAACTACCGTCATGTTTTTGAGTTTTGTGAATCCCTTGTATATGTATTGTTGGGAATTCCATGTGTTATAGTATGTTTATGTTACAAGTACTTTTGTGTGAAGGGCATGTGTGTGACAAGTACTATGTTGAGTGGGTTGTGTATGTTCGATCCATGCTCTGGTTCGATTCTTGTGATGTGATTTAGTCGTGAAAGTACATATCATGATGTCTTTCAAACCATTAGTGTCGTGTTTGGCCATGATCCGGTATTGTGATATTAGTTTCATTGGGCACCATAAAATAAATAAATAAATGAAATGAAATATTAAAAAATGAAATATTAAGATCTTGAGATTAATAAATACTATTAAGGGAAAAGAGTAATTAGGTAATAATGTAAATTGAAAAAAATTGCCAATCTTCACAGAACATTAAGAACTAGTTAAAATTTTTCCCCTTCCATGTAGTTGCACTTTTGTGATTAGTATCTTTTTCGCTGGTGGCATGGGTAATTGATTATTTTCATTATTTGTGCATGAGGACCTTTTCTAACCTTGGCTTTGTGTCGCATCGAGGAAGATGCTTTTATAAGGGGAGGGAAATGTAGTGCCCACAAAAATTAATATTAAAATAAAATTTAAAAAGGATGTATTATGAAGTGACGTGGATCTGGGTAGCCATCAAGGCACGTGGGTAGGGCATGGTGATGAAAGTGAGTGTGAAAGGGGTTTTTAGAATTATAGATGCCTTTCCGCACTGTCCCTTTTCCTTGGAAAAAAATACAAGAACTTAATTTGAGATCTAAATGCAATAATCATGCTAAAACCCAAGGAAATGTTGTAAATTTAGCATTGTTTAGATAGTTGCGGTGAAGGAAATATTCTAGAGTCATGGGTTCCTCACGAGACAATCACATGGTTTCACTATGAAACAAAAAAATCTCCAATTTGATCACTTTACCTTTTCCTGCTCACTCCCAACCTATGTAAAAATACAAGTGATGGAATAGGGTATTGATCTCCATTAGCAAAGGATCGATTCCACATGGTTGCGGTTTGTTTGGTCATTGTTTTCTTGAAAATCAACCCATCTATTGAGGAAATCAGACCTAGGATAAATAGGAATCATGGGAGATGAATTTCCTTCTAGACACAACACAATCCCACCTCATTCTAGTCAAACAGGTGTTTTGTGAAATCACCTCACCAAATCTTACAAATGAATTCCCATCGAAGTGTTGCTTGTGCTCCCTGTAAGATCTATGTTCATACCATCTACATATTCATCTGAATACCTCTTGTAATAATTATAGTAGGATGTCATGTGAGCGACGAGTTTATGGAGGGCCTTCTCTATAAATGGGCGTGAACAGTGGTATGGGGGCATGTGTTTTTACTAGATCTACATACTTGCTCATTTTCCTTGTATTTTCCTCGATAATGATTCAACTTAGCCTATTATGGAGCTCAACTCATGTTATGGGCTCGGTCATGCCTTTTATGGTTTACATGAGAGAGCTCAGTTAAATTTACTTCACTGACTTGGCCTATCATCACCAAGCTTGATTGGTTTCAGTAACTCAGTGCCTTTGTCAAGAAAATTGTTCGGTCGGTGTTTTGGTACCCATCTTTGGTTGCTATTTTCCTTTGAGTCATCATTCTACCTCACTAACTCACCAAGGATTTTGGGAGCTCCCCACCTTGTGTCGGGATAGCTCGGCTTGATGTGGATTTGTTCGAGCTCATGTGTGGATCTTTGTTATGTAATATTGGGTTTTGATTCAGGGCTCGTGCTTTTGATGAGTCTCTTTATTTGGATCTCAAGCTCAGTGGTGTTGATTTCATAGCTCAGCTAGAGTTGTCCTTACACAATTTGAACTATACATTCCACTCATTATACATTTAAGGGAGCTCCCTATTTTGAATAATATTTCAATAAAATGAAAAATGGTGGAGCTATGGTTGCACACAAACTATTTGGTTGAATGTTAAGAAAGAGTTGGAGCTTTGCGAGAATGCGGGCGAACCCACTGAGCACCACTTGCACTACGGATGCTAAATCTTATGCATGGTCTTCCTTACCTTAATCTCTTATAATTTTTGTATAATTTGGTTATCCATTTGCAATAAAATAAAAATATGAAACCATTAGATATGATACAATTAGATATTATAATCAGTGATTAGCGTGAAACAATAAAACTCCTCCTTATGATTTACCTTACTGACCTATAATTTGATTGTCATCTCTGTTGTGCTACCGCAACCTTATACATTTCTATCTAAGGTATCAAAATTAGACACTCGTGTCCACCGGTATTGGTGAGTGTTAGATGATTCGTCAATAAAATAACCATTTTTTCTACCTTGCAAATTTATAAAAAATCAATATTCCAACACTCCCAAAAGACTTTCTAGACACCAGAAAAGAGAAGTGAAGTTTTGTCCTTTTTCCTTGTTATGTGGAGAGTCATTTTAAGCCTTAGATCAGGCCCGATCGACTTTTGGTACTCCCTTATCCGCTCCTCTATAATCTCTCGTGATCCCGCTTTGCACTTTTAAGAAGTTAAAAAAACTGAAATGTTGGCTTTCATTTTGACCCACCGTTTGAACCCTAAGCAACGAAATTCCTATCCGCCTTCGCAAACCTCTAGTATTTTTACTAGACAATTGCTTGTAACCTTTAGTTTGGGGAAAAACACTCTTCTTGATAGTTTGGAAAAGGCATTTTGTAGGCATCTAGATCACAGTTTGACTAGGTCAAACTGGACCAATTACGACCGGTGGCTCTAAAACCCATCGCCATTTGAAACCCATTTGTCAGTTCTCAGTCCCATCAACTCGATGAATTCTCCATATATAGGGAGAACTTGTAGGAAATTTCTCGTTACGCATTCTTCCATTGAATGCTAGTTTTGGACTTTTTTTTCTGAGCCCTTGAGCTAACTTTTGATGGTTTGCAACTAGGTCACTACGACCGATGGCCTCAAAAAACTAGCCACCAATCATGAACCGTTCACCAGTTCTAAATTACTTATATTCTTTTGAATTCTTGGTGTATATGAGGACATATAGAAACTTACCCGTGGTATGTTTTCTTCTTTGGAAGACAACGTTTGAAAGTGGTTTCTTAGCCTCCAAGCCTAAATTGAGCATTTTTGTACCTAGCAGGAAAATGTAAAAGGAAAGTTGTAGGACTCTCGTTGGGTCACCAAACCCCTATGGAAACTTGGTTACACTTGTATCTAACTGTTTGAAACTCTATCATGTGACTTGTGTGAAATTAAACTTTTGGAAAAATAGTGTTCTCTCTCTTCCCTATCTCTTTCTCTCTCCTTGGTTAAGAAATGAAATGGAATGAATATGTGTCTCTAACCCCCTCCCTTAAAATGAAAATTATTATTATGTAAATGGGAAACTAAAAACATTAATTATGCTAGATCTAGGTGGATGTCATGTGTGTCCTCTCAAAATTTCCCCTCTTTCGAAAGCTAAAAATTGAAAATTTTGAATTGACACCCTTTCTCGATGTTTTGGTAAAGAGAAAAGTTAGAAAAATTCTACATTTTTTTAGTCATTTGAGTGATTTGTGAGTCAGTCAGACATTTTTGTCCCATGTTTCCCAAGTTCTAAAGGGCTCTCTATTCCCCAATCAGCCACTTTCTCCAAAATCAGTTAAAATTGTGGGACCATCAGAACTTTTTGTTCCAACTGTCCCAAGTTCACTTGGGCTCTGTATTCCCGATCGCTTGGCTGCGTGCATCATGCACTTCACGTAATTTGGTTCTATTTGTCCGAGAAGCGATTGTGCATTAATGTCCCGCTTTACCACACCGGCTGAATCGTGCTTTTGCGTCCCTCATGTCTTAAATGTACCAAAGGCCATCTGGGATAATTTTTCCCGCTCTTCCCGATGCTTGCTTTTTGAGTTGGTGTATATGAATTTAATGCACATTTATAACCTTCTCTCTCCTAAAATAACTATTTAACGGGACTCCCCTATGCATTTTTCACATTACTTTCTCACTGCCATTTTCTCATACCCTTGTAATTGAAACCACCTACTCGCGTCCCCATTTCCCTTGCATTCTTATCGCAATTCTTGTGTGAAGGTTATTTTCCTGAACACTGTCAGTATGAAGATTAAGTTTCAGGGCTAGGAGTAGGTTTCTCTGCTTTGAATATTTTGTTCCTGATATTAGAGATAGTGAAGTTCGTCACCTAGACTTCAATGATTTTTGGACCAGGTTGACAAACCCGAACCCCTCTCCCATGGCACAAATGATTAATGACAATAGCCTTGCATTTTCACGAGATTCCCAATCTCAGTGCAGTGTGCAGATGCCTGATACCGTGCTCACTGTCAACCCACTTCAACCCGATACAAGTGAATTGACCAATGTACATGGGGAGCTCATCGCTAAACTTGATGCTACTGCCATTGCTGATGCCCTACGGATCCCTGAAATGGATAATTTCGTGGTAATTTCTCAAAATCAAGCATGAGCTCTCTTTGATCAAGACAATTAGAAATATAAAGCCAGAGTAGCAAAGTCGGGTTGAAGAACCCTAAAAACCCTATAAAACCACTGAGGTAAAATCCTCTTGGTTCATGATAAACCTGTAAAACCACCGAGGTATCATCCTCTTGGTTTGTGGTAATCCTATAAAACCACCGAGGTAAAATCCTCTTGGTTCATGATAAACCTATAAAACCACCAAGGTATCATCCTCTTGGTTCGTGGTAATCCTGTAAAACCACCGAGGTGAATAGTCAGAAAGTGCTCTTTTCCTCCGGGTTTATTAAAAACCTTAGAAAAACCATGTGTATCAAGACCATGTAGGCTCATGCTCATGTGTGTAATGCCGCAAAAGACGATGCTCACGATGACGACGACGACGACGCGCCACAAACATACAACCCGAAAATGCAACTAATTTTTTTTTTTTAAAAAATTTCCAAGGTGAGTCCGCATACAGGCTTGAACAAACTACAATAGTCACGGTAATGCTTCAAGATCAATGATGTTTAATTTAATCTCATTTGACATTTCACAAAAGAAAATAAGGGTCGTCTTTCGAGTTAATTAGACTAATGTCTGACAATATCGTAATAACAACATTTCTGAATGTTAACTCTAGAGTATGATATAATTTATTTGGAGTGAATACACTAACCACTCAATTTTTATAATACTTCGCATTATTATACCGAGCCAACTCAATTTGTTATTGGCCAATTCAATTGGACTACATGGTTCACTGAGTTATTATTAGGCAAGTTCATTATAGTGGGTGAGTTGTTAATTTCATGCCTCGGCGAGCTCTCTATTCAACTTGGCCGGGCTGAGTCATGGACATTGGCATTCATACATATATGCCACCCACACCCGCACAAAGAGGGAGAAGTTACAAGTACTTTTATGTGTTTGGCTACCCAACCTTATGCCCACTATTTTTTTAATGCTCCATCAATGCATTTAGAAGTCCCTGTCGGTCATTATGGATCACTTCTTTTTCTAAAATATGTGGGACACATTTACGATTTTTCCTTTTTTAGAATAGTGGGTTTGGTACGCAAAGGATTGAATTGTATTCAAGTGACTTTGACTCGACCGGAAAGAACTTTTCTTCACATTGTTTTCCTCCTCTTATTGAGGCAACTCATATTGGTAAACCATAATTATTTTTGTTCATTGATGAGAGATAATTCCCCAAGTATTTTCTTGAGTGGGAGTGTGTTTTGCTGTAGGTGGAGGAGGTATTAGAGGGTGGGGTCAAAACCTACATTGACAGCATAAAAGTTTTTTTTTTTTGGATTCTATTTTGGAAAGATTCAAATGGTTTGTTATCAATCTTAAATGGATGGGGGCGGTGAATGCTCAACAACCAACTGTCACCATTTAAGACTCCCTACCACCTCACAGCGTAAAGCTTCACCCAACCGGCCGCATGTTTTTTTTTTCTTTTCCTTGATTCCATTTAGATTTGCAAATCCTATGCTGCCCATTAAATCTACCCACCGCCTTAACTGTTCCCTGGCCGACGCAAGAACAACAAAAAAAAACGGGTTACAGAGGGGGTTATAGCAGGTGAGGTGGTAGATGGAGCTACAGGCGAGGAGAGAAATGCCCAGGCCACGTGGAGAAAGGTGTAGAAGAAGCTCCAGGTGGGCAAACAAATCGTGCTGCTTCCACTATCCTCGGGGACTGCAAGGTGTATTAAGGTGCAAATCGGCCGTGGCTGCACAAAAAGTGGTTAGGCAGCAGAGAACAAAAAAACAAAGCCTTTTCATTCTTTGGAGCGCTTAAGACAAGCAGGTTATCAAACTATGTTGTTATCTGTTCAGTATCGAATGCATCCTCAAATTCTGAGTTCGCCTTTAAGATATTCGCATCAAAATCACCTAAGGGACATCAGCAATTTGAGTTCGGCCCACAGTCCGCAATGGAAGAAAGACTCGAAGTTTGATGAAAGATGAGTCCCCACCTCCATCCATTTGGATTATTAAAGCATCAAATCGATTAAGGGACAGTGAGAGTGTTCTTGAGACTGAAGAAATTTATTACAAAGATCTTCATTGAGACCTGGCCTGTCTTGCGAGGGGCTCGTGGAGGAGAATCTCACAAGAAAGGATCTAGTTCATAATTCATATGAGAATCCCACGGCTACGATCTTGCTCGGTAGATGAGGATGTCGCTGGTATTGCACCGAATAGATTTCATGCATACGTTCATTGCTACATTGACAGATCCTTTGATCAAGGAGTGCGCATTAGACCTTACAAGACTCGGTTCTATTTTTTTGTCCTATATACAACTAGAAACCCAAAATGATTTATTCGTGGAAGAACAACGCATAGAGGTGGATCTGTTACATATCATACTGTTCATGGGCACGATTTGCTTTGCAATAAAAACAACACAGTTCATACGTAGGTTTAAATTGCAGGCTTGTTACGGCCAAGCCATAGGTCTTGCTTAAAATTATGTTTAGTTTTATCTACTTGGCAATAGTTTATCCTAATATGCTCTTATCAATATAAAAGAAAAATTGATAATATATTGATAGTAATGTGACTTGATAATAATAATTTCAATAATTTTAGCATTGATTTAATAGGAATAATATTTAAACATTAGTTTCCTCCTTAAACATTGAGGACATGTGTTAATGGACTTGATAAGTTTTTAAGTATTTGCATTAACATTTATTTCTAGCCAACTTTAATAGACATTACATGGGATTTTAAGTAAGTTGATTTCATTTCCTTCTACAATTTGCCAATAATTTTACAATGGATTCATAAATGAAGAAAAACATAAAAGAGCTAGAGCTTAAAATGCTTCATTGGCATATTAAAAGCCATTTAAAAACTTAAGTCTTTCCATCAACTATACAAGAAGAGATAATGCACTATTTTTCCAACCTTTCCAATACATCACTTTCAAGTAACAAAACAAAATTTTAATATATTTTCTTTTGTAATTTCTTTCCAACATTCCACAAAAGAATTCAACAACATTTCCAATAAATTTTAGAGTAAGAAATACTAACATTTCAATACAACTTTCCTTCAAAATCTTGTTACAACATTTCCTACTTCATGTGGAAACAAATTTACAATATTGGAAGTTAAAATACAAAGCAATATTACATTTTTCCTCCACTCAAGGTGGGTAAAGTACATGGTGGTTTCACATTGTCATCAACAAGGTTCCATTGCTCCAAATATCAACAAGGTGGCTCCTCCATAGTTTGCTTGATTCACAACAAAATAAGGGGAGAGGCAACGCTCTCCTCCCAACCAAATACCCAATGGAGAAGAGAAGCCATCCTCTCCATTGGCCCCCGAGCCCCAACCACATCACAATGGGAGAGAATCCAACTCATGGCAACTACAAGCTTCCACATAACTAAACATAACATTTCACATGCATTCCATAATCCTTCAAAACAAGAGAATCAACAACACAACAAGAGGAAAACAATCACAACAACAAGTCACAAGGCTTACCAAGAAAGCCACAAGAGTAAGACATATGGGGAGGCCACTTATGCCTCCCAATGGGAATGGGTGCCACCTAAAAGCCTCCAATGCAACACAATACCCCTAACAACTCTTATGCCTCCCTCAAGTACCCCTTATCCCTCCATTCACTCTTATGCCTCCCTCAACTCTTATGGCTCCCTCAAAGTAAAACAAGAAGAAAATGCAAGCATTTCTCTTACAAGGTGGGCACCCAACCCAAACTCCCTCCTCAAGAACATGATCTCTTATGCCTCCCTCAATTAAACTCCCCATAGTCTCCTCCCACTCCCAACTTAGGCATTCTACCCATTCCCAACAAGCATTACAACAACAAAATTCAACACAACATATGTACTCATTCATATAACAAAAAGAATAAAACATAATACAACAAAGGTGAAGCTCCTACCTTTCCATGGTAGAGCTTGCTCCAAGTATGAAGTCTCAAATCCCTCCAAGATCAAGCAAGCATCCACAAGCTCTCACAAAATTCCCACAAGTATCAACAAGCTCCAAAAATCCACAAACTCCTTCCAATTCCTCTCCTCTCCAAAATACACAAGACTAAAAATGAAACTTCCAACCCCCAAAACAAACAAGAGGATCAAATAAATAGAGAAAATAGAGGGAGGAATGATGTGGCTCCAAGTAGGATGCCACCTCCTTTTCCCTCCACTCCACATCATTTGGTCAACATCAAATTCCAATGCACCATTAATAAGTGGTTGAAAGAAAAGCAAGCACCTTACACACTCCAACTAAGCCCACTCCCTCAAAGGACAAAATTAAATTTTGAAAGGAAGTGCAATTAATATTTTACCCTTTTAATCCCCCCAAAACACCTAAAAGACCCTAAATTTGGCCTTCCAACCCATAGGTAGGGTTGGCATGGGGTTTTAAGAGGTGTGGGACAAGTTTGACTTGTCCCACAAGCTTTGAAATTTGGCCTCCAAGGCCAAATTCGAGTTTCCCATGTGGGGTAGAGTGTGCTACACTCAAACTCAAACACACATCAATCCACACAAAATCCCAAGTAAATCAAATCCTAATAAATGAACTCTCTTAGGTCACATCTTTTAATTAGTTTAGGACAATTTCAAATTAACTTAATTAACCCACTACAACCCATGGCTAACAAAGGGGTAAACTCCAATCCAAGAAATATGAATAATAACATAAGTAAAAATTTCACTTACTAAGAGCAACACATACTAACATAAAACAAAAAGGGAAAAATTAAAACAAAACAACACATGATCCCTAGGTCACAATTTTCCCTTTATCAGATAATTCTAACACACACACAATTACTTGTTGCCATGGTGACCTTAGCTGGATTCTTCTCGAATTCCGATGTGGTTGGTCTCCACTCCCCAATTTTGTTGTGAATATAATATACCTGCAGAATAGAGAATACCTCCTTCGGCCTGTTGGCCGCATTAAAACATTCATGCCAAATATACAATATAATCTAAAATAAACGACACATGATTTACTATCATCTATGCAAGTACGATATCACTAACACTTTCTAGCACATTTCTATTCCATATATCATTTATATCAAAACGATCATCACATTAGTCCAATTATCAAGTTCTACTCAATATGATTAAACATATCACATGTCATAATTAAAGATAAATAACCCTATCAAAAGTATACAAATATCGTCATCAAATGTCCACCAGTAAACCATATGCATCATATAAAGATTAAATCAATAACAGTTCAATGTCTATAATATCTACTAGCATGCTAAATCAAGAAGCCATAATAAATCCATAGTGAGGTAATCAGTCTCGAAAACATCAAAACAAAATGAGGTCGAAGGGAAGTGGGCACTACAATGTGAAGACCCTCTTTGCGGTGTTCTCATTAAGGGGGACATCTAGTATCGGAAATGTATGTTTTTATGAATAATGTAATAAGGGGGAATGTTAGTGCATTAGTTAATGTTGCTTAATACATTGTTAGTTTCATCTGTTTGTGAACGGTTATTTAACCGCTTCCTCTCTTCCTCTCTCTCTTCCGCAGCGTATATATGGCTCTTCTCTTCTTCCGTTTTGTTGTCTACACATTGAATATATTGTTCTTTGTCTGCTATCGGAGATTGGATGGGTGAAAATTTGATCCCTAGTGCCAACCCCCTCCTTGGGACATCACCTCATGGCCAAGATCCAATAGGGTGGCTCCTGGTTTGAAAAACTTGTAGTTATAGTTCCCTTATCTTTTCCAATGAAGGAAATGAATATTCCCCTATAAAATAGAAGCCTTAAATTTTTCCCACCAAATTTCAAAGGATGTTCATGAGGTGAGGTTAGAAGTTACAATTATTTTTGTCTACATGGAAATCCTAGGATATAGTATCTCCTTACATACAGGTTGGATCCTTGGCTCTGTGTTCTTTAATTTCTCGCCAAAAATTCAATTTTTTGGACTCCAAAAATTATATAATCCAAGGAACTCAATGCATAGAAATGGATCCTAAATTTTCACCAATACACTTTATTAAATCACAAGAAAATTTAGGTAGATGCACTCCATGGAACCACAACATAAGGGCCCTCTATGGATGATATTTTACAATCTCCCTTGAGTAGGGGAGAGTAACAAGATGGGCACCCTAACTTTAGGTGTGGTTATAACCACACATATGCCACATCAAAGTGCTCACTTGGGATCATTTGAAATTTTATCATTTTTGTCTACATGCTCTTCTCCATTTCAGATATATAAACCATTTCCTTGCCGCCACGTATAGTTTATAATCTAATATTTTTAAATAGATTTTAAAAAATCGAGCTTACCCAATGGTAATGGTCAAGACCCCCACAACTTCATGTAATGTTCATGCCTTTTATTGTGCATGTTATCCCTAATTTTTATTGTCTTGAGATGATAAAATATTAGGTAGAGCACGTTATTGTTGCACCCACTACCTTAAAGATGTGCATCAAAAGTTGTGCATTTTCATTCATTAAAGCATAGTACTCTTCCAAATTTTGGGTATTCTAATGGATTTGTTTATTGAATCTAATGGATTTTTTTGTGTTATTGTAGCTTAAAATAAAGATAGCAAAGTACAACCTGTTCATATTTTAAAATAGAAGAAACAATCAAAAAGAGAAAAAAGTCTAAGAGATGTTGATACCTGAACCCAAATACCAATAAAGGATCAACAAACAAGTTTATAGTGTGATTTCCATCTTTCTATATATTTAAAAGATGGAAACCACCAAATATACATATTGAAAAGAAAAAGCATCAATACATCTAATAAGAATTCTTTGGTCAAACTTCCTACCAAAGGAAAAGATGTAATGCCTCAAAAAGAATTTGGCCAAAAATGAGGTGATTTTTTTGTTTATATGTGTCGCAATGCAACGTATTTGGGTTAATGGTTTCTCAATTCCATGAGGACCTTGCGTACATGCCATGCTAATATTCTCTGCATTTTTTAAATTCTATCATATGTCCGAAAGATACAATGACTCGCACTATAACATTTGAAATGATTAAACGGTTATAAAATACTTTTGTAGGCTTCAATGTTGTTTAGTACCTATAATACACATAGTATATTTGTCTTTAGGGTATATCCCATCTTCAAGATATTTGGAGGGTATCAACATTTTATTATCATGGTTTCAACCTTGGAGTTCATTATGAGATTCATACTAATTTTTGTACTAAGCTAACATTAGAACAACTTATTCTTTCATGATTTATAATCCTAGCACTTGTTATATCATGTTCTAACTACCGTAATAGATCATGATAATCTAATAATAATAATATAATATATGTCATATTAAGACTATATCTACATTCGATACATTTTTATAATATACCAAATGTTATCTATAACTAATTTATTATCATCTTAATGACCATGGTAGGAACTTTACCCCATTCCCAAAATATGATACTATATTAATATTTTATTTCAACTAGTACCTATTATATATATATATATATATATATATATATATATATATATATAATAGTTTTGGGATTATCTAGAATATTAAAATAGTGTTATAGCATACATATAAGTCCTTGCACATATTATCTTCTAATGTTACATGCATGTAAATTTTAACCCTAGATATCCCTTTTGAATTTATTCGTCTATTACTATTACTATTATCTTCAAAAATGAAAAATTTACTATGATTTCCATATTATGATATATATACCTAGTAAACAATATTGCACTATATTCAATATTCATATTATAGTAAGGTTGTATTTTTAAACATCATGGTATTAATAGTGCTATTATATTCTCTATAATATTATATTACAAATGATATTTGGGAGTATAAGCGATATGATATAACATTATTCGACTATAACTAAAAATAGATTAATTTATATTAAGTTGACTTTATCATGATTTTAATATGATTACTACTATTTCATGAATGATAATTTATATGGTTGTAATATTTTAATATAGCAACAATGTGACCATTGTAATCTTGGTATGAGTGGTTTTATTCTTTGCATCAATGTTAATATGATATCATTTGCAATATTATAAATTCTATATACTAATATCTATTACTATATATATAAAATATCATATATAAATATTTATACCTTATAATATAGTCAATATACTAGTTGTATTAATGGCATAATATATTTAATATTGTACTCTATATTATAGTTTCTATATTCTTCCATCTAATATAATTAATGTCAATAAAATATAATATATTATATTAATAGTATAATATGATTAACATTATAACATATATCCAAGTGAATATAGTTAATAGTGTAGTATAATTAATATTTTATTATATATATCATATGTATTGTGGATCTAATTGTTACATGGTATGTGAAATAATGCTTAGTAAATTCTATTATATTAGTAATTGTATGTGAAGTGTATGATGGAAACACCAAAGGGGATGGAGTGAAGAATGAAAAAATGAGGAAGCAAAAAGATGGAAAGGATGAGGGGTTATTAAGAAAGGGTTCGATGGAGGGGGAGGACATTGTGTTCCAGTGTATCGTCTATATCTTACAGGGATTTTTCACGTGTTGCAATATGCGTTTGAAGAGAAAAAACTAAAAAATGGGGAAATTTGAAAAGGTTCCATGTTTGAGACCTAACGGAAATGCATGTATCACACATTTTCCATAGGTCAAATTGTAAGACCCTAATAATATCGAGTTATCTGTGTTCCTTTTTCTTGTGAGTGCAATTTATACTTAAAAGAGGCAAAATAAATAGTGGGAAAAAGCAAACAAATTCAAAGTTCGAAACACAACTAAAATTCGTATTACTGAAAGCACTTTATAAGAACCCTTTATGATACTAAGCTCAAGTAAGTGCGGAAATAGATGAAGTATGAAAAATCATTGATAATTGAGTTGACATTATGCACATGAGTGTAATTTGCACTTAAAGGTGAAAAAATAAGAAATGGAAAATATATACATTTCGTGGTCAGAATCCAATTGAACAATATTTATCGATTGGTTTAATAGTCACTTTTTAAAATCTCCATCCCTTTAATCTATGAACATTTGTGGAATGACCGACTAATATTTCACCACGTGTATTCATGCATCAACGATTGGGATTCTTAAGGTTTCGAGCACTTTCACAAATTTTCTCCACGTCTTGAGAGGATGAGTTGGCATGCAAGTCAAGCTTTTAATCTTAGAGGTCCTCTCAAGAGAAATATTATCTATAGAGTTAATGCAAAACCACCTGAATTTCCATCTTTTTGGTTATTATAATAAGCAACTACATCGGGTTGATATGGGATGTTGAGTCCTCCTGACATGTCCCTTTCTCTACAAGTTCATGTGATAAGCATAAGTGAATTTCCTTAGGATACCATGAGAGAGAGTTGTAACAAAGAGCCATTTTCTAGGATTAAACCATGAGAGGGAGTTGTAACAAAGAGTCGTGAAGAAAATATAATAAAAATAATAATAATAAAGAATACAAAAGACTCTAAAATAATAATAAAAAAGAAGACTCTAAAACTAAACCATGAGAGAGAGTTGTAACAAAGAGTCATTTTCTAGGATTCATGTGTCGAAGCTATGGGCATAAAACCATGGGGTTATATAATTCCACTAAACCTCCCACCGGTGCTGCCCTTCCACGTACTTTTTTCTTATCTTCTCCTCTTCTATCACCGACATTTATTTTCCTAAAGATGGGAACCTTTAATTGACCGTGGAACACGTGGTAATCCAACTCCAAATAGAAGGGTTCCAAGTTTTGTATATACTTTGATTCCATCATTTAATTTAATTTGCTAAGATGGTAAATATTATATATTAAATATTAAAGATGTCATAAAAAAATGGATTTATACAGGCCAAATTTAATGGAACACCCTCAACATAGACGACAACATTCAGATAATTTATATACATTCATTAGTTTGAAAGATAAATTTTTTCCGTTAGACAAAAATGAAAATTTAAGTAATAGGGGGACATGGTTATTATGTACCCAATCTTGTGTCTTCGTGTGGTGACATGAAAGATTGAGATCCAAAGAGCTACAAAATCCTGGTTAAAGGAGCCTCGTTATTTCATGTCATAGGTAGGAAATAAAAACACCAACCCTCTCCTATACTTGCAGCTTTTGTTGCCCTACCACCTCATAACCCCATTGTGCCATCCGCCCCACGCTACCATGAGAATGGTTTTGCAGAGGTTACAGCACGTAGCATGAGTTCTCTCAAGCGGAATAAACAAAATCAATATAGCCACCAAAGCACCTAAACTAAGCGTGTCCTAATCCTCAATTTTCATCTTATCTTTATGCATACAACATACAAAATAGCTGCATGTAGTATTTTTTCTATGAGTCAAGCAAACCCCTTCAAACACATTTTTAACTTTCAATTCTCATACCTTGCTTGACATTTTTTTTCTTGCATGGAGATGAATTGGCCTTAGAACTTGGCTTAAATTTTTATGAGAATTGGTGTACGGGAGAGCTTTAAAAATGTGATTTTCATTAGTACTACTCATTTGTAACACTTTTTCAACACTACACATCCAGTTGCTCAAATTTTTTTATTACGTGTATGGAAGAGACAAGATAATTCATCTCCATAACAATATTTACTAAAAGTAAGGACTGTGGAACAAATAAAATGTGAAATGTGTGGCTTTGGTACAAAGAGAAAGGTTCATTTTGGTGTATAACTACCTCAAAATTTATTTGAGGACTTGATTTCGATTATAATACATTTTAGTTTTGATTATTATGTGGTGAATGGGTATGGCTTGGCAATATCTAAACACAATCCACTTCACTTAAGGAAAAAATATTTACAAATTTCATTACACCTTTGGCTCTTTTCTCTATCGTTTGCTTGACATATCTCA
This sequence comes from Taxus wallichiana var. yunnanensis, assembly GCA_018340775.1. Taxonomy (NCBI): domain Eukaryota; kingdom Viridiplantae; phylum Streptophyta; class Pinopsida; order Cupressales; family Taxaceae; genus Taxus; species Taxus wallichiana. Next base: position 926,803,961 of record CM031242.1, read on the forward strand.
ACGGATCTCCCAATCAATCCTACACACATTCTCCAATTTTCCTCATCATCTACTATGGTATGTTGAAGTTTGATATGGATGGAATCTCAAGAAACAATCCAGATAGAATCATTATGTGGACAAAGGAATTGATGTGAAAAGAGAAGGGTTCGGTTATTGTTCAACAAAAAATAAATTACGTGATGGTGGGGATTAATTTTGGTTGGCTCAAGTCCTAGTCTTGTGAATCTGTTTCAATTTTTTGTTTCATATGGGTTTATATAAAATCTAAAGCAATAGAGAGTGGAAATATAAATAGAAGTGGAGTGCGAAGGATTTGTAGTCGATGTATATAGAATATTTGAGAATAAAATATAGATTTAATTTCTTTTAAAAGATCCACAACTTTTAAATTTACTTTTTAAGTATAATTTTATAAATATAAAAAATATATTTGGAACCTATAATGCCCACAAATTTGATGCTCAAAACCCTACTAAAACCTATTAATTTATTGGGGAAAAATTTGCAAGAATGTTTTTTTGTTTAAAAAGGTTGCAAGAGTAAAACATTAGTCATGATTTAATTAATTTTCACTTAATTATTTATCTCATTTGACCACTTAGGTCCCTAATAAATTTTATTAAACAATTCTTAAGTTAAAGTGGTCACATTTACCATTCCCAAGACGGTAAATAACATCACTTAAGTGATGTAGGATTCATTCTAAACCATTGGATTAGATCTATCTTGGCCATTGGATCTTAGGTTAGACTAAAAACCCTAGAAATCCTTATGAACTCTCCTCTTATTCTTTTCTTACCCTATTCTTATCATTTTCACTCTTTTGTTTTACAGGTTTGGGAGAAGGGAAGGTTTGGAAGCCATGAAAACTTTGGAGGGATATACACATAGATGTGGATGATCTGTTTTCTTTTTTATTTTTACCATTTTATTTGTTATTTACACTATTATGGAGAGTCTACCCTATTTGAGTATGGGCATTTTGCCCCCATTTTATTTTTGGTTTTTAGATGAAGTATCACTACTAGAAGTATGTTCATTTATCCACATTGTTATCCACAAAAACAATTTGTGGAAAGTTTGTGAATTATCAACATTAAATGGATAATTTCTATAAACTTCTATGTAGATTTTCTACAATTTCATAAAGTCACAATTAAATTTGTTAAATATTCACATTCATGAAATTTGAATGTGGATAAATTACATTTTTCATGTTTTCATATAAGTAAAATTCCAAATCATGAAATATCCATATTCTCCAAATTTTACTATGGAAAAATCACATTTTCTTCACATGTTAAAAAAGTAAACTTTTGAAAATAGAATTATGATATTTTGTATCACTACATAAATATAATGTCTCAAAATTTCATAGTTTCACACCATTTTTTTGGTTTAGACAAGAACTATATATACATTAACAAATTTATAAATACAAAGGTTAAAAATCAACCTATACTAACATATTGATTGTGTATTATTCACAAAATTTCAAGTATATGTTTAAAAAAATTAAAGAGTATACTAAATTCTAGTTGTGGATAAAACACAATTGTAAAAGTTAACTTGCTTAATATAAATAGTACTATGTGTGGTTTGATAGCGTTTATAAATACAATTTGTAGATATTTCACAATTTTCTAATTATAGTCAAATTTAAATTTGTTGATTTTCCATATTTTGAAAATTCTATCATGGATAATTCACATTTTTGCATTGTGGTTGAAAAGTAGGTTTGAAACTAGAATTATTAATTTTTAAACAACCCCAAATATTATCAAAAATCCAATTTATTTCACTTCTTTAATACAAACAAAATTTATACCACTAAAAATACATAGTGGGAATATAGTATTTTGTCTAACTCTAGTTCATGATATATACTGACAAAATCTATGAAGTTTTATTTTGAGTAATTTAAACTATTAAAATAGTGCTAATATTAACAATAAAAGGTAAAAGTATATGTTTCTATTCAAAAAGTGTTTTGTGATTAATCCACTTCATAAAAATATAAAATTATCGTGATTAATTGTGAATATAAGACTCATCACATTATTTAGAATGTTGAATTAGTTAATAATTTTTCATGGATATAAATTTTCATTTGTATTAATATTTTTCCATATATTCACATTAAATCTATACCATGCATGTCATTACTTTAATTTTTAAAAAGATAAATACCCTTTAACATTTATACTCTCCTAAAATAGGAGGTCACATTATACCCGTTGATTAAAAAACAATCTAATGGTTAGAGTGATCAATCCGTGAACTTATGTGCACCCAATGAAAATAAACACCTAATTTTTCTGGATTTTGACTTATCGGAAAGAATGAAACCTAAATTTTCTATTAGAAAAGAGGGGAAAGAGGTGTTTTCTAAAATAGATGGGTCAATAGTAGCGGTGAATGATTCAAATGTATTTCAAGTTTCTGCCTTGAATCTTTAATCCCATTGATTGTTATGAGATATCTTTTTTCATGGATGGATAGTAGTGAGAATTCTACCATTTTCTTTTGTTTCTATTTCTTTTGTAGATTTAAGAAGTGTCGAGTAGAGATTTAAAGATATTCCATCGAGATGAATATTCTAATATTTTAAAAATATTTCTGTACAGATGATTTCATGGTATTTTGCATATAGATTTATTTGAAAATTGGCGTTTTGCTATTGACGGTCAATAACCATGCCATTTTGCATACAGGGTTTTCCGAAAAGTAGAAAATTTATTATTTTTACAAGTAGGGTAATTATTACATATTATTGTTCGACAATGCATAATGATAATGATTATATTTGGGGAAAATATTCCGTTAGGGTTGTTTCAAAGCACTGTTATCTCCAGCCATTCATATATTTTATTCATAAATAATATATATTGCATGTGTTAGTGATTTAGCTTATTTTTAAAATTATTAATAAAATGATATTTAAAAATATTTGTTTCGATAGCATTTAAAAAATATTTATATTTCTCTTTAATCTTTTGTAAATATTAAAGAATATAATAATATTTGTTAAACATTCAAATTTAATTATATTTATTTTTTATTTGACAATATTTTCTCATACGTGTATCAATGCATTTGAAAATTTATTTGAATACTCTCTTTTAAAGGTTTTCCTTGATTTAGATTCTTTATTTTATATAATAAATATTTTTTAATATGGTAATAATTTTTTAAATTGAAGATAATATTTTATTGTTGTATATTAGTATTTAAAATAACATTTTTTTAATATGTTTATTAAAATATTTTAAAATTAGATTAAAAAATCAAAATATTAGCATATAATATAATTATATAAATATATCAAAAATTAATTGAATGATTTTAAATTATTGTATAAAAACGTAATAAAAGCTAAAAATTTACATAAGTAGTTACAATTCTAGAATTGTGCAAAGACCTCATTTATTATTGTGGTATATTTGACAATTCTAAAATTGTTGGTCAACTACCTTACTAAAAATTGTGAAATTTATCACAATTTTTTTAATTGTGGATATGTAACAATATTGGATTTGTTGCTATACAACAATTATAAAATTGTATAATATTCACATGTTTTCTATTGTGAATTTTTTCACAATATTTTTCACATTTGATGTTTTCACAAAAATATTGTGGGTGGAGTCCACAAATTTGGATTCACAATTTGGAATAAGATATCCACAACAAAATTGTGGAAAATTTGTGGATACATGACCCATTATCTTGTAGTGTATACATACAGATTTAGGGTTGTATGTGTGTGTGTGTGTGTGTGTGTACATATATATATATACATACGAGATATATATATATATATATATATATATATATATATATATATATATATATACATATATAGATGTACATACATATATACATATATACATACATATACATATATACATACATATATACATATATATATATATATGTATATATATATATGTATATATGTATATATATACATACATATATATGTATCTATATATATATACATACATATGTATGTATATATATACATATATTATATGTATGTATATATATGTATATATATGTATATATATATATCTATGTATATATATCTATGTATATGTGTGTGTGTGTGTGTGTGTGTGTGTGTGTGTGTGTGTGTGTGTGTGTGTGTGTGTGTGTAACATTTAATTACACCGAAGGCGTTGGGAAAAGGCTTTGTGCACATTCATGGGGTATGTCAAATTTAATGGTTTAAATGATGCTTTTGCTATTTTTAACAGTTTTACTTTTGCTATTTTTAACCATTTTGCTTTTGCTATTTTAAACAATTTTTCTTTTCTTAGTTTGCATGTTGCTTTGGCTTTACTTTTTTAAATTTTATTTTATAGCTTTTGCATGCATTAACCTTTAAATACTTGTAACAACCCATAATTTCACACACACTAAACAACACAGTAAAATATAGGATAACTTTTTTTTTTGACTTGCTTGAAGATAATATGACACTACACGAGTTCTCAAGGGAATACAACCAACTAATGACATGCTTTGCACAACACGGACCCACACTGGAAACAAGTAAACATGAGGCACACACTTAAGACACAATGGTTCATCCATAATACACAATTTTACAAACAAGGTCTTCCCATAGTAAGCTTCCTTAGAATCATGTCTTTGCTATAAGTATGCTAAAATTCTTTTCTTTTCCTAGATGAGTCATGTTAGGATAATCTGATATTCATGTTTTACCATTTCAAGTGGTTATGCTTAACAGTACATGACTGTCTAAATCTTGGATTCATCTTTAAGATCTTATTAGTTGTTAATCGATTTCATGGGGGCTAAGAATCTATCCAAAAGATTAAAGGTTTCACTTAGACTTCACTTGAAGAGATTTGACATAAGTATTCAAATTACATTTTCAACAGGTGAATTAGATTGAAGAGTTTCTTAATCAATTTCCTTCTACTTATTATAACCTTATTATCTTCCAAAATCTAATCATTGATTTCACCTTAAGATCGTTTAAGAATTCACCATAAAGGATAATGTTCATTAGTTTAGTTTGCGGAAAAACAAGGTAAATATCTTTTTATTACAAAAGCTAGTTTCCTCATTGATCACCTATGGACCCAAAAGTTATCAAGAAGCTCACATCTACATTTATTTATTCATATATAAACATGTTATTTTAATTTTTATGAGGATTATCCAACCATTTTATTATGCATAAAATTACATTGTTGCTATGACTTAGAAGGGTTTACCACACAATATTTTGTCTCAAGAGAAAAGTTTACCATTACTCGCTTGTGAAAACTAAACATGGTTACATCAATCCTTTCCAACATGACGCACCAACCATAGGTGGCAAAAGATTCTATTGAACTTGAATTAGGAGCAAGAAGGTACAATTGGTCAAACAATGCTATACTAAGGTTATAATATAATAAGAAATACTCATAACAATACGGTGATCAATCTTATGTTTTCCATGATAGACAAAACAAGTCAAGGTTTTAGTAATTATTACAACATTGCTACACAAGACATTATACTAAGGTACTATCTCTTCTAAATTTCCCCGAATCCCATCCCGAGTTTTACAAAAAAAAAGAGTTCATACAAAGGAAATTCACAATTGAGGTTAATGCAAAAGTCTACAAGTCTATCCCTCATCTACTCACATAAGCCATCTGCAACAAATTTTCCACAAGAGTCAGTTCGCGAGAACTAAGCAAGATAAGGCTACACAAAGCCACAATAACTATTATCTAACAATACCATAAAGGGAACACTTTATTACAAGAATTGGTTCAATTCTCTAAACACTAAAAACACCTCAAGTTATAATAAAGTCTCTACCATGCCAATCAAAGAAGAAATACCTTGTACTTCAGTTATGAACAAAAGCAATGAAAGTATAACAATTGTACGAGGAGGTTCCTTAGCCCTATAAGAAGAAATAAACAATCTAATAGAAATGGAATCCTCATCGAATAGTTAGATAATTACAATATTGAAATTGATATTCAGACCAGCCATCTAAAATTATCAAAAGATACCAAAAGCATAGGCTATGAAATTAGATTCCTAAAATGACAAGAGTTGATCAGCCCAACAAAGAGGAACCACGGGGTTCAAAGATTAACATGAAAATCCAAGTATATTAGAATTTCAATCCCTATCATATAGAGTATATGACTGAAATTAAATACACGGACACCACACAACATAAGTTTCGAAGCGAAGGAAAATATACTAGTCTTGACCATTAACTCCAAGAGATTCCCCAATCATTCAAGAAGGGCCAATGCCCTTATAGGCTAGTAACAACATGTGAGAGAAGAAGGGAGTTCATCAAACAAGAGTATACAAAATGTCATCCAAATTTTATATCACTAAGGATTTACAAACCTCCACAATAATTCTAAAGTTCGGTTAATTTAAAAGAAATTACCTCTTTTCCAAAACAACAATATTTTAAGGCAACCCTTGATAACATAATCAACCATTCAAACATAGGTACAAACATAAATCACTAAGTGTCATTATCAAAGCAACACCTTCCGCTATAAATCCATAAGACTATCGATTGCAAGATTAGTTTTCCCCAAGGTTAATAACGTTCAAGGCAATTTCCATCACAAAACATTAAGGTAATTACATGCATAGAAACCGACCAATCTTAATTAATAGCATTAACATTATAAAAGAGAAAGAACACAAGTTAGGAAAATAGAAAATGCCATCAACAATCTTTAGAGAGGGAAAAATACCAAAACAATTCTAGTATTAGCGGGGTACTAGATTTGCACAATTGAAACCTCGAACTTAGGTGATCTGAAAAACTAGTTATGGTTCAAGTTGATGGGGATGGTCAAGGTACTTCCTAGGAAGGATTTAAAATCCTAGGAACAAGATAAATGATAACACAGGAGTCTAAAGCACGTGAGGTCTAAAATGTGTTGCACACAAACTTATTCATTCTAAAAGTTTTAATACCGAATCTCCAACCCGGCTAGCCCAAGCATTGATCACTCCAATCCTACAACCTTTCTTTCCGAGATCAAAAGAGTTATCAAAGGGCTTGAGAGATATTAACAACATACGACAAAAGACAAAGAAAAACAAACTCGGGTGATAGGAAGGAGCTTCATAGTTATCACAAGCTTACTTTAATGACAACAAAATACTAGTTGGAACAACATAATAAACTTGAAACTCAATCATAGAGAAGAAGATATATATAAAAAAAATATGAAGGTTGATCACTCGAGCAAGAAAAACATAACACCCAGAGGAGAGGACACACACATGCTTTCCACTAACACACTGACAATGATAAAAGCTAAAACAAGAAGAAAACAAGCAGAAAGGAGAGATCTCCCAACAAGGCGTCCAAAAGACAAACCAATTCAAGGAAATGGTGGTTTGATTTCATGATAATTTAAATTTAGCAATAGGAGAAAAGTGTAGAAATATCTTTCCTTCTCCTCCAGCTTCAACGAGGCACCCAAACACCTCAAAGTCTAGCAACAAACCCTCTAGATGAATCTTCATCCTTAGCATGCAAGGCACCAACATTCCACTCAATCCCCCATTCACATAGGTAGGGAGCTCCCAAAACCTTGAGCTCCATCTGGTGGAAAGGAAAGTGGTCTCAAGGACTACTAAGACTGCAGAAAAATACCCAAAATGGGTTTAATGGAGAAGCCCAGGAACTTTAAAAAGGGAAACAAGTTTGATAGGAGGAAGTCAGACTCCAAAACCTTGAAAGTGTACTCCCAACCTACGTCAAAATGGTGCAATTAGAGAAGAACATGATGTCCATCTCAGCATAAGGAAAACAAATCTGCCAAATGGGGTCACAGGTGACTCAAGGGGCCACGTAAGCAAAATGTGGGAGTAACAAAATGTAGGTATCTTGTTTGAAAAAAATTCCTTAAGGAGATGTGGTCTTAAGGGATGCGCTATATTTTATGACTAGGCACAAAAGGATCACCCAAAAGAAGCCAACATGTGTCAAATATGATCAGTCGCCTTACCCAACATTCATGCAGCCAGAGAAAATGGAACTTTTAGAATAGGAAAAGACATCCATCGAGAAAAAGAGACACACACCTTTTTATCAGTAGGAAAACACATGCATCACAAGAATTGTGGATGCAAATGTGAGGAGAAAACACAAGGAATGACAGGGGATCTTGTACATAGGACTATCCAGGTCTCCATTTCCAAAGCATCAAAAAATATTAAAGAAGTCGAAGGCACCTGGAGTAAGGAGGAGAGGCTTCTCTCAAATGTTACAGCTGCAAGTGCCTTGGTAGATAAGTATGTAACATGGAAGCACAAAAAAATAAGGTGAGCTACTTCCTAAAGACTCATACATCCTCTCCCAAAATCTCCATCCTCCCAATAAAATCCCCAAGCCAATGCACAACATCCTCCCAACGCATTCCTTCACCCAAAACACTCACGCCACCATGGAAGGAGTGCGTATTCAACCACCAAAAGAAAATAAATGCAAAGCAGACAAACTTCCAGTTTCCTTTTTGACGTTTCCTTCCATCAAACCGAGAGCCAAGGCATGGCGTGAGAAGGAAATAAAGAAATAAATGGGAGCAGGGTAGGTTTCATTAAAACGGTGGTTAGCTCCCCTACCAGCTGGAGTCCAACACACAATTTTCTTAAAGAAGACAAGATGGAATGATAGGTATTCCACCTCCAAATGCATAAAACTAAAGACCGGTTTTTTTTAATAATCCAAAAATAAAATAAAACAAGTGTATTATGGCTAGCATGGGAAAGAATAAATGGTGGGGTAGGTGGATACCTCCACAAATTAATAAAAATGTTTTATAAGAAAATCTATATTTACAAGGCTTGCAACGACGCCTAGATGGCTAAGGAGGAACATTAAACATTAACACGAACACCATGCCCTAAATGAAGGTGCCACCAACAACAAGCTCCTTTTGTGCGAATCGAGGCTCGGGCATGAGAGTGAATAAAGGTGAAATAAAATGGCTTAAAGGTAACTAATAATATTCATGAAAAATCAACACAAAAAAATTAATCGTTAATCGACAATTAAATAATAGTATTATTATTATTATTTTTACAACCTAAAATAAGATAATAAGAATCAATCATATTAATAATGATCAACAGTAGCTCGAAGAAGCGAGAACAAGATTTTCCTTTAACAGGATAATCGTACATGACGCTACAGGTCCACAGTTGAGGTGTCGACAATGACTCGAGAAGGCAAGAAGGAGAGGGAGGGTGAGAAAATCTTCATTGCAACAAAGAAAAGTCAAAAACGGTCAACGGGAGCACACACACAATCCTCCCATGTTTAGCAACAGGGTCGTCATGTCAAGAACTGGGGCAATGTCGAATGGGGCATCACAATAGTGGTCACTAACACTATAATTTCATTCTTTAGGATCTCCAAGTTCCAGTCAATTCCCTATGTTAATTTACATATTTACATCAAAGGTGTTCCCCTATGGGAAATGATTTTGTGGACATTCATAGGGCTATGATAAATTTGACGGTTACTACAACTTTTTTGAATTTTTTAGATGTTTTCTATTTTTGCCCAAATCAATTGCATGCAGAATGGTTGACAAGATTCGAGGGAAGAACTCTAGTTAAATAAAGAACTCCAGTAGCCTTTTTAATTGCACAATACAATGGAAGTGGTGTATTTTCACCCACAAAAGTTATTTTCCATGGAAATTTTTGGTTGGAAGCAAAATTCCCCCAAATTCGAAAGGTTTGGATCCTTGTAGCTCTAATTGGGAACGGGTTACCTAATTCAGCTCCAAAGTTACCTCTTTGTATACATCTCAGGATTATCTCTCGTAATCATAAAATTTAGGTGCAGTAGTATACAATGTTTATTATTTTGTATTGGTGCAAGAGCTTATCAACTATGAATCTACTCTCTAGGTGACCTCCAATCATTATAAATGATGATTTTTACATGTCTTTCCATGCATTATTTAGTTATGTGTTAGTATTATTATCTACTGCATTTTGTGACACAGAGATTTATCCTACAAAAAAGAGTTAACTGGCCAGATCCCAAACTCCATCGGTCAATTGCTTCACCTTGATACATTGTAAGCCTGTAAAATTTAATCTTTTTGCATGGGTTTAGCATCTCACTTCAAAACTAAGAAACACATCATGATCGTTTGGTTTACGATTGATTAAATTATCTCTTGTTGGATTACTTATGTGAATCATATTCAGTTGGATTACAGATTCTGTTATTGAAAATTGATTTCTCTTTTATTCTTATGTGGTATGCAGGTAGAGCTATTGTTGACCCAATAGACCCCATTCTGTTACGGTTTACCAATAAAAATGGGATAATATTGAATTTGAGTGTCATATTTATGTGTACTTACTCTGTGACTCGTAGTATTAAACTTGTTTCATGTATTTGATTTCGGAAAACATGTGGAGGCCCTGTATAATCAAGGATGTAATTGATCTGTTTTTGCATGACTGGGGACCCCAATAGACTCCTACTTCTACGGTATACCAATAAAAAAGGAGGCGGTATTTAATTTGAGTGTCGTATTTATATATCATCCCATGTTAGGTATGTAACCAAGAAATGTAGTTTACATATAGGTGCTAAATTAGACTTTAGAGTATATGTCGACTGTAGTACCTTAGTTCTTGAATGGGATTGCATATCATGTTTGGATTTTAGATTTTTATTTATTTTATGTGCTTTATTTCTTATCTCTTTTGAGGATTTTGTGATTCAATCATTAGAATTATTTTTCTGGTATGTGAAGTGGAGTTCTAAGTTTAATTAGGCTGAGCAAGCACTTTGTGTGTCTGGCTCCTCCTTTAGAAAAACCAATTAGTACAGTTCTTCAAAACTAGGCCATACCAATTGTTCTCATAGTCTTATAACTTCAAGCCCATATTGTCCTCTACAGGGCTTCTCTATATCAAGATGTGCACATGTTTTTTTCTTTATCCTTTCAGCTGGTAAGGCTCGAGCTCAAACACTAATTTACGCTTATTAGGATGCCTAAGAGTGCCTAAGGTCAAAGGAAAATTTCTTCAAGCAGAGAATATGCACCGGTCACCATTAGCAAGTGATCCTTGTAATCCTAGGATTGTGCCTAATTGCAGGAGGAATCACCCCAACCTTGTTAATGGTGAAAACCCAATATTTTCACCTCATATCTACCTAGCAAGATGTTTTTCTGTTTCCCATTAAATGATGGTTGGAATATTTGCATATTAAGTAGGGCCGTTAATTTTACAAGTAGACATGTTTAGGTGGTGTCTTCCCTCTTGATGAGTCCCTTGTCATGCCTCCAAATATTGGAAATAAATGGTACTATGTAGATAGATCCATAAAATTACCTTACAAATGACATTTGACATTTTCTCTATAGCTTTTCTGGTATTCTGACTGAAAGCACGTATTCATCTTTAGGCATAAATACTTAAACAATGTACAGTGTAAGCTTTGAAAGAAAATTAACAAACGAAATCTTACCAATGAAGAAAATTTGAGTTAGTGTCCACAACTTCCTTCCCGTCAATAACTCCATAAGAACAATTTCATAACTATATACATCATATTTCTCATTAATCCTTGATGTTCTTGCATATTTAGGGTCAATGTAACCAATGATACCCATGACATAGGTAGAGGTATGGGTTTTGGCTGAGGAAAGCACTCGGCAATGCCAAAGTCTGACATATTAAGATTTTTCTCTCACATTAATTTAATTCATTTGATTTTGTAAATATTCTGATTAATTTCAATACTCTTTTAAATAGTTTTTCTTCCTTTGTGAACCATTTCTTTCCAATAACATTCTCCATCTCAGATGTAGATACAACACTATTTGTAAACTACCATTAATTAATTTTCTAGGGTGAATTTCTTGCTTCTATGGCTTGGTTAAAATTGTGGAATCAAGGGAAGGAATTAAGTTGAGTTAATGAACTATGATTAGGTAAATTTATAAGTTGTTTGATTTCATCGGTCTCTTGACCTCTGTTTATGCTAGACTCCATTAAAATAATTATATGTTATCTAGAATTTTCTTTGAATGCATATTTGTTCAAGTTCTATTACAGATTACTTTGGGTAAGTTTGTGAGCTTGAGGCCTCATTCGGTTTAAACAGTTTGATTTATAGTATCTGACTAGGCCCAATTGTATTTATCTTTTGGACTGGTGTAGCTTTAGTGTCCCTACATTGGGTTGTGTCTAATTTTATCATCAGAATAAATAAAAGTTAAATACCAGTTTGATTATGCCCGCATGAACATGGACATCCATTTCTAGTTGGTAGGGTTGTAGGAAAAAGGGTTTAAGACACTGTATTTCCTTCTAAAAATTATAGAAAAATAAATGAACCCCCTTCTTGATACACAATTGAAATCTGTTGTTTGCCTCCTTACAGTTCTCTACTACTCAACTACCCCTTTAGCTAGTAAATTTCCACCGAGTTCCCAAAAGAATAGTCCATTGTGTCTATATGAGTGTATATTCTAAGAAACAAAGAAGCTTGTAGGTTTTCTCTAGATAAAAATTCAGTAGATAAACAAGCATCAGCATGGGGACTAACTGAACCGATAATAGACAATTTTAGCTCTTAGATGTTCACCTGCCACATTTTTAGTTGCTTTAGCACATTTTTATTTTTCCTTGATCCACAAAAACATCTCCAATGATAGGGAAGTTGAAAAATAAAGGGATTCTACTACTTTATCTTCTGTTTTGGAAATCACCACCTTTATAATGTACAAATTAGCTCATCCACGACTTATGGTCTTATAGTTCTAATGTCTAATACAGAAGATATTGCATAGGATGATTTTGGCCCATCTAAGCTTGATTATGAGGCAGTGGCTTATCTCAATACAGAGGCAAAACCTTCTTTTTCTGGAACCACACATCCCTTAGTTTCTAGAGTTATTTTGTTTTATATGTGAAATGTTCCATATAAGACTCATTTCCTAGTCGATTTTTGCAATACTTTGAAGTTTAGTCAGAAACTCTTGATATACATGCTAGAAATCAAGAGCATCTCCATCTTACAAGCTTGGCGATTTCAAATAAAATTACAACTCAGAATCCTTTCCTGGGAAACCTTATTGGGATTTACCATGCTTTTTACCTACTCAAATGTAATTATGTCCCTCGTTCTGATGTTATATTTCTCTCAGTGATGGTCACGGATCCTATGTACCTCTTTCCACATCCGAAGTGTCACTGGCTTAACAGATTCCCTATATGAATGGGCTTTTATCTATCAAAGCTTTGGGATTAGATATTTTTCTTGAATTGTATTATATCTTGCCTTTGGTGTTATGATTCCATTACATAGATATAGGATCAAGTATTGTTTTGTTTTTGGCATTTTCTCTAATTACTTGTAATTAGTCTTTGAGATTAAATGTTATTTATTAAGGTTGTTTGAGATTTTTAAAGTCTAGATCTCAAATCCTAGATTTCCCAATCATAGTTAGGTGGATGAGAATATAACTAGTTGCTTGTGTTCATTTTTTATTATATTGGTATAGAAATGGGAAGGATCTATGGATAGGTTTTCATTCAATTTGTCATTTATGATTCTTAAAATTGCCCAAATTCATGATATAAATACTGCAAATGTACAGAGGTCTTCACGTATACATGTTTAGTTCTGATGTCATGATATAAGATTTGTAACTTTATATGTACGAATTTGTAACAAATTTAAATGTACACATATAACCTTTCAATGTAATGTTACATCTATATTTGTACACTACTACTATCAATCACATGCCTTAACTGATCTGTAAACTCTTCAAATTTGGAATTATTCACAAAATCACAATTAATCGTTGTTGTTTACTTTCTATTAGAAAATAACAGAGATAGCTAGTGAATGAATTATTATTGTGCTTAGAATCAACAATTTTAGTAAAGGAAATAATATAAGCTCATAACACCAACAATTTTATCCTGGAAAACCTCCAATGGAGGAAAAAAGCATCGAGAAGGGCAATTGCTCTTTCTTCCCACTTCTATTGGCCAATTCAAATCAACAAGTACAAAATTTACAATAAGTATGAAAGGGAAGTAGATAATATCTCAACACTTCCTTTCAATTACTTGCTTGCTCTGTCTCAACACTCCTTTCTTCTACAAAATACAATTTCTAGCACTAAGACTTCTTACTCACTTGCTCTCATGCTTCGATGATCTTCTACACTTCTACAATCATGTATTTATAGCCTTTCTCATGTCCTCCCATGCACTAGAGAATGGGAAAGGTCATGAAGGAGAAGAGAAACAAACATCCTTTCAAATTCGAGAGGTTGTTCATTTCAAATTTTATTTTCTGTCCATAATGGCCAGGACCACCGCCCTATGCAGACCGGCGGTCCTAGGACCGCCGCCCTAATCGGGTGGCGGTTCTATAACCATCGCTTCGCACTGTGTAGTGGTCTTGTTACTTATAAGAAATAGCCTTAGTTTATTGTTTTTCTTCTTTGTGCTGACTATTTCTGATGAAGTAGAGTTATTTTGGATCCCTATGGATCATCAACGAGTGTAACAAAGGTTTTTTAACAAAATACCAACCAAACAACCAATGCAACACTAACACAATTACCCCAATATAATTGCAAACCACATCAACTACCAAAGAAACTATCCAAAATGGTATCAAATGTATTCATGTTTAGTGCAAAAAAATGGCCACAAAAGACCACCACTCATGATATAAAATTTGCACATGTCCCAGATTTGCAAATGTACGAATTTGTAACAAGTTTGAAATGTAGAGATGATACCTTTAAATGTATTGCACCATCTATATTCCTACACTTAGAAAATCAATCACACCCCTTATCAACACATGCACATGCACAGAAGTCTTCATGTATTCATGTTAAGTTCAAATAAAATAGTCCACAAAATGCTACCACTCAAGATATAAGATTTGCAATTGTATATGTACGAATTTGTAACAAGTTTGAAATGTAGAGATGATACCTTTAAATGAAGTGGTTCATCTATATTTCTACACTTACAAAATCTAATTTTTCAACATACATGTTCAATATTACCATTTTATTATTGCTTACTTCTTTATATAAACCAATTTTAATGACATACAAATACCTGTAGTTTTAAAATGCCGAGAAAGAACCATGCAATTTATTGTTCTTTCCATCCAAATCTTTGTACATTATATCACTTTTTTGCATATTTAATTGTTTTAAGGGTTAGACCTCATGTTTATGGTTTTTAAATAAAGTGGTTCATCTATATTTATACACAACCAAAAACAATCATACCCCTTATCAACATAACTACAAAAGTAATAACTATCCCTCCAAATAAAACAACATATACCATTTAGCGTTCCCACTACATTGTACACATGTGATTGCTAGTTTAAACTTTATTTGGAAAAGAAAACACAACGCTAATAATGGAGGGGTCGGGACCAAAATATTGTTACGGGGTCAAGGTTGGGTTGCTGCTCCAACATGGAGCATGGTGAAACAAGGTATGGGTGAGGGTGGTGCCCTTGCTCTTATTATATTTGTTTTTATATAAACCCCAACCACTTAATATGGGGCGGCCCAATAATAAATATTCACTGTTTTGTTTTTTTATTGTATACAATCCAATATAGGTTGATTTGGTATTTCAATATTAAATTTGTTAATATATATATATATATATATATATATATATATATATATATATATATATATATATATATATATATATATATATTTTTCTTTGTTTCATTTATTTTATGCAATTTATCAATCTAATTTTGTTCAAATAGAAACCTACAAAGCACAAGCATTTGTATAAATTTGTTGGCATAATTAATACATTGTTATGTATAACCAACCTATCGATTATGGTACATTAACTGAATTCTCTCTATATTAATACACTCTTCATTGTGAATAAATACATTCGGACATTTTACATTTCTTACACCAACAAAGGTGGTATCGTGAGCAGCGTGGAAGCAGGAGCGTGGAAGCGTGTAGATAAAAGATGAAGTGCTTCCTGGAACCACCGCTTCCCCTCCTGCATGGAAATTGCATTTGACAGTTTGACAATAGTTAGAGAAACTGGCGTGGAAGCAAGAGCGTGGATTCCAAAGACATAATTTCTCTACCGTAGATCCTCCTCATTACCCACGACCAAAGCACATAATACATCCGCTGATCACCAAGAATTTACAAAGAGTCAAAATTGCAGACTTTGGGGTGAGCAGACCGTGTCACATGATAGGTTCACACACACTATATGTGGGAACATGTGCATACATGAGCCCCGAGAGATTCGACCATATGGCGGAAGTTATAACGGTTACACGGGGGATATCTGGAGTTTGGGTTTGACCCTCTTGGAATGCTACGCCGGACATTTCCCCTTTCTAGCGGGTGGAGAAGAGGCAGATTGGCCTGCACTGATGTGTGCCATTTGTTTTGGGGATCCGCCCTCTGCCCCGCCGAGTGCATCTGCACTTTGAGTTTTATTAGATGTTGTCTCGCAAAGACGCAGTAAAAGATGGACGCTGATATAGCTTCTCAACCATCCATTCCTCAACAGATCTCTTCAATGCAACACCGGAGGCAAACGATTCGCGGGAAGAAGACACGAGGACTTCTCGTGACCATCGAGACCACGGCAGATTTTCCTACCGTCGAAATCTCCCCGAGTTCAAATCGAGGAATTCGGATACGTTTGAAAAGAAGAGGCATGTATGTAGCAGAAAGGGAGACACATCCATATAGAAATGGAAGTGGAAGGAACAGAAGGCGGTTATGGCATTATATGATTTACCTTTCAACTCATTACTATTGATGTAGAAAGAGGTGCATGTAACTTTGAAGAGTCGCAGCACAACCGTGTGGAGGAAGAAGAATCGATATCACCAAAGAGGGAGAAGAGAGCATGTGGCAATGACCACTGACCAACTTATCAGCACTGTGTGGAGTTTGACATGAGTGGCATCGACCACCGAAAACCCGGTGTGCGTTGGTGACTCCTTCCCCAACGTCTTCTCAACTATTGTTCGCGAGATCATGCAATACATTAGCACGCATCGTAAAAAGATCGGAGACATGTGGAATTTGTTTGAATCAAATCGGAACAAAACGAGATTAAGCCCCTTCATTCATTCATCAAATTTGCTATCAAAGATGGACGCGAACAACCAGCCTATGATCCCATGCAACAGTCTGAGAGCATGAAAGTCATGCCCAGAGATGTTAGCAGCATTGCAAGCAACCATAGAGACGTGTCGCATTTGAGAGAACCGAAGAACATCGGTATCTACTCTTAGCCAGTCTCCAAAACTTGCAATCCGAGGACATAATGGACTGAGTCTTGTTCGACATATAGACGAAGAAGAGTTGTGTCGATCCAGATGACAAATGCGAGATTAAATGCCCTCAGGCACATCTGTGGCACACCACACGAGCTTTTGAGCTCACTTCTTCATCTATTTTTCTACAAACAAGAGCACATCTGTCATAGAGATTCAAGAAAATCCAGGCAAAGTCCTTGTTGCAAGAAGCAAATAGGACATGTCATGACGTAACAAGATGATGAATCTGGGGTAGATTTGTAAAAACAATGTATTAAGGGGGGGAATGTTGGCATAATTAATACATTGTTATGTATAACCGACCTATCGATTCATTACTTTTAACTGAATTCTCTCCTGTATTAATACACTCCTCATTGTGAATAAAAATATTCAGACATTTTACATTTCTTCTGGTCCAACAAAATTTATAAACATTTGAATATGTGAGATAATTGGGCTACTATCCCTTTTCATTCAACTAATAGCAAATAAATAGAATGATCATACTTCTTAGTTGATAAATATCATTTAAATACTTATATTGTCTAGTTTGCAAATATGAGAGAAATGCAACAAACATAATAACATACATGAATAAAACTTTTTCCTTATTTCAAGTTTGCCAATACTACTACAAAAAGAAGGCAACATATACTTTACGATACAAGGACGTTATTCTGTTAAAATGAAACCATAATACAACTTTTGAGTTAAATTTTAAATTTGAAAATAAACTTTTCCATTCCAAATAAGGATAATTTTCCATTGACAAATCAAATGCACTCTTGGTATAATTTACAAGTTTGAAGGAGATGTAATAACAACAAGATGCAACTTCACATGCCTCCTTTCCAAAATATACATTTCTTGGATAATCAATACAAATCAATCTTACATAATACATTTACAAGAAGTTGAAACTTTAAAATGCAAGTTACAAAATCCCTCCACTTAAGTGGAGACAACATGGCAAAATTTTTACAAAGTAGGATTCCTTCTTGTCTTCTAAAAATACAACTATGTCCAAGACTTCAACTTGAGCTCCACCATTTTCTTCCACTTCAAACACAACAACAAGGAAGGGGGAGTAGGCAACGCTCTCCGCCCAACCAATATTCCAATGAGGAGAAGAACTATCCTCCTCATTGGCCCCCGAGCCCCAACCATAGAGCAATAAGGAATGGATACAACCAATGAAAACTTTCAAAATGCTTCCACATTACAACACACATGCCAACAATCTTTTAACACACATACAAGCACAAAACAACAATATCAATAGAATGCAACTTTTCCAAAACAAGGCTTAAAATATCTAAGCCAAGGGAGCAAGGAAATATGGAGAATCACTTATGCCTCCCAATGGGTTAAGTTCCCACCTTGAAGCCTCAAAAACACAAAACACACCAAAACAAGACTCTTATTCCTCCCTCAAATCTCTTATTCCTCCCTCAATCTCTTATGCCTCCCTCAAATAAAACATACACCCAACCCAAAAATATGCAACAATACTCTTATGCCTCCCTCAAGATCCCCATAAACCTTCTCCTACACCATACTTAAGGCCATTCTACCCAATGTCCCAAAACAAGCACACACAATCATTCATTTACATACAACACACATATATATAAAAATAAAATTGCATGGGTGTAGTTCCTACCTTTCCATTGCAAGAAATTGATCCCAAAATCACAACTCTAAGCTCCTTCCAAGCTCAAATCCAAATCCAAACAAGCTCCAAGACTCCCAAGCAAACAACTCAAGCTAAAACTCCAAAATACAAATGCACAACAAAATGAAGTAACCCCAAACCATCAAATTAACTTGCATATATAGAAAAAGAGGAGAGGAGGGTGAGGTGGCTCCATGTAGGATGCCACATCACTTCTCCTCAACTCCACATCACCAAGTCAAACATCAAACCCAAGGCTAATAAATTGGTGGGTGAGGATATGAAAAACCTCTTACACACACTAACCCTCACTCCATACCTCTAAAGGACAATTAAAAACTCATGTAAGAAAGTGCAATAATTTCACCTTTTTACCTTCCAAATCACATAATGGGGTCTAAATTTGACCCCTCACCCCATAGGTATAGTTGGTGGGTGAATTTAAGAGGTGTGGGACAAGCTTAACTTGTCCCACAAGCCTTAAAAAATGGCTTAAAGGTCAAATTTCAGATTTTGAGAGATGGGTTGAGTACACACCAACCAAAATCAATTAAAATCAACTCAAATAAAAAAGATCACAAGGAACATCTACCCCTAATAAATGTCCCCTTTGTCACATCCCAAAAATTTAACTTAATTAACATAATTAATTACTAAACAAGGGTACATTTAATCAACAATACAAAAGTGAAATACAATGCAATAATAAAATACATACTCACAAATCAATCAAAATAAAAGTGAAAAGAACAACACAAATCCCATGGTCACAATTTGAGGTCATTCCCCCATGGGGACCTCCTAACATCCTAACCACATACAACAATAACATAACACAAAGTTTCCATGGTGACCATTGTTGCAACCATCAGATATTCCACTACGGTTGGTCTCCTACCCCCTTTTTATTTGTTGTGATACAATCACCTACAAAATCAACAATACCTCCTTTGGCCTCGTGGCCACATTAAATACATCAATAATAAAATACATGCACATCCATCAATAAACATCATCATAACACAAAATCATCATCAAATCTAAACAATGTTATCATTCATTTATAATTTCCTAAACATTTCAATTATACCATTTCATCAATATTAGTGAGATCACAAGATTAGTTCAAACACCAAAACATAGTCAATACGATGAGAATTCAGAATGTCATTATATATATAAGCTAACAACACATCATCATCATCAATACAGAATGTCTATCCATGCCTCTAAGAATCCATACAAATCATAATATGAGTCACAACATATCAATACTCATAGTACCTCCACTATCAAACATCATGCTAATCAAAACATATATAGTAGTGTCCATGTCTATAGTCAATAATAATTGAAATCAAAATATGATGAGTGTCGAAGAGGAGTGGACACTACAAAACCAAGCTCTTAATAAATCCTTTCACTTAAACATTTTACTTTAAAATTGGTGGATCTTATTCGGCTAGATCTTACTCCCACCCATGGAGTAATTAATTAATTAGGCTCACAGGCCTTTAAAATTTTCATTCAACCTAATAAAAAAGAAGTAGGTACATGCCATTCACACATATTATCACAGTGGAGAAAATGTAATAATGCCATGCTTATTAATTGATTGATTGAAAACCCAAGAATCTTTGACGGGAGATATATAAACCCACAAGCACATATAAAAAGAAAAACCCATAAAATCAAAATGCATAATAACAACATTGAAAACTACTAAACTCGAGCACTACTAATTTGGGTCCTTGATTGTATGCAACTTAATCAATAATCCAAAAATAAAAATGCCCTGCTTTGTATACAACTTAAAAAACAAATTAATTAAACAATTGATCATTTGATCAATAATTTTACTACCAAAGAATTAATGGAAGAAAGATGTCACATAGGCACGACTTACCTGCAGTATCGTCTGCGAATAATAGCTCAACGTCTGGCCTCCACCATAAATTCACTTCACATCAAAGAGAGACATAATCGCAGACACATACACATGGACATATATATACATGCAGACACATACACATGGGCATATATATACACACAGACACATACACACCATGACACTACATACAGACACGCCATGACATAAAACCATAGAAAACACCGTGAATTGAATCTCTGTAATAATGGCATGCTTGTAAATCCCCTTTGATCAAATAACGGGGCTAATAACTTCAATGAGCATATAAGAAGGTTGAGGTGATAATAGCTGGGCATGGGTAATCTGTTCGCGTACACACACATATATTAACAGGGTGCTATTAGAAATTAAATGGGTTTTGAATCAAATATAAGTTTACCTTCCCGAGGTTTATTGTTACATGACATCGTTAAATTTAAAGATGTAATTACATTTTATTCAAACATGTTAGCACTCGAGGAGAAGATGCAAAACATTTGCGTAGTTTATGTTTACAAATATTTACAAATAAGTTGAAACAATCAAATTAAAAAACCCCAAATGGGTAGAAAGAATGGATCAGAAGTCCCTTTTAACAACTTTACAGGCATCCTTGAGATGGGCAAGCAGATCCTTCAGTTGTTCCACCGTAGAAGAAAATTGAAGCATGCCTTCGCTCTATGAACTGAGATTTTTAAGGCCTATTAAGTACATAAGCTCTTTGAAATGCTTATCCTCTAAATCCGACACACAGCAATCAAGCCTCCACTTATCTCAAAAATATGTTGCAAATAACATGTTTAGGTTTGCGCGACAGAGCCCTTCACAAGTGATTCTTGTTTTCGACGAAGAGGCCACATGGTTGGGTTGTAGTGGAGAGAGAGAGAGAGAGAGAGAGAGAGAGAGCACATTGGGATGTGAAGAAGGAGAGAAATGGGTGGGAAGAAAAATCGGAGCGTGTAACCTCCAAGTAGATGCACACCAGGGCCAGTATGTACGTTTTATCATTGTAATGTCTTCCATGGCATCCAGCAGGGGCACAGATAGAGCTGATTCTTCACTTTTCTCTTGGACTAGAATTGAAATGGCAGCGCACTCAAGGGATTTTAGGTTTTCAGGAGTGTTGCTTGTGCTCTCTGTAGCATCCCTATGCATACCATCTGCATATTCATCTGAATACCTACAGTGATAAAAACTAGTTGCAGTTATTTGTAATGGAGGGTTATTTATTTGTTGATTTCCATGCATTTGGGTTATTGTGATTATGTGGCTCAAACTCTTGCTACAGGTGTTAACATTGGCTTGTCTACACTCTGTTATGTCACGCACCTCTTTCTTCAAAGGATCTTGAGCACAAGAAAGCATCTCTCCTTTAATCTAAGGCAGAGACATGTTGTGGGGGTGTTGTAATGAGGATCTGAGGGCTTGTAAGCTGCAAACAGGATATTTGGGATATGGTTTCAAGTCTTGTTGGGGATGTTTCACTACCGAAGATGGGTTATGTGTTTAGGTTTGACTGCCAAAGGTTGAATAGGAAGGGTTGATTCCACACTCAAAAGGGGCTTACTTGATGCAATTTAAACTGCACTCAAAGATCTACTCATGAGGGGAAAATATCAAATTTGGTTTTTTATTCTTCCTCGATTCACCTCTTTGGCGAGATGTGTTGGAGCCTTGTAGAATGCGAACGAAACCACCTGGATCACCTCTTGCACTACGGGCGCTAGTATTTCTAGGCATGGTCTCCTTACCTTGATCTTTAATAATTCTCGTATAATTTTGTAACACCCACTAAAATTTCCCACTTGAGACCCATGAACAACCTAGGTTAAGTTAGAAAATTATGGATTTTTTTTTTTTTGTTCAAGGTGAGACTACAAACAAGCCTCGAAGCAACAGTTGACACAAGGAAGTACATCAAGGTCAATCATGTTAAGAAGATAAGGTTTTCCATTGGAACAACATATAAAGACCACATTACAATTAGTGAGTATAATTAACCAAGTATAGTTTAAATTTCCTTTAGGTGTTAATTTAATAATCAGATTAAATTAACACTAGGGTTAAATATTTCTTAATTACACTTAGAGGGCTACAGGGGCCAAAACAATAAAACAAGGCTCTCATTACAAGGGGTTAGAAAAAATTCCCTTGCCCCATAAGGTGGCCCCAAAATGGTCAACTCATGCTTTTAGAAATACACATTGAAAATAAGGAAGGTAATTTTAATCTTACCCACTCACATACTGACCTAAAATATTCAAGATTATTTTTCAAATATTTCCCACACTCAAAAAATCCTAAACCCCATTCCATTAGATAGGAAATTCCTTCCCCTTTCCAGAGATATAAGGAAGTCCTTCTAACTCCCTATAGAAATCAAGTTATGGGCTAGCGGGCCTTGGGAGGAAAATTTTCCCAAAGGCTAGCTGCGGGCCTAGGGAAAAATTTTTTCCTTAGCACTCTTGGGTGAAAAGTGCATTTCTCCTTCACACACCTACGCGCCTATGGCGGAGCTTCGCGCCTAAGAGGAAAATTTTGAGCTTGGGGTCCGCTAAGGACACGTGTCCAAAATCCATGCCTAGGCAGGAAGGTAGGTCGCCAAAGATAAAACAAGATTTTTGACTTAATTTAGAAAGGGTGAAAAGGAACATTTTAGCCCACTCCTCCGCGATGTGCCAAGATGCCATGTTTCAACCAATGGTTGGTTGCAGGCCTAAGGGAAAACATTTTCCCAAGCGGGCGTGCGGGCTGGGAATAATTTAGCACTTTTAGCCCTTTTGGGAAAAACGTGAAGTTTACTCCCATGCCTCCGCTGACGCCCAAGGGGGCCACGTGTCGATCTTTATTGGTTGTGGGTCAGCAAGCCGATGAAGAGCATTATGAAAGATTGAATTTTGAAGCGTAAAGTTTTAGGACACTCCGCGCCTCCGTCGACGCGCCACATGGAGACAAGTGTCATCCACCATTGGTTGCAGTGTCCAGTGGTGGAGGGGAAAATTTGGGAATGTTTCCAAATTTTATTTTGAAGTGCTAAGGAACACCCCTATAAGCCATGTGTCATTCAATGATTGGCTGGGGGATGGGGGCATGAAAGAATTTTTTCCAAAAGAACCTTTTTAGACTTAAAATTTTTCTTCCAAATGGGAAGATGCGGGCTTGTGGAGCCACGAGGAAACTAGTGAATTTTTGCCAAAGTGCTCTAAGTCATATTCAATCCCACGGGTCCGATTAAATTTTTTTCCCTTAGTTAAATTTTGAGCCTAAGATGAAGTAAAAACTTCATAAGGTCATAACTTTTGACTGGGAACTTGGTTTTTGGAAAACAAGGACCTTTTGAAAGCTTTAGAAGTGCTCTTTGCAGAGAAATCTTAAAATTTTAATCTTGATAAATTTTGAGGGGTCACTTTTATGAAAATGATCTACAGGATTTTAAAATGCAACAGGTAAATTTGAACTTATAAATGTTTTTGTTCAATTAGACCTCCTTCCTTTTAAACATGCCAAATAGACATTGAGGAGTGCTCTTGGAAGTTTGTAGGATAAATTTTCAAGGTTAAAACGTTTGATTTTATTGCTCAACTCCCATTTTATATAGCAAAATGTCTAAGTTTGCCTTTTCCCGACTTTGAAAAGTTTTGGAAGATTTTCTTAAGTGTTAATGTCTAATTGAATTTGTTTAGATCATATCATGTTCAATTTGTTGTTTCATTGGTTATTTCTTGTTGCAGTTTTGTTTTTATTCATTTTTGATAAAGTTGTAGAGTGTAAAGTAAAACCAAAAATGGAAAGGAAACATAAATAACTCAATGGACCTTATTTCACTTGCTTTGCTGGAAAACATATGAGTTCATTTCATGCTAGTTTCAAATAGATTTCTTTCCTTCAATTAAGTGATAGAGACAAGAATTCAACTTCTATTCCATTCAAATTATTCGTTTCAACAAAACAAAGTAATACATTTCCCACATTCAATCAGAGAGTTGCACAAAATTTTCAAGGTAGATTCCAAACAATAATAACTTCATTTCATAAAGGTAAAACAACATCTATTCAAATTAGAATGATTTCTTTTACAACTTATCTTTTCACTGAATGATCAAATCCAACTTACAAAAATATGAATCTTTCACTTTACATTCCCTTTTACAATACAAAATACAGAGTATATCTCTTTGGCATTCAAGTGGGACTTCATTTCCAAAATAGGATAACTCTTCACTAAAAATATATTACATTGTCATCCACTTGAAGGGTAAAAAAGAAAATGTTTACAAAGAATTTTCACAAGGGACTGCCAAACTCTGTCTTCTTTCTTAGTTCCAAAACAACAACATGGAGACCCTCCATTTTCTTTATTTCAAATTGATCACAATAGAATAGGGGGAAAGGCAACACTCTCCACCCAACCAATACATCCAATGACAAGGGGAATCCACTCTTCATTGGCCCCCGAGCCCCAACCATTATACTATAGAAGAAGTGTTTCAACTCATGGCAACAACATGCTTCCACAAACACACATGCAAATTTCACATTCAAAAACACATTCCAAAACAGAATGCAGTTTACAACCACATTAAAACATAACAAACAAAACTCAAGCTTCATCATGCAAGCCAAAGGAGCAAGAAACTATGGGGAATGCTACTTATTCCTCCCAAGGGGAAATGGGTATCACCACCTGAGAACAAACCACCAAAATATATATCATTTCAAATCCCTGACATGCCCTTATGCCTCCCCAAGAACCCTTATTCCACATTTCATTATGCCTCCCCAACCTCTTATGGCACCCCATAATGAGTAAAGAAATGCAAGCTATTTCTTTTTACAAGGTGGAACCCAAATCCCAACTCCTCTACACTTATACCTCCCCAAAGCACTTATGCCTCCCACAAGAATACCCCATAGTCTTCTCCCACACCATCCTAGGAAGTCTACCCAACCAACCAACAAGCAATAACAAACATACAACCATTCACATATTCATAAAAAGGAAAGAAGAGTAATTTCAAGAGCCAAGCTCTTACCTCTCCATGATGGAGTTTGTTCCAAGCTTCAAATACAACAAGATTTCCAATGCAAAAATTCCAATATCAACAATCTACAAGCATGCAACAATCTCCAACTTTCTCCCAATTTGTAAGAGCTCCAAAAACCCAAAGCAAGTCGCCAAAAATGAAGTGATGAAAGTGAAGCAACCCAAAAAGAAGCCAAGGAATTTGAATATATAGAAGAGGGAAGAGAAGAGGATGAGGTGGATCCATGTAGGATGCCACTTCACACATCCTCAACTCTAACACCCAAAGTCAACTTCATTCTCTAATGCATAATAAATAGGTGGGTGAATAATATGACAGCTTACTTACACACTCCAAAACAAGCCCACACCCCAAGGGACTGAAATTAAAAACATGTAAGAAAGTGCAATTAAAGCATACAACTTGACTTACAAAAATGCATAATGAAGGCTAGATTTAAACTCTCCAACCATAGGTAAGGTTGGTATGCAATTTTTAGAGGTATGGGACAAGTTTAACTTGTCCCACAAGCCTCCAAAATTAGCCTCCAGGACAAATTCGAATTTCAAAGAAGGTGGAGTGTTTCACACTCCAAAATTAACTTACACATCTCTTACACATCACTTACACATTTCTTACACTTATCTCACAACATTTAATACAAGAGCCAACAACTCCAATAATTACTTTCTTATGTCCCAATTTGATTAATTATTTTTTTACCAATATGATTACTCATATTACTTTACCACAATTTATTTAAATAAAAGGGGAACACATCACTTATAAAACACATACATACTAAACAAAGGAACCAAATAAATAAATACACATAACCCTTGGTCACATTTAAAGGTGATCCCCCCATGGGAATCCCTAACAACAATCAAACACACACACACAAACAATACAAGTTGCCATGGTGACCTTGTTGAATTCATCTAGAATTCCAATGTGGTTGGTCTCCAATCCCCCGATGTTTGTTGTGATAATTTAACCTACAAAACACAAATACCTCCTTCGGCCTTGTGGCCATATTAGAACATCCAAATGAATATAAATATAATATCAAAATCATCAATATATATATGAATCACAACAACATCCAGGCAATCAACAATATCACTTACAATTTCATCAACAACTATATCACCATAAATGTTAATTCAATTTTTTCTAGTCTACTCAATTTATCAAAATATCACATGTCCTAACAACATCCATAAATATATATATAATAACCATGTCCAACAACATGTCAACATCTATATAAAGTGTCTCTAACAACTATCATGCATCATATGTGAAATAGAGTCAACAATAATCCATGATCTGACATCTAACACCATACTAAATCAAAACTATAATAATGTCCATAATATAGTCAGTAGTATCACGATCAATATAAAAAGTGTTGAAGGAAAGTGGGCACTACATCCCCCTCCTTAGACTTTAATTCCTCCTAGAAGTCATTCGAAGAGAGATAGGAACAAATGCAATAGAAAAGGATCACTCCCATTATGGGATTTCTTGCTTCAAACAAGTGTGGGTGTCTGAACCCAAGTTTGGTTCAATGCAATTTAACAAGAAGAAGGGAGATTTTTGGGAGGAGTTCTAAACTTTCTGCATGCAAGGCTATGATCATTTAAATCTAGAGAGTAACTTTACGCTATCAACCAAGATACAACACATAACAATTTAACATGAAGAGTTTAAAAGAGTCTTAAGATTAACCACCAAGTAGATGAATAATAAGGAGAATTCCATGAGTTTGAGAAAGACCACATAGTTTCCCAAGGAATACAACATACTACAATAACAAAATTTAAGGTTTCCACTAAGGTTAAATTATGCTTTCATAGTTCGTTGTTTAGAAAAGGCTAACAGAATCAACCATGGCTAAAATTTTGTACAGAGATACATGTCTACTAAAGGTCCCACAATTTTGGGATCACACAGGATGAGGTTAATCAACAAGGACACCTAAATCAACAAAACATTTAAAATCAAGGAACTATTCAAGGAAAGCACTTCTATAACTCGAGAGGGTACAATTAAATTTTCATGGTAATACAAGCGAAGTCAAGACCACAAGTTTTCCTAAACCCTGACTTACACACTAAAAAAATATATCAAAGACACAACACTAACCAAATTAGAGACGTCAAACATTTAGTAAACAAATCCACTAGCAACTAACATAACAATGCAAGAAGCACCATACACTATATCACAATGGGATTTATTTATCTTATTTCCTAATCAAGCTCAGATTAACCATAAAGAGAACACAAGAAACACCAAGGAGTACTCAAGGTCGCTAGGGAGAAGAACAAGTAACACGGGGTCCAATTACAATCCAAGGGTGTATCACATCAAAAGTGAGTAGCATCATCTTGAACTTTCCATCCTAATGGCAAAGGGGCAACAAAAACAATGTGTCTCAAGAATAACAAGAAGAAAAGAAGAATTCCCAAATTTATTTTATATCCTTAACATATGTTGCCTTAAAATTACAATAACTTAGGTCTCCAAGGACAAGACAACACACAAGGAGGTTGCTCCTTAAACAAGAGGTAAGTCTCAATCCAAAAGACCACAACTCACACTCGTCGAGCTATGGGATGATAAGGGTATGATGACCCAAAACTCCCACAAATAAAGGCACATACATCTATGAACAAGAAAGTACTAAGCAACTAGAACACATTACTAACCACCAGGTGTTTCAAAATTTTAGGTAGGCGATAGAACTACATGTTCAACTATACATTGCACTCAATACACATAAATCTTACTTATTTTATAACTCAACTAATTAAGTCAAAAGTGGTAGTTTTGTTTTCTAATCACATTCCTTTACGAGTTTTCTTAATTAAACTTCCTCCTATTATGACATCACAAGTTTGTGTTATAAGGACCACTAAGGGGGCATGATATCTCGCCATTCTGTAAAGGTGGAAAAGAGAAAAAGTATTTACTTTACTCCTAGGGGAGGTAGATGGACAAAGTTTTCCCTTTCTATTCTTCTACATGGTTTTTTTTCTTCTATTAATCTACCAAGGTTAAAGAAAGACCATTTTCCCTTTCTATGTTCTAGTTTATTTGTTAAGCTTCAAGACCAAATATCCTCAATTATAGTTTTATAATGTTTGGGTGAGTCAACTTTTCAATTAAAAATTTAATGAGAAGGAAGGGTAAACATATCACACTATTACTTTTATGGGAGAGAGAGGTATCAACACATCAAATTTTTAATTTTAAGGGAACAAGGGACATTTAATATAGAAAACACATTATTAATTTGTAAGAACTAGGAAACAATCAACCAACACGGATCACAAAAATATTTTGAGATTTTTTTGACTAATTAAAAGTATCATAAAACATTCCTAGTGGGTTTTATAAGTCCTCAAAATAAGTTACAAGGAAGGCCCATTAAGGGAACATAATTACTTTTACTAATCTATTAGGGTTTAACAATGTTTGTTGTTTTGGCAAAAACATTTTACTCACATGATAAGAAAAGTAAAGTTTTCAAATCTACTCTTGTATTACCAGAGGATACCACCAACCAAGCAATAAAAATGACAAGGAATGATTTTAACTCAAAGGACACCACATATGCACTTTGGAAGCATCAAATGTAAGTAGAAATTAGCTACCTATTCAACATGGCTTTACGACCAAGAGTTATAGTTTCGCAAGAAGAATCACATTATAGAATACCACCAAGATTATATTATCAAGGTATAATTATACTAACATCACCAGTGGCATGGTCCAAAAGACTCAAAGCATCCATAAGTGTCTCCACGTAACCCCAAGATTGATAGGTCAACATGAGCAAAACAAACACACTTATTTAAACACACTTCCCAAATGGGCTTAAATATAATTATAATTACCAAGATGCATATAATACCCAAGTCAATACTTTTTATAATGAAACACGAAAATCATGTTAAAACTTAGCATGTCATCGAATAAAAGCCACTATCAGAAAAACAATTTTCCACTAACATCCACAACCATCCAAAAGCAATCCGATCCTAACATAATTCATCAACCCACAATTAAACACCTCTACTTCGATGAGGTTCAAGCTCTTACCGGTTTGTAAGAGAATCACCACCACCACTAATAGACTACCAACTAGAACGCACAACACAACAAGCTCTCTATCTAGCAAGGTCGAGCAATGAAAAAGTCACTCTAAGATCCTAGACACCCTCAAGGTTCCATGCATCCAAAACCAAAGCATAACTTTAAGAACTTAAGAAGAAATTCAAGACACCAAGGGTGTACCCCCATATGACAAAATTTCACAATACAAGAATCATAGAACCGACTCATCATCATGCAAGAAGGAACCAAGTAACGTTTGGCTAAGTAGCCAACAACATAATGAGCTCCGAGTCACTAATCAAAATAAAGTCCAAGGTATATCGAAAATCAATGAAAGTGGCTAAGTAACTGCATTGCAAAGTCTGAAAATTCTCACAAAAATATAAATACTAAAAGAGCCTCAAAGCTTCTCAAATCAATCATAAAATAAGATGTTGGTCCTTGATAAAATAACACAAGATTACGAATGTAAAACATAAAAGATAACACCACATTCACTCCACACCCTTCATGGCCGCCAATATGGGTACTATGCCTCGAGGTCGTTCGAGGACACATACATAGGATTGAGTCCTAAACGACACCTATACTTAATGTCCACTCTCTCATACGGGTAACAAAATGGAAGACTAAAACCGAGACCATCTTTCCTAACCACTGAAGGAAGGAAGCTCTAAACATCTTCTAATTAACTCTTCCCAACCCCGGATCACAATCACTATTGTCTAGCCACAAGAAGCACACCATACAATTTATCATTCAAACTACTCTAATACGGAAGGGTCTTAAAAGGGTTTAACACATCATACAATTAAATCAAGATTTAGGACTTGTAAAACAACACATTTTCAAAGGGGAGCCAAGTTCCCACTACACTAGAAGTTCACAAAAATCATTTTAATTTGACATTCTTGGTTACCCAGGTTTAGACAAAAAGCCACTAAGCAAGTATAACAATTCAAACAACTCATTATTTTAATTTTGGAAGTTCAAATAAATAGAGTAATGCAATATTTCTTCATACGTATTTCTTTTTCAATTTTCAAACAAGGTTGTTTTCTAGATTTAAAAGTGTGTTAGGTTTATAGTTCATGTCTCAAGTTTTCTAGTGTGCCCAAGGGTCCAAGATTTGAACCCATGACTCTGATACCAAGTGTAACGCCCGCTAAAATCTCCCACTTGAGACCCATGAACAACCTAGGTTTAGTTAGAAAATTATGGAATAATTTTTTTGTTCAAGGTGAGACTACAAACAAGCCTCGAAGCAACAATTGACACAAGGAAGTACATCAAGGTCAATCATGTTAAGAAGATAAGGTTTTCCATTGGAACAACATATAAAAGACCACATTACAATTAGTGAGTATAATTAACCAAGTATAGTTTAAATTTCCTTTAGGTGTTAATTTAATAATCAGATTAAATTAACACTAAGGTTAAATATTTCTTAATTACACTTAGAGGGCTACAAGGGCCAAAACAATAAAACAAGGCTCTCATTACAAGGGGTTATGAAAAACATTCCCTTGCCCCATAAGGTGGCCCCAAATGGTCAACTCATGCTTTTAGAAATACACATTGAAAATAAGGAAGGTAATTTTCCTCTTACCCACTCACATATTGACCTAAAATATTCAAACTGATTTTTCTTATATTTCCCACTCAAAAACTCCTAAACACCATTCCATTAGATAGGAAATTTCTTCCCCTTTCCAGAGATATAAGGAAGTCCTTCTAACTCCCTATAAAACTCAAGTTATGGGCTAGTGAGCCTTGGGAGGAAAATTTTCCCAAAGGCGGGCTTGCGGGCTTGGGGAAGAAATTTTGCCCTTAGCACTCTTGGGTGAAAAGTGCATTTCACCTCCGCATGCCCATGGCGGGCTTTGTGTCCAAGAGGAAAATTTTGAGCTTGGGGTCCGCTAAGGACACGTGTCTAAAATCCATGCCTAGGAGGGTCACCGAGAGATAAAACGGGATTTCTTGCTTAATTAGAAAGGGCGAAAAGGAAAATTTTAGCCCACTCCTCCACCGATGCGCCGAGACACCATGTGTCGACCAATGGTTGGTTGCGAGCCTAAGGGACAAACATTTTCCCAAGCGATCGTGTGGGTGCAGGGAAGAATTTAGCACTTTTAGCCCTTTTGGAATAAACGTGAAACTTACTCCTGCACCTTCACCAATGCCCAAGGGGGCCACATGTCAACTCCTTATTTTCTGCAGGTCAACAGGCCGGTAGAGAGTGTTGGGAAAGTTTGAATTTTGAAGCATAAAGCTTTAGGACATTCCACACCTCCGCCAACGCGTCGTGGAGAAAGTGTCAACCAACCATTGGCTGCGGGTCTATGGGCCGATGGGGAAAATTTGGGAATTTTTCCAAATTTTATTTTGAAGCGCTAAGGAAACACCCCTGTAAGCCACATGTCATTCAATGATTGGTTGCGAGCATGCGAGCCGCATAAGATTTTTTTCCAAAAGAACCTTTTTGGACTTAGAAATTTCTTGCCAAACGGGAAGATATAGGCTTGCGAGCCACGGGAAAATCGGTGAATTTTTTCCAAAGTGCTCTAAGTCAAATTCGAGCCCGCGGGTCCGATTAACAAAATTTTCCCTTAGTTAAATTTTGAGCCCGAGATGAAGTAACAACTTCATAACATCATAACTTTTGACTGGGAACTCAGTTTTTGGCAAATGAGGACTTTTGGATAGCTCTGAAGTCCTCTTCACACAGTGCAACTTAAATTTTTAATCTTGATAAATTTGAGGGGTCAATTTTATGAAAACAATGTTCATGATTTTAAAATGCAATAGGTAAATTTGAACTTATAAATGTTCTTGTTCAATTCGACCTCCTTCTTTTCTCAACATGCCAAATAGACATAGATGAGTGCTCTTGGAAGTTTGTAGGATAAATTTGCAAGGTTACAACATTTGATTTAATTGTAACTCATTTTTTCCCATTTTATATTGCAAAATGTCTGAGTTTGCCTTTACTCGACTTTGAAATTTTTTGGAATATTTTCTTAAGTGTTAATGTCTAATTGAATTTGTTTAGATCATATCATGTTCAATTTGTTGTTTCAATGGTTATTTCTTGTTGCAAGTGTCATTTTTTCCATTTGTAATAAATTTGCAGAGTGTAAACTAAAACCAAAAAGGGAAAGGAAACATAAATAATTCAATGGACCTTATTTCACTTGCCTTGCTTTGGAAAACATATTAGTTCATTCCATGCTAGTTTCAAATAGATTTCTTTCCTTCAATTAAGTGACAAAGAAGATAATTCAACTTCTATTCCATTCAAATTATTTGTTTCAACAAAACAAAGTAATACATTTCCCACATTCAATCAGAGAGTTGCACAACATTTTCAAGGTAGATTCCAAACATTAATAACTTCATTTTGTAAAGGTAAAACAACATCTATTCAAATTAGAATGATTTATTTTACAACTTCTCTTTTGCAATGATCAAATACAACTTACAAAGATATGAATCTTTCTCTTTACATTCCCTTTTACAATACAAAATACAAGTATATCTCTTTCGCATTCAAGTGGGACTTCATTTCCAAAACAAGATAACTCTTCACTACAAAATATATTACATTGTCATCCACTTGAAGTGGGAAAAAGAAAAGGTTTACAAAGAAGTTTCACAAGGGACTGCCAAACTTTGTCTTCTTTCTCAGTTCCAGAACAACAACATGGAGATCCTCCATTTTCTTTATTTCAATTTGATCACAATAGAACAAGGGGAAAGGCAATGCTCTCCACCCAACCAAGACATCCAATGACAAGGGGAATCCGCCCTCTTCATTGGCCCCGAGCCCCAACCACAATGCAATAGAAGAAGTGTTTCAACTCATGGCAACAACAAGCTTCCACACATACACATGCACATTTCACATTCAAAAACACACGGTCAAAATAGAATGCAGTTTGTAACCACATTAAAACATAACAAGAAAAACTCAAGCTTCATCATGCAATCCAAAGGAGCAAGAAACTATGGGGGATGTTTCTTATGCCTCCCAAGGAGAAATGGGTATCACCACCTAAGAACAAACCACCAAAATATATATCATTTCAAATCCCTAACATGCCCTTATGCCTCCCCAGAACCCCTTATTTTTCACATTTCCTTATGCCTCCCCAACCTCTTATGGCACCCCATAACAAGTAAATAAATGCAAGTTATTTCTTTTTACAAGGTGGAACCCAAATCCCAATTCCCTCCACACTTATACCTCCCCAAAGCACTTATGCCTCCCACAAGAATACCCCATAGTCTTCTCCCACACCATCCCTAAGTAGTCTACCCAACCAACCAACAAGAAATAACAACATACAACCATTCACACATTCATAAAAAGGAAAGAAGAGCATTTTCAAGAGCCAAGCTCTTACCTCTCCATGATGGAGTTTGTTCCAAGGTTCAAACACAACAAGCTTTCCAATGCAAAAAAATCCCAAGATCAACAATCTACAAGCATGCAACAATCTCCAACTTTCTCCCAATTTGCAAGAGCTCCAAAACCCAAAGCAAGTTGCCAAAAATGAAGTGATAAAAGTGAAGCAACCCAAAAAGAAGCCAAGGAATTTGAATATATAGAAGAGGGAAGAGAAGAGGATGAGGTGGATCCATATAGGATGCCACTTCACACATCCTCAACTCCAACACCCAAGGTCAAATTCATTCTCTAATGCATATAAAATAGGTGGGTGAATAATATGACAGCTTACTTACACACTCCAAAATAAGCCCAAACCCCAAGGGACTGAAATTAAAAACATGTAAGGAAGTGCAATTAAAGCATACAACTTGACTTACAAAAATGCATAATGAAGGCTAGATTTAAACTCTCCAACCATAGGTAAGGTTGGTATGCAATTTTAAGAGGTATGGGACAAATTTAACTTGTCCCAAAAGCCTCCAAAATCAGCCTCCAAGGACAAATTTGAATTTCAAAGAAGGTGGAATGTTTCACACTCCAAAATTAACTTACACATCTCTTACACATCACTTACACATATCTCACAACATTTAATACAAGAGCCAACAACTCCAATAATTACTTTCTTATGTCCCAATTTGATTAATTAATTTTTACCAATATGATTACTCATATTACTTTACCACAATTTATTTAAATAAAAGGGAACACATCACTTATAAAACACATACATACTAAACAAGGGAACCAAATAAATAAATATACATAACCCTTGTTCATTTTTAAAGGTGATCCCCACTGAAATCGCTAACAAAAATCAAACACACACATACGAACAATACAAGTTGCCATGGTGACCTTGTTGAATTCATCTTGAATTTCAATGTGGTTGGTCTATAATCCCCCATGCTTGTTGTGATAATTTAACCTACAAAACACAAATACCTCCTTTGGCCTCGAGGCCATATCGAACATCCAAATGAATATAAATATAATATCAAAATTATCAATATATATATATATATATATATATATATATATATATATATATATATATGTATATGAATCACAACAACATCCAGACAATCAACAATATCACTTACAATTTCATCAACTATATTATCATCAATTTTAATTCAATTTTCTCGGTCTACTCAATATATCCAAATATCACATGTCCTAAAAACATCTATAAATATATATAACCATGTCCAACAGCATGTCAACATCTATATAAAGTGTCTCTAACAAAAATCATGCATCATATGTGAAACAGAGTCAACAATAATCCATGATCTGACATCTAACACCATACTAAATCAAAACTATAATAATGTCCATAATATAGTCAGTAGTATCACGATCAATATCAAAAGTGTCAAAGGAAAGTGGGACCTAAAAATTTGGTTATTCATTTGCAAGGAAATAAAAATATTAAACTATTAGATACTCAAACAATTGGATATTTAACCAGATGGCTAGTGCAATCAATAAAACAACACCTTGTAATTTTTACTACTGACTTACAATTTGATCATCAACCATGTCGCGACCATAACTATATGCATTTGATAAACCCAGTGTGTCTAAATTTTGGTGTTCATTCCCATTAGTTTTGGCAGAGCTATTATGAGTTAACTAAGACAACCATTTATGTCTACCTTGCAAGTTTGATAAATGTAATTTCTAGAGACGTGTAAAACAACATTATGAGCCCCTTAAAAGTGACATCAAGCATCGTATGTGTTCCTTGTTATGAGGAGAATCACACCAAGCTTTAGTTTTGACCCCAATCGACTACTTTTACTCTCTTGGTCACTCCTTTAGGAGCCCTGTTACCATGTTTTGCACTTTTCGGAAGTTGCTAAAAATTGAGTAGTGGGTTTTGTATTTTCTCACTATTTGCCGTGTGGGCCCTAAACAATGAAATGATTGTCCACCTTCGCAAACCCCTAGATTTTTACTAGACAATTACCTAAAACCATTAGTTGGGGAAAAAAGTCTTCTTGATAGTTTGGAAAAGGCATTTTATAGGCCTCTGAATGTAGTTTGACTAGGTCAAACTAGACCAATTACAATTGGTGGCTCCAAAACTCTGTCGCCGTTTGAAAACCATTTGCTAGTTCTTAGTCCCGTTGACTCTGAATTCTCCATATATAGGGGAATTTGTAGGAAGTTTATCATTACATGTTCTTCCATCGAACGTCAGTTTTGGACATGGTTTTCTGAGCCCTCGAGCTAACTTTTGATCGTTTCCAACCTAGGTCAATTACGACCGAGGACCTCAGAAAACTGGCCGCCAATCATAAACCATTCTCCGATTTATGAATTTTTCCATTCCTTGTGTATTCTTGGTGTATAGGAGGACACATAGAAACTTACCCGTGGTATGTTTGCTCTCTGAAGATAATGTTTGAAAGTGGTTTCTTAGCCTCCGAGCCTTAATTGAATGTTTTTTCAACTAGCTGGAAAATCGTACAAAGAAAGTTGTAGGACCTCCAGCAGGTAACCAAACCATCATGGAAACTTGTTGACACTTGTAAATAACTATTTGAAAATATATCATGTGACTTATTGTGTGAAATTGAACTTTTGGCAAAATAGTGTTTCTCTCTCTTCCCTATCTCTTTCTCTCTCCTTGGTTACGAAATAAGGTGAAATGAAATGAAATAAATATGTGTCTCTAACCCCCCTTTTGAATGAAAATTATTAATATTATGTAAATGGAAAACTAAAAATGTTAATTATGTTAGATCTAGGTGGATGCCATGCCAGCGATTTATCATTGATTTCATGCTCACATGGTTTTGCAGGATGCAAGAAAGATGGAGAAAAGGCATGGTGTAATTCATTGTTTATTATTGTAATTTATATAGGTCATTATAGAATTTATATATGTATAATGTATTGCCATGTTACGAAAAGTTTATATTTGAAATTTGGTAATATGTATGAGATGTTAGTTTTAGGTATACCTTGGGAAATGTGCATTTAATCATAGGTGCAATTTTAATTCATATTTACGTATGGTAAAAAGGTTGATGTATATGTGTGTGTGTGTGTGTGTGTGTGTGTTTGAATTTAATATCTTGTAGTGTATTTCCAGTGAACAATAGATGATTAATTAATTGGGGTGCCATGTTTTCCTTACCTTGAAAATGTAATAAAGAAATCCAAACAAAACAGTCAACCCTAGTTCAAATTCATGCATAACTAACATGCATGTGTTAATCCCTTAGCATAGAAAATTGAGACCTTCAAATGAACCTTGCACTTGATGACACCTCCTAGTTTAGGTAAATAAGAGCCCAAGAATGGGTTTATCATCTTAGTCGGTATGTTTAGTGACATCATCATAAACTTGACAGATAGGAGCGACATAGTCAAACTTTATCTGGAGTAAGTAGAGATAACTCTTCCTTCATATCCTAGTGGACAACCTTGTCTCCAAAGTTAGATTTAGAATTAAATTTATTCTTCGA
Organism: Taxus wallichiana var. yunnanensis; assembly: GCA_018340775.1. Classification (NCBI taxonomy): domain Eukaryota; kingdom Viridiplantae; phylum Streptophyta; class Pinopsida; order Cupressales; family Taxaceae; genus Taxus; species Taxus wallichiana. Next base: position 926,842,015 of record CM031242.1, read on the forward strand.
ATGAATTTCTTGTGGGATCCAGATGACACAATGGAGCTAGTGAAATAGTTGTTCGATCACTTAAAATCTTGGAAATGACCTCTTTATATCCTCTCAGCTAAATGTCTTATCTTTGGCTAGTGACAATATAGTGCCTTGATATTTTACGAGAGGGTTTATAGGGTAAATATGTTTTTGAACCTTAATCTAATCTATAATAGGGCATAGAGCCTTGAGTGAAAATTGGAATTAAACTAAACCTCGATTGATTAGGAGGTTAACTTGTGGGTAGAAAATGGTAAGTAACTCCTTGCAAATGAAATTGATTTGAAAGATGTTGACTTTAGAGAACCCAAGAAAACTGGAATCTTGGTCCCGTAATCCCTTGTTATGTCCTTTTTACATTAAGAATAAAAGAAATTTCACATGTGGAATTGTGAAATGCAAAAACATGGGATCTTACCTTGAACACAAATCACTTGTGGTTCATGTGTAGTTTATAATGCTTCCAATCATGTACTTCTTCTAGATGTTAGACAAATACTTCATAACTCCTTTTGTTATAAAACAATGTTAATAATGAGACCATAGTGCGATGTAAGAGTAAAGCATATAAGAGTAAAACAATATTTGAGGTTAGGAATAATGTCACTCTTGGAGTCCTTATAACTCAATTAAACATTTTCATGTGTTACAAAGAATATGAATTGCCCTTGGTGAGATCAAACTTTGAGAAAAAAAAAGATATATATAAATCTAAATACAATTTCTTGATGTGGAAATGTTTGAATGGATTCAACAAGTTATTGAACTATATTAAATATGGTAGGGAAATAAAGATATCATGATCGAAGAATGTTTATGGGAAAAAGGTATCTTGAATCTAAACCCCCTTAAATCCTAAGATTACTTTCTTGACATCATGTCAAATTCACTTGTGTAGCAAGGGTAAAATTTAAACATTGAATAAATGTTTGAGAAGTATAATCTAAACATAAGAACGAGAGAATTAAGAACTTTGTATGTAATTTGAAATATGTCAAATAATTATGTAAGTTATGGAGATTTTTGTAAGAGGTAAAGAGCCAACTTAAATGGTTGAATTGTAAGTTGAATGTGAAATGAGTTAAAGAATCTGTAGGTGGAAAAAGGATAAAATTATCCTTACACAATAATGTTCTTGAAATGTTAATCGTAACTAAGATGTAATCATGGTAATGATGTGTTGTGGGTTTGCCAATCCTTGAGTCCTTTTTTGTGGTTGGGTCATTGTTAGCATTCATTCATTGGGGAAAGTGTGGCATCGACATGTATATGGTGTTGTCATATGTCTATGTGATTCAATGACTTATATAAGTGTCTTATGCATTGTGGAGTTTCTCTACTTGGAGCCCTTGTGGTGTTGCATAGTGAGCAATGCAAGTCAAAAAAATTATCCTGATATTTTTATTGTTGTATTTGTGTGTGATAAAATGTGGGCATTACAGTTTTTCTTCTGTCTTTTTTTTAACAAAATGCAAAATAATGCAAATAAACTTATTTTTAGTTTTATTAGTTGGTATGCTTATTTTAGGTTTAGGTGTAATGGAAAGGGTGTGGGGACCTTTGTGAGTCCCCACATCCCTTTTTTTAAATAGTTTTTAGTTTAAAAATAAGAAAACCTTTTTATCGGGTTGTGCCACCTAGCATATGAACAACCGTCCCCTACCCTTTCCAGCTATATTGGAAACATTTCCTCATTTTTGAGGGAACGTCGCAGAGACATTTCCTACACATCACCACATCCCTAAAATATTTCTTACAAGAGATGACTCCAAAAACATAAGAGACACGTCTCCAGTACATTGTCTTACATTGATAACTATTTGTTCAAAAGAATTACTAATAGGAAAAAAACCAAATACAAGTAAGTAAAAAGTATCAATTTAAATTAATAAAGACTAAATTATCTTCTATCTATAACACAAACATTTACATTCAGCTATAACATGATGGCAAATAAAACCTTTAAAAACATAAATATTTAGCTACGATCTACGAGATATACCAAGGAAATTGTTCCTCTTCATGTTACCAACACTTTTTCTTATTGGAACACAATATTTTTCATTGAAATATATCAATTGATAAAAATCGATAAATAAGGCCAACTAAAAAAACATGAAAACAGAAAGCCTATACCGCTTTCAATATGATATTTAGAGGTCAAAAAAATTATAAGAAACACAACTACATATCTATCCAAAGTAGCTATTGTAAAACACTCAATAATATAAAATTATAACTTGAAATATCTGGGAAATATGCATGGTATGATTTACTATTTTGAATGGTATTTGTTTACATGTTACAATATAAAATTTATTCATTCATATTGGATTATAAATTATAGTTTGAAATGAAATATCTTTAGAAAACTTTATTTTTAGTTTGTTAACAATAAAATAGTTGAATCCTATATTTTTAAGTTATTTTGAGCTCTAATATAGCGTATGTCAAAGTCGACTCATAATGTTATTGTTTGGAGGATTTATTTCTCATGGTGTAATGCATTTTCCTCCATCTTCCATTTCTGAAAATCCAGTGGATTGTGAAGATTTTTTTCTTTAATCTTAGCATCCATCACATTGACCACACCACTTATGGCTTCATCGAAATGTCTATTTTACTCATGTTCACCTAGGTACTTTATTTACCTTTATTGTATTTATCCTCACCCACTTATGTGTGTGGATATTTTCTTTTATCTTATTTAGATATTAGGAGATATTATCTAGTTGTTAGGTATAGTTCTTTTCTCGATCTAAGGTATTGACTAGTCATTTCCTTGATCTATGGTATTGACTAGATCCTTGATGTCTAGTTCTCTCCTAAATCTATGGTCTTGACTAGTTTTTTGGTGACTAGTTATTTCCTTGATTTATGGCTTGATCTACGACCTTGATCGCTTCTTAGATTGTTATTCCTTGCCTATTTAAGCAAGCTCCATTCTCAATGTATTGCATTGAGTTCCATAATAATATATGATATTCTTTACTCATTTGTTTGCAAAGGTTTTATGTAAATTCATTTTGGTGAATTTCTTTCATCTTATTGATCATGGTGTTTGATTAGCATCTGTGTTCTTGGCTTGGTATGATCTGGTTATTGTTCCTTTCATTTTCCTCCATCTTCCATTTCTAAAAATCCAATGGATTGTGAAGATTTTTTTCTTTAATATTAGCATCCATCACACCGACCACACCACTTATTGCTTCATCAAAAATGTCTATTTTACTCATGATAATTTCTATAATTTTAGCAGTGTCATCCCCAGAGCCCCTTGTGCAATTTTTTTCTTCCACAAGAGGATAGAGGTCATGTGTTTCTATCCTCAAATAATAAAAGGTGAGAATTTTAAATACACTAAAATTACAATAGGAGAGCTCAATGTGCACGTCCATCCTCCCACATCCGAGGAGAGCAGGATCAAGATGTTCTAAGTGGTTGGTAGTAAAGATAATAATATGCTCCTCTCCACAACAAGACCACAATCCATCTATGAAATTAAGCAAACCAGAAAGAGTGACTTCACTGCGGAACTCATTTTGGTTTCTATCATTATTCTTATCCTTTGGCGCTCTATCTTTAGATTGCGTGAACAATCAATGTCCTCAATAACAATAATTGATTTTTCATTTGTCTCGAGTGAGAAGAGCTCGAATCTCTAAGTTATTTGACACTTTGGTGAAATCTATATCATATTTCATGTAGTTAGCTAAAACAACAATGAAGCTTGATTTTCCTGTTCCAAGAGGGCCATGAAGAAGGTATCCACACTTCCAAGCACGCCCAATCTATCTAAAAAATTCTCTACCTTCCTTAAAGTGATCAAGATCGTTCGAATCCTTTCCTTTAAGAAAGGATCTAGTGCGTGTTGGAAAATCAAGTTAGAATTTATTGTGTAACTAATATTTGTCTTCCCCTAGATTTCGATCACCGACATATCAAATTTTTATTTAATTATGACTTTACACATTTACCTTTTTGGTTGATTATTCTCCCTGATTATATTTTGTTAGAGATTTTGTGTAGACTTGTAAGGAAAGTTTTTTGTGTAGGTGTTTATTATTAAAAGCATCATGTTTTATTGTAAGAAGAAGGAAAAATGAGTAAAAAAATCAGATTTGGGAGAAGAAGAAAAATGCGCAGTCCTAGCTCAAGTCTGGACTGGTTTTGTTGAAAGAATTCCTTCATTATCAAGTTGTTATTGTATGCATGAAAGTTTTGTGTGCAGCTGTAGCTGTTGTTCATTCCTCAAATATATATATGTATTGTTGAAGCAATTTGATGCCCAGATCTATGTTATTTGCAGCCAAGTGTGTTATTTTATTTTGTTGTTATAAATTTCTATAACTCCTTTCTTTCTCTGCTTTTTTTCATCATTTAAATCCACTCCATTTTATTTTCTATTTCTTTCTATAGTTTCTATACATTCTATAGTTTCCGTAGATCCTCACATTCCCTTCATCTGGTATCAGAGCCAAGCTAAACCTTGCTTTTATTTTCTTTCTAGGTTTTTGTTTTGGTAGCCATTAATGGCTTCTACATCGCGCGTATCAACTTTGGTTAGTGTATAAACTCCGATTTTCATAAGAAAAACTATGAGTATTGGTCTTTGACCATGAAGGATTTTTTTGGTCTCAAAACATTTGGGAAATGGTTGAAAATGGTTACCAGGAACTAGCAGACCAGGTAGCATACAATGCTCTTACACAAGCTCAAAAGGATGTCTTGAAGGAACAGAGGAAGAAGGATGGAAAGCAAAAAATTTTTATATCCATCAAGCAATGCGTGAGAGCATACTCCCAAGAGTTGCAATAGAAAAGCAAGCCAAGGAAGCATGGGACATGCTCAGTTGTGTATCAAGGTATGGATAAGGTTAAAACTGCTAAATTATAGCTCCTTAGAAGAGAATTTGAAAATTTATCAATGAGAAACTCAAATTCAATAGAGTCTTTCTTTACTCATGTTGTTGGTCTGATAAATCAAATCAAGTCCCATGGAGAGGTCATAGAGGATAGGAAGGTTGTTGAGAAGGTACTTAGAAGTCTCCCTACTAAATTTGATCCCGTAGTTGTGGCTCTAGAGGAAACCAAATATTTGAGCCAGTTTAGTGTTGATGAACTACATGCCTCTCTTATCAATCATGAATATAGACTGAATAGATCAAATAGTTTAGTTGAAAATGCATTTTCATCTCAGATTTTTGTAAATTGTGGAAGAGGAAGGAGGAGTTTCAGTCCTAGAGGTAGAGGGAGAAGTTCTCCTAGAAGTGGACGTAGTAGCAGTCATGCAAATGTTGGTGGTAGAGGTCAAAATCAGAATTTCAGTCACCCAAGTGGCCAAAGATTTAAAAATCACACATTCAATGTCACTATTATAAGAAGTTTGGGCATTATGCTCATGAATGCAAGAAAAACAATATGATCAGCGAAGCAAGGTCAAAATCAAGTCAAGTAGCACTCCCTCATGCAAAGATGTTCATTACATGCACGAAGATTGCTTGAAGCAATCCCTACAAACTCTCTAGGCCGAGTGCAATGTTGTTCAAGAAATCCCATGTGACATATGGTATTTAGATTCACAGCTGCGATAATCACATGACATGTAATAAAGATTTGTTTTCTAGCTTAAATGAATCAGTTCAAACTGATGTTACACTTGGTAACAACAACAAAGTCACTGTTTTGGGTAAAGGTATGGTTAATATTCTAACCAAAAAGGGGGAGCTGAAATTTATGCCTAATGTATATTATGTTGCTGGTCTAAAACACAACTTGATGAGCATTGGACAACTAATACAAAAGGGCTATAGAGTGTACATGGAAAACAATGAGTGTGTTATTTTAGACAAGCTTCCAAGCAATATGCTTATTGCCAAGGTACAAATGACTACAAACCACATGTTTCCATTAAAAATAAGGCCGGCTATGAAAGGAAAAACAACTCAAGTTGTTCATGAGACACATACTGTAAATTCTGGAGCAGCTTTTAAGGTAGAAGATACAAAATCAGCAGTAGCCAAAGACAACTATGGAAAAGTTCAAAACAGCTACGGAAATGTTCAAAACAACTACAAAAAGGTTCAAGACAGCTACGAAATGTTCAAGACAGCTACGAAAATGTCCAAGACAGCTACGAAATGGCCAGAATAGATCCAAAGAGGAAAAAGATGTTTCTGTAGAAACTCAAGCAACGTTTCAATTAGTGGTAAAGGATGATTCTTGGCTATGACATTTTAGATTTGGGCATTTATATTTTGGAGTGCTGAAATTACTACATATGAAGAATATGGTAAAAGGTTTTCCATTAATTGAGAAATCAGAAAGAATTTGTGAAGGATGTATTATGGGAAAACAACATAGAGAGTCATTTCCGGTTGCAAGGCAAGTTAGAGCTACAACTCCACTTGAGATTTTGCATTTAGATATTTGTGGGAAAATGCAAACACCGTCTATAGGAGGCTGCACTTATTTTCTTACTTTTATTGATGATTTCACAAGAAAAACTTGGGTTTATTTCTTGAAACACAAATCGATGCATTTTCTTATTTCCAGCTTCAAGACACTTGTGGAGAAGCAAAAAACCACTACATCAAGGTTATAAGGACGGATAGAGGTGGTGAATTTATATCTAATGAGTTTATAAATTTTTGCAGATCTCATGGCATACACAAACAATTTATAGCTCGATATACACCTCAGTAAAATGGTGTGGCGGAGAGGAAGAACCGAACAATTATGGAGATGGCTTTTAGCATGATGGTAGCCAAACATCTACCAAATGAATATTGGGCTGAGGTAGTGGAAACTTCTATTTACATCATGAATAGGTGCCCAACAAAGAGCGTAAGGAACAAAGTTCCTCAAGAGGCATGGACAAGAAGGAAACATAGTGTTTCTCATATGAAGGTATTTGGATGCATAGCATATGCGCATGTTCTAGATGAGTTGAGAAAGAAGTTAGATAATAAATGACAAAAATGTATATTTGTTGGTTACTCAGAGGAAACAAAAGCATATAAGTTGTTTGATCCTATCAATAGGAAAGTTATAATCAGCCGTGATGTTCAGTTTGTGGAGGATGAAGCATGGGATGGAAGCATAGAGAGGACTGTCAGAATTGTAGCTGCTATCCCAAATGATAATATGGTGGATGAAGTGTTTCCAACACCAAATATAACTCAAACAACAGCTCCTTCCAATCCCGGATGGTACCACAAGTTGCAGCTCAAGCTACACCTTCATTCACACCAAGGAGATCTTCAAGGCTGCTTGTCCACACAACAGGGATAGCAAACTTCACAAGCATCTACACCAACATCTACATCAATTAGTATCCTTGGAGCAACACCATCTAGATCTTCATCTCCGGATCCAAGTAGTTCTTCATCTCCGGATCCAACTCTAGCAAGCATGATGCCACGAAAAACAAGGAGTTTGAGTGAGTTATATAATGTTGACACAACTAATTCATTTTCAGATTTTGCTTTATTTTCTCATATTGATGATCCATTAACATTTGAAGAGGTTGTGAGTAGTGATATATGGGCAAAAGCCATGGATGAGGAGATTGAATCCATTGAAAAGAACCAAACATGGGAGTTGGTTGATTTGCCAAAAGGCAAAGATGTAATTAGTGTCAAATGGATTTATAAGACTAAACAAGATGCTGATGGGAAAGTGCAAAAGCATAAAACAAGGCTAGTTGTAAGGGGCTTTACACAACAGCCCGGTATAGACTTCAATGAGACATTTGCTCCGGTTTCTCAGTTGGATACGATTAGGACTTGTTTATCTATTATTGCCCACAACAAGTGGCATGTCTATCAAATGGATGTAAAATCTACATTTTTAAATGACTATTTAGAGGAGGAAGTGCATGTAGAGCAGCCACAAGGCTATGAGCTACCGAGTCATGAAGACAAGGTGTATAGGTTAAAGAAGGCACTATATGGATTGAAGCAAGCTCCAAGAGCTTGGTACATGACCACATTGACTCCTATCTCATTCAAAATGGTTTCCAAAGAAGTGGTTGTGAACCAACATTGTACATCAAGGTCAACAAGAAAGGTAACATTTTGATTGTTTGCTTGTATGTGGATGATCTAATCTTTACCGGTGATCTAAACATAGATTCTTTCAAATCAGTAATGAAGAATGAATTTGAAATGACTGATTTGGGTCTTATGAGGTATTTCTTGGGGATTGAAGTCCATCAATCCAATGATGGTATATTTATTTCTCAATATAAATATGCAAATGAAGTTTTGAAGAGATTTAATATGGCAAGGTGCAAGGTATCCCCAACACCGGATATGACAGGGATGAAGTTAAGCAAGGAAGATGATGGAGCATGTGTGGATTCTACATTGTTCAAGAGGTTGGTTGGAAGCCTTATGTACTTAACAACCACAAGGCTAGATATTATGTATGGTATAAGTCTGATTTCAAGGTTTATGGAGTCTCCAAAAGACTCACATTGGTAGGCCGGTAAGAGGATATTGAGGTATGTAAGTGGTACAAAGGATTTTGGTATATTCTATTCCACTTCGGATGATTTCAGTCTTGTTGGGTACACTCGATAGTGATTGTGGGGAAACATAAATGATAGGAAAAGTACTTCAGGTATACTTTTCACTTTGGTATAGGTGTTGTGTCATGGGCATCAAAGAAACAACCCATTGTGACCCTTTCTTCAGCTGAAGTTGAATATGTGGCAGCCACTAGTGCTGTGTGTCAAGTTGTTTGGATGCGAAGGATGTTGAAATATTTGATGCATGATCAAAAGGAAGCCACTACAATATTATATGATAACAGTTCAGCCATAGCATTATCTAAAAATCATGTGTTTCACAAGAGAACTAAGCATATTGATACGAGGTATCATTTTATCAGAGAGCTTGTAAGCAACAAAGAAATTTGTCTTGATTTTTGTAGGTCTGAAGATCAATTGGCTGACATATTTACAAAAGCATTGGCAAAAGATACATTTGAGTATTTACGAAGTGGCTTAGGAGTTTGTGACTTTGCACAAGTTAGCAGCTCCGGAAAACTGTCAGTTAGCTCTAGAAATGCTACAATAGTTTTTGAACAAACTTGATTCAAATTTCCATGATCTACAACTGTTCATAATTAAGGGGGAGTGTTGGAAAATCAAGTCAGAATTTATTGTGCAACTAATATCTGTCTTCCCCCAGATTTAGCTCTCTGACATATCAGATTTGCATTTAATTATGACTGCTGCACATTTACTTTTTGGTTGATTATTCTCCCTGATTATCTCTTGTCAGAGATTTTGTGTTGACTTGTAAGGCAAGTTTTTTGTGTAGGTGTTTATTATTAAAAGCATCATGTTTTATTGTAAGAAGAAGGAAAAAGGAGAAAAATAAATCATATTTGGGAGAAGAAGAAAAATGTGTAGTCCCAGCTCAAGTCTGGACTGGTTTTGTTGAAAGAATTCCTTTATTATCAAGCTGTTATTGTATGCATGAAAGTTTTGTGTGCAGCTGTAGCTGCTGTTCATTCCTCGAATACATACATACATACATACATACATACATACATACATATACATACATATATATACATACATATACATACATATATATATATACATATATACATATATATACATATATACATATATATATATATATATGTATATGTATATGTATACAATATATATACATATACATATACATATACATATATATATATATATATACATACATATACATATACATATGTATATGTACATATACATATGTGTGTGTGTGTATATATATATATATATATATTGCTGAAGCAATTTGATGCCCAGATCTATGTTATTTACAACCAAGTGTGTTATTTTATTTTTTTGTTATAAATTTCTATAGCTCCTTTCTTTCTTTGTTTTGCATCATTTAAATCCACTGCATTTTATTTTCTATTGTTGTCTATAGTTTCTGTAGATTCTATAATTTCTGTAGATCCTTGCATTCCCTTCAGTGCAAGGGTGTCGAAAAGTGGAAGGATGCTTGAATGGAAGATCCTTCCATCCTTTCCTAAACATGGCACTCTCATCGCTATTGATGTACAGGATGAGCTCCCTGTTATGTAGTTTCATTTCAGCAGCTGTATCAGAGACATGCTTAAGATAAGCCTTAAGCAATTTCTGATCAACTTTGTTAAATTTTAGAGTGTAGTTGTGTCTCTCTATAATTTCTCTATCAAGAATATGTTGGCTTGTGTTTTGGCTCCAACACATTCTTACTCCTTCAAAGATATCATGGATTACCTTCTCGCTATCAGGAGAGATTCCCACCTCGCTTGCATCCCGCTCCTGATACACTGTTAAATTCTGAGCTTGCCCCACACTGTTCAAATTTCTCACATATATTTCTACATCTATATACAATTCATTTGTGTTTATTTCATGCTTCCTTTGAATTCTAGAATGTTCACGCAACAATACAAATTCACATAATCATAAACGCGCATCATCCATTGGCTGAAAAATTGGCGCAGCTGTGGTGGCAGATATCTCTAAACAAATGTAAAGACTCCTATAATGAAAAATATCTTGGTGACCATTGCTTCCAATTCCACCGCCATTCTCCTCCACAACAAAATAAGATTATTGCTTGAGCCTCTATTTAGCCAAAGATCGTTAGTTTATTGTTCCAAAGAAAGAAATACCTTTTATTTTATAGGGTCGAATTAGCATTTCAATCTCGCCATTTCAAATCAGAAAGTTAATCATGTGCTCTGTAACCAAAAAAACAAAATTATTAGTTCTCATTCTAACAATCCGGTTCTTTGTCTTTTACTTTAAAAAATCGTTTATAATTATGTGAATTTTTTTAAATGCATGGGGATTCACAAAAAAAGATCATTATTGATTTTATATCTGTGTTAATATTAATAGTTTATAAAAAAATTAATTGACAGGAATAATCAATGGCAAGATGAGTATGTTCTTTGTTTAACCTTCTTTTTCTTCTTGTGTAGCTTCTGTATAGTCTTCAATGTGATTTGGAATTATTTTTTTCTAACTCTAAAAAATCCTTATTCATCCTCTTATTCTTCATATGGCTTTGGTTTAATTCGTTTCTTTCTACTTTCTCTTATTTATTTGATTTTTCCTTTTTCATGTCCTTGTTGTGTGCTGTGTTTTACACATTTTGTTATTTTTATGCTATAAGGATGTGGTCATCTAGTTTCATATTCTCTATTGAAAATGTTTGATATGGGTGTTTCAAGGTTTTGGCCTATATTTGTCAGTTTTTTTCCTAGATGTATGTTTGTTTGAGTAATAATAGGGTTCTAATTTTAACTGAATATTTTATATATACAATGGTGCACTAGTGCATCTAATACACAAGAGCACACATAGAAATCATATTCAACTTGTAAGAAAATAATCTTTTATAATTCACAAGCATCCCCATGCCAAAAAAGCACAATTCAAATATATAAAGAAGCATGCAGATTTTATTAATTGTTTGCATCAAAATAGTAAGGGTTGGGACATTTCATTACACAAGAATGCTTACTCAATGCATTATTTTTGTATGTTGATTTCCACTACATTCTCCAATTGAAAAAGTGTTCATTTTCTTTGGTTTAGCATATGCCCCAAAGCACATCTATTTTCCTTACATATGATTTAACCCTAGAGATCAAATTAGGTTTTGAATAATGACAACGTTTTCTAGGTTCAATTAGCCTTGAAATCAATCATGATCATTATTTAGTTTGAGTTGATTGGGAACATTTCAATTGTTTGCCACATATGAATATCCATAAATTCATGCAAAACAAATTATTATCCTACAAATAAGGTGATTACCTTGAGTTCTTTAATTATTCTTTTTTTTCTATAATCTAGTCAATATTAATACAATTTGATATTTTTTCTAACAAATAATTATTTTCATTTAATTGCAATATGTTATGGTTATTGTAGTCTATCATTAGTGCAAAATAGTTCGGTGTAATATTTAAGACCTTGAAAGGGATCAATTCATAAGGTTAAATCAATGTAATTGTGATGTATTGAAGTTTTAAGAGCAACAATTATTATTTTCCAGAGCATCCCCGTGCCCAAAGTAGAATTCAAGCATTTAGAGAGCATTCTAGCATTTACTAGTTGTTTTACATCCATTGAAAAATAAAGGTTAGGACATTTGCATGCATTGAGAACATGGGATTCAAAAACCAAAGCATTACCAATCATGTGATTTCATATTGGGGTTTTAAACATAAGTGAAAATGGACCCAATAGATTACCTCATATTAAGGGGTATACGGGTTTAAAGTATAAAGGTTTTAAAATATATATTAAGGTTGAGGTATGTGGAATAGTGGAGAGGATGGAGGAGGAGTTGCCGTGGGGTGGATGAAAAACCCTAAATTAATATCATTTTCATTGTGTGTTTTTTCATACTAGTAACATGGTTTTTTAGAGAAGTAACATATTTTTCTAGAGTAATAGCACAACATAACTCTTAAATGTTCAAGGATGTCCTTCATAGTATCATTTCTAAAGTATATTTCTTATCATTTGATTCAAATTTTCTTGGATAATGGATGTCATGAATATTAATAGATTTAACTCACAATAATGCAACCATACATCACCCTTCACATTACCATGCAAATTTTTATTTGTACGAAAAATGCACATGGAAATGAAAGGAAGAGAGACATAAAATTACACATATTGATGGTTTGTACTTTTTGTGTCCAATATGAATTTCATCAAGGTGTTAAGTGGAGATATAATAAAATTTTGTGAAGTTGTTATTAGTGACGAGAAGTAGCACCCTTGGTTTGATCGTGGAAATTCAAATACTTCGGCTAACATGGGATTGTTGTAATGTCCCATTTTATTGCACTAGAATACATCTAAAAACATCTAAAAATATGGTCTAATTTTTTTAATCGTATTTAAATTATTTTATCCTATTCACCTAATGTTGTCTGGATTTAACATCCCCCTTTAATCCATAATAATTTTAGTTGATTTATTTATAAAACCCAAACAATATTTATCACCCCTAAACAATTCAAAACAAACTCTTCCAAGGTTAATATTTATTTATCCCCTTAGTAAACAAAAGGTCACTTTATTTAAATATCCCCTAAGCAATTAAGTGTACCCATTTTAAATTATAACACTATGTTACTTTCCACATAACTTAAATAAGGTACTTTATTATAAAACTTCCCTAAGGTCACCCACCTAAATTTATCCACCCCATGTAATAAACTTACCCACACCCATTTATTAATTTTCACCCCATCCCACTTAAATCTCATAACTAAAAAATAGTGTAGGGTTCGTTCTTGGCCCTTGGATCAATTAAATCCAAGCCATTGATCCTACAGATCTTAGAGATTTCCTAATCCTTCACTAAAGGCTTTCTATTCTATTCTTTTCTTTGTTTGTTTGCTTTTGTTCCTTTATTTTTTTGTGCAAGTAAGATTTGGGAGGAGGAGGAAGACGGATGGAGTGGGAAGTCATGGAGGAATGTAGAACTCCATTCCATAGAGAAGAATATTCTATTTTATTTTATTTATGTTGGGGATTATACACCCTACAAGGGGTTTCCTTATCTTCTTATTTTTTTACAATTTCGATTGCAAAACCGGATATTTAATCTTTGTTTGAGAGTATGTATATATACACACACACACACACATATACACACACACACACACACACACACACACACACACACACACACACACACACACACACACACACACACACACACACACACACATATATATATATATTAAAGCACCCTAAACTTTACAAAACAAATTGCATGACTAACTAAGGAAGGCTAACATCATTGCCGCCTCTAGTCAAGGTTCTAAGTCTAAGAATGTAATATTAAGCATGAATATGATTCAAAATATAACTAAACATGCCTACTAATATGTTCAATTACCTAACATGGGCCTAAATAGACCTAAGAGAGCAATCAAATTGGTATGGTTGCTACTCCAAACAAAGTGAAATGACCTCTCCAAATGACTACATGGTCATTTTGGATATCTCATGTGTTGGCTCCAGGAGCCACCATTTACAAAATATTGCTTGTGAGTCTTACACTGACTTAAACTACACTATTTTGTGCATTTGCAAACAATAGAACACCGAGAGAACTGTAAGGAGATGGATAAAATAGAAATAGTATTTTGTGGAGGGAGCCCACATGGAGGTGTAAGATCAGACAAGACATTTATAGGTTCCATGGAGACCGAGATATCACCCATCAAAGTTACAACATTTTTTGGTCTCCGGGATCTTAAGGGACTACGACTGGATAAACTATCCCGGAAGCAAAGGCATCATCCTACACCAAAATGGAGCCTCCATAAGTGTTTACTAGGCCACTTAGATGTGTTGGCACAGTCCATTTGGTGCCAAGAGCTACTGATTTACAAAATATTACATTTGACAGTCTTACACTGACTTAAACTACACTATTTTGCACATTTGCAAACAATAGAACACCGAGAGAACCAAAAGGAGATGGATAAAACCAAGATAGGATTTTTATATCATCACAACATAGAGGTGTAGGATCATATGAGACATCTATAGGTTCCATGGAGACCCGATAAATCACCTGTTGAAGTTAGAGCCTTATTTGGTCCCAGGGCTCTTAAGGGACTACCTCTAATGAAGTAGCCTGGAAGAAACAACACCATCTTGCACCAAAATGGAGCCTCCATAAGCATTTACTAGGCCACCCAAACATTTTGGCACAGTCCATTTGGTGCCAAGAGCTACGGTTTGTAAAATATTGCATTTGACAGTCTTACACTGACTTAAACTACATTATTTTGATGCATTTGCAAACAATAGAACATCGAGAGAACCAAAAGGAGATGGATAAAACTGAGATATGATTTTGTAGAGTGTCACAACACGGAGGTGTAAGATCGGAAGAGACATCTCTTGGTTCCATAGCTCGGGCTCTTAAGGGACTATGCTTGGGCCAAAGTAGCCGGAAGCAACAACACCATCCTACACCAAAACGAGCATCCATAAGTGTTTATTAGGCCACCCGGATGTTTTTGTACAGTCCGTTTGGTGCCAAGAGCTACCATTTTACAAAATAATGGATTGGACAACCTCTCACTCTTTCTTCCTCTCATGTATTCTTTCTCTCTCACACACAATCTCAATATCACTCTCACTCTCTTTTCCTTTCTGAAAAAAATTTCACATTTCTCATATTTCCATGTTTGACACCTTGTGTCACATGTTCTGACCTCCATAATGTATTGAGCTCACCATGTTCTTGTTAGTTGTTACTAAGTAGCACTACCAAAGTTTTAATTTTCAAGGTATAGTGATTACATTGATAGGGAAGTGGGAAGCCATATTAGTCTTGTTGATAGTACTCATTACCCATGAAATCAAGTTCTCCAGCTTTCATTTTATTTTCTCATCTTCCATGTCATATTGATAAATGATTTGATAGGGGAGCTTCCCTCTTTGATGGTGATACACCAAATATGAATATGATCCTCAAGAGTCATTCCTCATCCCACCATAATACCATTACGAACTCTATTGTTGGTAATGTTGCACGGTCATTTTCCTTTTTGAGAGAAAGAAAAAGTTGAGGGAATGAAACAGGAGGGCCATTACCACCAAAATATTCCAAGGCCTTAGGCGACATGGAAATTACAATCATAGCAACAGGAGACATGGAAATTATGATGAATCTCTTTGAATGTTCTGCCTACGAAGTAGATGAGCCATTTTTCAGTTGAATACTCTCTGTCAATACTAATAAGATATATGAACCAAATTTCCCTTGTTGGTTTCTAAACAACTTGAAATGCATATGGATTTAGAGGTCATAACACAAATTTACAAATATCTCTATCATTATAAATGGAAGCCAAGTAATGGTGTCTCCCTGTATCCAAGGATCGAGGACTACTGGGGTTTGTGGTAGGATTAGACATTCAGGAATCATTGAGTATCTAAATTAGAATTTCATTAAATTTGGAGGAAGGTGGGGTTGTGCCTATGGAATACGGTTAGAGGAAGGTGGGGTTGTGCCCTTGTTAGTTTTTTCTCATGGCATCATAGGTATCCTTTCTAGTATTATCGGAGAGAACTCCCCATGCTTGTGTGATAATTTTAAAAGCTCCCTCGGCTCCTAGGAACTTGTTTTTATCAAGATGCAATAACAAGGCTAATTTTCTATATTGTTTCTTAATGAGAGCATAATCAGAGGAGGAGGTTACCTGTAAGATGGCATACTAGTTGATGAGGCCTGAAGATAGTTTAGAATGAGCAACAAGGTGCACCTCAATGAAATTTATCATGGGTGACAATCCCTCGAGGGAAGGGTACAACTTGTAAGCATTCTGGGTGAACTTGTAGCTTCCTCCCACATCATTACCATCAACAACTTATCTCCATTCTTCATACCACCATCTTCTAGCACTACAAGGATTGGAAAACCTCATATATTTCTGGCAGGTCTCATAAGTGAGTTCATCTTTTGGAATATCAATATTAGGACCAACCTATTGGTGCTCGGTTGTCTCACCCCATTTGTGCCCTTGAAGATTTATTGATTCACGACCTCTATCATTTTATCCTTCCCTATATTATATTTGGCCAGTTTTGGTTGCCATTTTAATCTACTCTTGGGTCAAAGATCATGTGTGGGTCCGTATTTGTCTCATGGTTCCTTTGTTCCTCTGGAAAAGCTCTGTATTTTGAGTCTCTTGTGCTCTGTTCCTTCAAAACTCATGTTTTCTCATTTCCTCCATTTTCCATAGTCAAGAACTGTTGTCCTTGCTATTTTTTCCCTAATACTCGAGGAGAAATGAGTTGATGTGTCCCTAAGGATCGTGTTTGAGCCTTACAATAGTCTAAATTCTGTCCTTGAATAAAACCTCATTTTCTGGCTCGAATGGACATTTCTCTATGTTTTATGGTTTGAAGGGCATTTCTCCCAGTCAAATTTACATCATTTGATCAACAGGGAAATGTGGAACCTCTTGGTTGGATGCGGATCAGATTAATACTTCAAAAATCCTATAAAAGCCTCAACTTTAAAATGTGTCCATGTGGAGGAACGACACTCATTTGAGAATCAAATTTTTGGTTTGGCTTTGAAGTAGCACCGAGAGGACATGTGGAGGGTTGGCAGGAAAGAGACACGTGGAGACTTCCACTAGGTTTCCCATACTTACACAAATTTCAAAAGGTTTTCAGAATTCCAAGACACATCGAGGAACAACTCATTTGAATATCTATTTTTGGGATTTTCCTTAGAGCAATGCCAAGAGGACACGTGGAGGCTTCCGCTACTTGGCCTGGACTTAGACAAATTTTATGCAAATTGATACAGTTTGGCGGAACAGGGACACGTGTTGAGCCTGCACTCGTTCAGGGTCTTCAAATTGGGTGCCATCTAAGAGAAGCACCATGAGGACATGTGGGGCACTCCGCTCACTTTGCATTTTACTTAGACTTTTCAATGGCCAAAAGGAGACTGCCTCGGAGCTTGACACGTGGTGCCCTCCGTAAAGCTTCAAGCCTTCAAACAATTTTTTTTGGAGCAGGACACGTGGCGAGTTTGTGCTCGTTCAAGGTATCAAATTTTTGGGGCGCCTCAAGGTGTGCCATTGTGACACATGGCAATTTGAAAATTCATAAGGGGTGGGGAAGTGAACCATTGGAGGCAACTTAAACTTTTTCCTCTTTGCCTCATAAAGGTTAAAATATCAAAAATGGCCTGCAAGCCCAATGGGAAATAGTCAATGTTTTCCCCGATCAACAGTGGAGGTGCGGCTTTCGGAGGAAAAGTGAAAATTTTCCCTTTGAGGGAAAAGGAGTTAAAGGCATAAAAGGACCCGGGGTTCCATTGGGACCCACATTAGGGACTTGAAGCGAAGGGTAGAGCTATAGGGAAAACTTGGAAAATTTTCCTTTTTCAAAAGAGAGTCAAATGGTAGAATTTCTCCACGTTTCCTTTGGGACCCACCTCAGGACACATGTTGGGCCCATTTTTAGAAGCGGAGGTGTGGAGAAAAATGGGAAATTTTTCATTTTTTCAAAAGGGTCAAAAAGGTCAAAGGAATCCCCTGAGCCCATTTTTGGATCTTCCATGTGGACGACCCACATTAAAATCAAAGATCAATGGCTACTGAGTGTCTAAATTTGATTTTCCCCCCATTTTCTCTGTAAAGCTCCTAGGAGTGCGAGTCTTCATGATTTCTTGCTATTTTCTACACGCCAAACAGAGGAGCAAGTTAATTTTGATATCTAGAGTTTGGTGGGAGATATCTGGAGACGTCTTTTGCCATTAAAATGGTCTGACTCTCAAGCCTGATCTGGTTTTCCATTTTTCTTCTCCTGAGCATGCAAGGGGTCAGATTTGATTGATATGGGGTGGAAGTGTAGCTTGGTGAATGCATGGAGGCGTGTTTTACCTAAGAAAGGATTTGAATGTGGGAAGAAATCGAAGAGATTTTCCCTCGAGCACCTGGAGACTTTTACAGATCTGATTCTGCAAATCACGAAAGAATCATGGTGAGAACTGGTGCATTTAAAGTTTTTGTCTTTTGGGAGGAAGGGGATCTGTTGGAAATGCTATAAAGGGCACAAATTCATTGTGTAAATGGTTGGGGTTTTTGGAAAGATCGGGATTTTTTTCTCCACTAGAAAAGCTCTACAAAGCCCATCCATTTTGAGAAGTCATCTAGAGAAGCCCATATATCTCTCTTTGTGTCAAATTTTATCGTGTCAAGGTGGTTACAAGTGTACAACCATTGACAAGCTTTGAGATTGTTCTTGAAACTTTCCTTTATCGATAAATTTGATCAAACTTTGAGTTATTACTGTGTTAATATTGAGTAAAGTGAATTTATTTCATCTCTAAATGCATACGAGTATTTTTTCTTGTTTCTATTGCAATCTTGTACCAAAATAGGGTCTAATCACATAGGTCTTAGTCCTTGTGATAGTTTATTGGCATCTGCAATTTCACTTCTCAGAAGAGCCTTCATTTGGGAGTGGGATAAATGGTTTAAAATCACTTTTCTTTCATTTTGTTGATAGATATTTTTGTAAGCCTCTGGGTGTACATGAGGCATGACTTGGTTTAAATCTTGGTGCTTTATTGAGTCCTTTGACTCGAGCCTTCATGACAAAATCCCATAGGTTGTGTGAAAGAGTGCTAATTTGGGCCTCCATTGAAGCACATATTCTAGTTGAGGAAACAATTTAACTTTTTGTGGCATTTTGTTGATTGAATCTTTCCATTTTTCATAAGCTCTCAAGGATCTGGTGAGTCAAGTCCATCCTGTCTCCCCCACCAAAATTCATTTAACAACAACCAATCCTACCCATACTACCCCTATTTTTGCTCTGTATACCCACACTAGACCAAAATCCTTTTACTAAAGTATGCCAAATAGATCAAGTTTCCAAATGTCTTTAGTAACCTTTGCCTTGTTGTGAGAATATCTCCATAATCTGGAAGTGACAACTCGTGAGAGTCATATTTGGTGTGTTGATCATATTTTCCCCAAGGCCTTCTCTATAAAATTTATGTAAAAGAAAGGTACATGTATCTCCTTTCAAATAACAGAGGTTACACAATAGGTTCTCTTACCTTGGTTGAAAGGCACAACCTAAAATAGTTAGGATAAGATCATATCCTTTTGAGGTGCTATCCATCTCTCCACAAATCCAAGTAATAAAGGGACAGATAGATTTCTCCCCAGCTACAAAATGACATACATTTATGATCTATCTACCTCTAAGCTCCTGTTGAATATGTGTTCATTGCTTTGTTTGGTTTGAAAAGGAGAACAAATTTGGGTACCAACTCAACCAATATTTTTCATTCCTTAGCTTTGAGAATAATAAATTCTCTACTAATAGTGCCAACCACGTGAAGGTGGAAGATTTTTGGCACCACTAACCTACATAAACATGTTAGTAAACAATTAAATAGAATTTTAAAACCTACACAATTTTTTTAAAAATAATTAAAGTAAATATTCAAATTAAATTCATGTAGATGTACATATCTTGAATCTTAAGTGAACATACCTTTGACTTGAGAAAGTATGCCACTTGGCAGGCTCAAGGGTAGTTTTGTGTATCTTCATTTGTACAAATTCAATCCAGTGAGCCATCTGGGTCCGATCTAATTTTTAGGGTGTCAAGTATTGCTTCATGGTCAGACTCATGAACTTTCCACAAGACCTTATTATGTAGTCTACCTCCATATTTAATCAATTGAACATTAGATGTAATAACTAGGTGAGAATAATGAAGAATCTTTCTATGAGTTTCAAATTCCTCAAACAACCACACATTGGAATTCTTTATTGGGTATCTTCTTAGCCATGTTCTGGTAATAACCACAGACCCCATAGGATATTCTAGGCCTTCTCCATCTATGATTGGGGCTATCAATTTATTTTTTTCCTCAACACAATGACACAAATAATAAGTTGTTCCTTCTTTATTATATTCTTCTGCAACAACTACAAAAACATGACCTACATCACATTATACACAAAATCGTTAGTTTCAATAATTGATTCATTTATAAATTTTTACAAAATAATGCAAATATATAATACCTAGTTGCACTAGATCTGATATATGGTCAAAGTCAATTGTTGCTTCTCTCATTGTGAGTTGTAGAGCTAGTGGAGGTTGATAGGTGTCAAGTGGATATAATTTTCTACAACACCATTCATCAACCCACTCTTTTGACTCACATTCATCCCAAAATGAATACATACATGAAGAGAAAAAGCATGCCATTTTCCTTGTATAAATAGTCCATGAACCTGCATTTGAACTTCTAAAAG
This sequence comes from Taxus wallichiana var. yunnanensis, assembly GCA_018340775.1. Taxonomy (NCBI): domain Eukaryota; kingdom Viridiplantae; phylum Streptophyta; class Pinopsida; order Cupressales; family Taxaceae; genus Taxus; species Taxus wallichiana. The sequence goes on from CM031242.1 coordinate 926,862,906, forward strand.
AGTGCAACTCACTAGATCCAGTTAGTGTACTGCAATCTTCAAATTTTGTAAAATTAGCTTCTTCTACCAACCAAAAAAACCTACGAACTATAGAATTACCCTCATTACCTAGACCCATTATTGAGTTACACCATTCCACGATGGATTTTACATTGATCAACTTGGCACCATCTTTGTAATTCAATTCTTCTCTTGTTAGGGATCTTTTAACACATGCTCCTGCACCATCATGTTCTCCTTTTCCATGTCCGGCCTTAGTGAAATTCAAAAAAATTTGAACACCGCTATTCCTATGCATCATGCTCAACCAATAGAACATTCACGGATTCTTGAATTATGAAGTACAATTATCTGACCATATGATGTGTTTATCAAATATGATGTTTTTGTTATTCAAATTGCCATAGAATATCTCAAAACAACCTTGTACAAACTCTAATGAATGTCCACGATCATCACTAATATAGAAATGGTATTCCCTCAAAATCTTTCTCTCTTCCTTTGTACTATCGAGAGCATGAGTGAATACTATATGTACAAATATGGAAACCTGAATAGAGTAGTAGTATTGCGATTGCACTTCATTTTGTGGTTGTAGAGTATAGTTCTCTAAAAAATCAACAACTAAAACAATGGTACCAAGAGGAAATGTGTCCTTGCATAACCTAAATTGCTCATCTAACCATCGAGCTCTAGTGTGTATGTCGTGCATACTCATACACTAGCTTCTCTCGAAATATAGTGATAAAATTTGATGCACTTATTTCATTACTCACTAATTCACACCTCTTGGATTCATTACCATCTTTTGAAGTGTATGTCACTGACTTGTATTTTCCAAAACTAACTAGTTCATTTCTGATTACATGTGTATTCTTTGTGTGTATACATCTTTGCAAACGTTGCAAACCACCACAACTATCACAAGTTCCTTCTAAACATGATTTGTTATAAAAATATTGTCCTTCTTCTCTTGTACAAAAAACACTTGAGATGAATTCTCTTGCTGATTTAGGTGGAACATTTATCATACACTCCTGTAAAATATTCTCAATATGCAAATTAACACATATATGCCGGAAAATATCATAATGCATAGAAAATTCAATATGGATCCTACAACAACAAGTAGTTCGTGAGTGATTTATTTTAACATAAAAAGGTTTTAACATTTCAAAATACCTTTGACTAATTTGTATTTCTAGATGAGCCTCTTTAAACTTATTAAAAAATTGTGTTTGTGTCATATCCAAAAAATGTTTAGGATGTGATTCACGGTTTCTAGAACCAATTATTATTTTTAAAACATATTTTTGATTAGGTGAAACCCTTGTATTTATTTTTCAAAATTATAAAAAAATTGATTTTAACTCATCAACTATGTCTTTGTCTTTTCATGGTAGTCTACCAAAGAATGCCCATAATTCATTGTTATTTGTATCTTCAATTCTTTCATGACACTCGAGAGCTTTGTATAGTGTTTTCCTATTTATTTTTAGTGCACTACTTGTTTTTCTAATTAAACAAGATTTTTTTGTTGCTTTACTTACTATAGTCGATGTAATAACACATCGAGTAACATTACTACCTTTGGTACGTGAGGTTGAACCTATTGATTGGTATGCATTCATTAGATTTTTTACAATAGATTTTTCACTTTATCGGTCTTAGATGTTCTTAGACCAAGGGTTTTCATTATAGGTCTATAATTAATATTTTTCATCATTTCAACAAATAATTGACATCTACTTGTTTCATTTAAGTCATTAAAATATGTTTTCCATATCTGATTAGCTTTTCTTCTACAAGTGCGTTGAAAAATCTTATTAGGCATTGGATTTAAAATATTTTCATCAATCTCAAGTAAAAGTTTGGGTGTTTTTTGCAAAATTTTAATCGGTGATTTCAATGGAATTGATTTTTGAATATCATCTAAACATTGTTCATTTTCTATTTTTCGTTCATCTTCATAATTCAGTAAAGAGTGTGTGTTTTCAATAGGTTGGTCAACTGGTGTAACATCTATGTTTAAACTTGGAATTGCATCATCATTCATTGAATATTCATCATTCATTGACTCAATTGGTGTTTGAAGATATGTTGCACCATCAATTTCATTTGGAAGAGATGACATACCTTCATCTTCATCATCAATTTCATTTGGAAGAGATGACATACCTTCATCTTCATGCGTTGATTTCTTTTTTTCACGTATTTTTTACATTCGCTCCCTTTTTTCTTTTTTATTTCTTCTTTCTTGGCTTTGTTGGATGATATACGATTTTTGGCAACATCTTCAATCTCTCTTAAAGATGCATTCAATTTCTTTTTTCACGCCTTTTTTCATCCGGTCCCTTTGTGTTTGCAATTGCTCAAGTGATTACTTTTTGGTTTCCTCCCCATAATTCTCAAAAATACCTCACCACTACAAAATAATTCAAATAAAATGTTAGTGACTATTAGGAATATAATAAATAGTCAAAACACAATTAAATATATCAAATAATGCTTAAATATTTCAGAAAACAATCTCTATATCACATAAATTATACAAAATTGTTAACAAGAATCAGAATGTGCAGGAATTTACAAAAAAACCATGACCAGTGGGACCAATATCAAATATTATTTTTGTCTTGTTGGGGTTGACTTTCTATTTTAAGCAATCCATAATGTGAGCGCATTATAACGTGCTCATGTTATAACGCGAGTGCGAGATAACATGAGCATGTTTCATCTTGTTGGGGTTTGGAGCACCCAACCCAAAGGCTTGGATTTTCCTTAGATTTCCAAACCAGAGGTTTGGACTGTGTTCTGTGTGATTAAAACCGTGTTTAATTAAAATACTTATAAATTTCACATGTGCACTCCAATATCTCATGCATTAAACATAATATTCAAAAATAAATTATACTACAATGTTAAGCTCGTTTTACCTTGATGATGATATAATTCTTTATAAAATCTGATTAGTTTAAGGCTTTCATCCATAATTTCTTTTACTAGTGCCTTGTTTTCTTGCAAAAACCTATGCATACGTTTTGGTGCAAAATTTATGATTTTTTCATCCAAATTTTTTTAAAAAGTGGTTTTTTCTAAACTCCATTCTACACGCACTCAAAAAAAATAAAAAATGACTTTTTTCTCAAAGTTATGGGGGTGCACACACAAATATTTAATTTTTCAGGTATGTGCACTTTGAAAATTAATAAAAACTTATATATTCATCCAAAAATTATGAAAAATTAGTGGGACCTCGTACGTGGTCTTAGCTAACTTTCTAGATAAGAGATTTGAAAAAAAAATTATATAACTCAAAAATGATGACACCCTAAACATTACAATCAAATTACATGACTAAACAAGGAAATCTAACACCATTGCCATCCATCTAGCCAAGGTTCTAAGTCTAGGAATGTAACATTAAGATAAAAGCTTAAAAGAATGCTTAACTAGTATGAAAATAATACAAAATCTAACTAAACGTGCCTACTAATATGCTTGAATTACCTAAAATGAGCCTAAGTAGACCTAAGAGGGCAATCAAATGGTTATGGTTGTTACTCCAAACAAGGTGAAATGACATCTTCAAATGACTACTTGGTCATTTTGGATATCCATCTACTAACCCCATTGAAGGCTTTAAGCAAGGATTGAACTTGGCTATATATCATATTTATTATGTGAGATGTAAATCGAGCATGGTGTAAAATATAAAGGAATGAGGTGCACCCTATTTATAGTTTTCCTTTTCTGGGAGAAACTTGTATTTTGGTGCATATGGGACTAAAAGCCCCAAATTAGATTAGAATTTTTAATCATGATTAATGAATTACCTTGTGATCAAGAGGTGTGAAGCCTTAATCAACCACTTAGGTAAACAATGATGTTAGGATAAGCTTTTGGATCTTGCGAGATGTTGTGGAGGTGATTGGGGTGATTTTGAGTGGTTGGAAGAGGGAATTGAGTCAATTACTAATAAGAATGGGTAAGACACAAAACATTACAATGAGTGAAATATTTCCCATGCGATGGGAAAAAGAAGATAGCTATATTGGGTAATATTTCTTTACCCTAAGCCTTGAGCCCTAAACCCTAAACCCTAAAACCCAAACCCTAAATACTGAGCCCTAAAACCTAAACCTTAAACCTTAAACCCTAAACCCTAAACCCTAAATTCTAAACACTAAATCCTAAACCCTAAACTATGAAACCTAAACCCTGAGCCCAAAACCCTAAACCCTAAACACTAAACCCTAAGCCTTGAGCCCTAAACCATGAACCCTTATCCCTAACACCTAAAACATTAACCCTAAGTCCTAAACCCTAAACCCTAAACCCTAAACCCTAAGCCCTAAACCCCAAACCTTGAGCCGAAAAACCTAAACCTTAAACCATACACACTAAATCCTAAAACCTAAACCCTAGCCCTAAACCCTAAACCATCAACCCTCAACCCTTAGCCTTGAACACTAAACCCTAAACCATAAAACCCAAACCCTAAATACTGAGCCCTAAAACTTAAACACAAAACCCCTAAACCCTAAACCCTAAAATTTAAATTTTAAACACTAAACCTTAAACCCTAAACTATGAAACATAAACCTTAAACCTTGAGCTTGTAACCCTAAACCTTAAACCCTAAGCACTAAACCCTCAACCATAACCCCTTAACCCTCAACCCTAAGCCCTAAACCCTAAACCCTAAACCTTGAGCTCTAAACCATAAACCCTAAACCCTGAACCATGAGCTCGAACCCTTAACCCCGAACCATAAACCCCGAACCATGAGCCAAAAACATAAACCGTAAACACTAAATCCTAAATCCTAAACCCTTAGCCCTAAACCCTAAACCATAAACCCTAAACCCTTAACCTTGAGCCATAAACCCTATTCCTTGAACCCTAAACCCTAAACCCTAAACCCTAAAACCCAAACCCTAAATATTTATCCCTAAAACCTAAACCTTAAACCCTAAATATTTAATTCTAAACACTAAACCCTAAAAATCATTTTAGTGTGGATCTCATTTTAGTAAGAAGTAGACAAGCATCATAGAGCTGATTCATGGTCACTAAAGTGAACTATGGAAAAATTTCAAAATTAGTACCAATTCAAGTAGTGGTAGGGACAAAATCCAATCCAGAAGGTCAAAAATCCTACAAAACAACTATATGTTTTCACAAAACAAAGACCGACTACAATGTATATGGCTTGAAAGTTTTAAGTCACCGCCAAAATTCTGAAAATGAGCAAATCTTGACTAGATTAAATTTTGAAAAACTATCTTCTAGATTATCACTTACAGAACTATGAGACCACTTCCATTAGGTGTAGAGTGACCCTCATTTCTTATATTTAATACTTTAAAAGTATTATACTTAACATTTATTATACTAAAGATGGCTCCTTCCAAATTTCTATAAACTTCATATAGAGAAAAATGCTTACACGTTTTTGTTCATAGAAAGCAGCGTCACGCGATTTAGGTTCGTGAATTCCTGATCCTAGGAAAACATAACGCTATCACATTATTGCAAAACGTGATCACGTTTCATTCATTTTTGGGTGTTTGTTCACTTTTTGGGCCCCCAATTTTGTGCACTTACCCATATGATGATGAAATGATAACACAATGTACAAGTAAAAATTAACAAGAACAATCTTAAACAAATCTAATCAAAGCAACACATTTATTTACAAGTATGCAATACAAAATGGACTCAATGCAATACACTACAGACTAAAGTGATATTCAATCTAAGTAAGAAATTGAATTCAGTTTAAAGAATATAATACAAAAAATTAATGCAACCAAAACCATACAAACCAACAACTAAAAGTAAGTGAACCACTAATTTTTTTTTTTGAAAAATTAATGCAACCAAAACCATACAAACCAACAACTAAAAGTAAGTGAACCACTAATTTTTTTTTGTGGATATTTTTGACGTTTTTAGTTGGTCTTTATTTCTAAGACAAATTTCTATTATTTTGTATTTTTTCCTATGAAACGTTTTTGGCGTTTTCTCAACAGATTTTCCAAAGCAAACATGTAAGGAAATAAATAAATATGGATTCCCCCAGTGTTAAATGGGATGTACAAGGGAAGAATGCCATGTAGTATATGTCAAAAGTGACGTTGTGAAGCTGCCCCCAACATGAGATGGGTTCATTTAATGTTAACTTCTTTGCACTCAAAAGGTTAGATTAGCCGATTAGGGAAAAGAAGGATAGGATCACAAGGGGCTCAAACAAAGGTAAAGATAAACTTAGGGAAAAGTTTTCGTACTCCTTAAACCTAGACTACTTGTGAACAATGAACCCTCCCTTGGTGCCGAAGCCATTTTTCACCAAAGGACTTGTCCAAAGTGCCACCATTGTGTGGTTTTCACTATTGGACATACATGTTTATTTATCTTTTCTATTTCCATCTTTTTGTGTCTCCCTTCTCTAATTACTTGGTCATGCAATACTCCTCTCGAACAGAGAACCGAACTCTCTATAGCCTCAATCATTTCGCCTTGGATAAGAGAATACGTTTTTCCGTAGAGAGCTTGACCGCCAAGACTCACTCTGCCGGTAGGGCCAGCCACCCACCCCACTCCCCACTATTTAGAGAGGACCCACTCCCACTCCCACTCCCATTCTTTAGAGAGGGAGAGGGAGTGTGAGAGGGAGTGGGATATTTATTGCTATTGTTAGACAGGTCCTTGCTCTTCCTCGGTGCTACCCTGAACTCTATATCCCTCGGATCTATAGGGGGCCTTCCCAGGAGGAGAGGTGCTACCCTAGAAATAATCTGCTACTCTATAGAGGGGCCCCCTCCCCCTCCGGATCGGGTGAAAGGGGAAGGGGCAGCTCTCTATCCCCCAGATCTCTATATAGGTTCTGGGGGATAATTCTCGGGGGGCCTTACTCGATTGACCCTATATATCTATCTGCCATATCTACAATCTCTATAGGAGGGGGTGAGTGGAGCCCCCTATCTAGATCCTCATACTTTTTTTTTTTTAATTTTCTTGGTATTTTATAGAGACCCCATACTTAATCACGAAGCGCTCTAGATGCATTGCGTTCATGGGTTCTCAAAGCTCTTAGCCATCTGGATAGGACATATTATATGCACTGAACTAAACTTGGAAACCCCAATGTATGGTCCTATTTCTTTTCTCACTCTTTATTAGTGTTCTTCTGATTTTATTTCGAACCATGTCTCATACCTCGAACTAATGAGCTATGACCTTCTTATTGTAGTTTCATCGTACTCAATCATGATACACTTTTAGGTGATTGAGGGCGCGAAGGCGTTTCTCATCCAATAGCTCCAACTCTACCAGTCAGGCTACTCTATAGTCCTCTTCATTCAGGTAATCCCTTAGCTCGATACACAAAGAAGGGATCTCGATCTCTAAAGGAAAGATGGCTTCGAACTGAATACTAAATAATATGGAGTTGCACTTGTAGGGGTGTGGATAGAAGTTCTGAATGCCCGAGGTCGGGATGAATTTGCAGATGCCAGTTACGGCTTGTGGTATTCACCATTTTCTCCATAATGTGAATTAAGTTTGTGTTGGAAGCTTTGTCCTACCCATTACCTTAAGGACAATAAGGGGTTGAAAAATTAAGAGAAATTGAAAGTGTTTACAGAGTGCTTTCACATTTTTATTTTTTAACTACTTACCATTATCAGTGATAATGGAAGAAGGGACACTCTATCTACAGATGATATGATTCATTATAAAATTTGAAATTTGGGGACCTTCTGTATAAGTAAGAGGAACCGCTCTACCCATTTTGTAAAGTACTTAGTGGCCATTATAATGAACTTGTGGCCATCCGAGGAGACAGGATTAAGTTTTCCTATTAGATCGAGACCCCACTTTGAGAATGGCTAGGGTGTCATGATTGGTTGTAAGGATTGTGTTGGCACATGTATCAAATTGTCATACTTTTGACAATCCACACACTTCTTTACATGTTGACAACAGTCATGCTCCATGGTATGCCAATAGTAACCTACTCTAAGTATCTTCTTTGCAAGGACAATCCCATTAGTATGTGTTATGTTTGTGGAGCTGTTTTCATGTTAGAGTTTGGTACACCTTCCATGTGTTACACTCGGATATTTTTATGGCGGTCCCGCTCTCCGGTGAGCGGGTCAATGGGGTTGGGGCGAAGCCCCCAAAGAAAATTTTCATGGGTGGTTTATTAACCCATGGGTAATGGGTAACTGTTATGGGCTGGTTTTGGGCCCATGGCTTTTCGATATCCATTGTTTTGTAAAACTACCTCTTTGGCTACCTATTGATGTACTTATATATAGATGGACATACAATAGGATTGATATGAGTGTTTTTGTGAAGGTGAATAGTGTGTGCGAATTCAAGTGTGAATTCGGGAGGGTTTGTTGAGCACAACTCCAAACAAGATCTGGTTATTGTAATTGTGAAGATTGTTGGCTTGTAATAAAATCTGAGCAAGTGTTCTTGGTGGATGTAGCCCACATTGGGTGAACCATGTTAAATATTGTCTTCGTGTTTTGCATATTTCATTTTTGTAATTTCTATTCATACTTCTTATTATTGTGATTATGAGGAATTATTCCGCATTAGATTCTATTAATTCCTAACAATTGGTATCAGAGCCTGGTTTGGTTTGCTGAAGTGTTGAATCACAGGGAAAGTTTTTTAGCTTGAGTGGGAGCTATGGCAGATGATGGAAGATCAAGGGTTGATAAATTCAACGGGAGAATTTTAGTCTTTGGAAGATGCAGATGGAAGATTACCTTTATCAGAAGGATCTTTATACTCCGTTTTCTGAGAAGGTGAACAAACCCTCGAGTATGAAAGATGTGGAATGGAATTTGTTGGATCAGAAGGAACTTGGAACGATCTAGTTGTGTCTTGCATCTTTGGTATTATTTAATATTTCAAAGGAAAAGACTACAAAAAATCTAATGGATGCATTAGGGAAGTTATATGAAAAACCCTCTGCCTCTAACAAGATATTTTTAATGAAAAAGTTGTTTAATATGAAGATGTCGAGAATAGTTCAGATGAAAATCATTTAAATGATTTCAATATAGTTGTGAATATGCTAGCTTGATTCTGATAGAATTTGATGAAGAAGTTAGGGATTTATTAATTTTGTGCTCTTTACTCCGAGAGTTGGAATAGCACAGTAATGGCGGTAAGCAACTTCGGTTCCAGTAACTCGAAGTTAAAGTTTGAGGATGTTGTAGGGGTGATTCTAAGCGAGGAAATGCGAAGAAAAAGCTCTGGGAATCTTCTACTTTAGGGAATGCTTTGACAGTGGAAACTAGAGGGAGACAGAAGAATAGAGGAAACCATGGAAAATCAAAAGATCGAGTAAGGTCAAAATCCAAGAGCAAGATTGTATGTTGGAATTGTGGAAAGTCTGGGCATGCAAAGAAGGACTATTGGGAGCTTTAGGATAAGAAGAAACAACAGGAAGAAAACAAGGAGGCAAATGTGGCATCGGGTAATGTATGCCAAGATGCTTTGATTCTTTCTTTGCATAATATTACTGAATCTTGGGTTTTAGATTCGGGGCTTTTTTTCATGCTACTCCACATAGGCATTATTTTGTTGATTATGTTCAAGAGGATTTTGGGCATGTTTTCTTGGTGATGATGAGCCTTGCGGTATAGTTGGAAAAGGATCTATTTAGGTTAAGATGTAGAATGTGAATACATGGTTGTTGAAGGATGTCGGACATGTGCCTACATTAAGGAGAAATTTGATATCGGCGGGGCAATTGGGAAGTGATGGTTGTACTGTGATATTTATAGCTGACTCTTGGAAGGTTACAAAGGGTGCTCTTGTGGTGGCAAGAGGTAAGAAGGTTGGAACCTTGTATTTAACCACTGATAGTACTAATTATTATAATCTTGTGGCTTTGGATGTAGATACAACATTATGGCACTATAGGCTCGGTCATATGAGCCATAAGGGCATGGACATCATAAAGAAGAATTTTCCTAGATATACAGAAATAGGTTTGGATTTCTGTGAGAACTGCATATATGGGAAACAAAAGTGAGTAAGGTTTCTCAAGGTTGGACCGATGAAGAAAGAGAGTAAGTTAGAGCTGGTACATTCTGATGTGTAGGGGCCGGCTCAGGTATCATCTCTTGGGGTTTAAGTTATTATGTTACTTTTATTGATGATGCAACAAGGAAAGTTTGGGTTTATTGTATTAGAAACAAATATGATGTATTTGATACTTTTGTTAAATGGAAAGCCTTGGTAGAGAATGAAACAGGTCTTAAGTTAAAATGTCTCAGGTCAGATAATGGAGGGGAGTATTGCAGCAATGAATTTGATGATTATTGTTCTAAGAATGGAATCCACAGGAAAAATACGGTTCCAGGAACCCCGCAACAGAATGGGGTGTCAGAAAGGATGAACAAAACAATAATGGAACGTGCTAGGAGCATGAGGATACATGCAGGATTGCCTCTTTATTTTTGGGCAGAAGTGGTGAGCACAACTGTGTACTTGATAAATAGAGGACCCTCAAGTGCCTTGGATGGAGGCATACCTGAGGAGGCTTGGTATGGTAAGAAAGTCGATTACTCATTTCTTAGAGTCTTTGGATGTGAGGTGTTTGTTCATATTGACAAGGATGATAGGACCAAGCTAGAGGCTAAATCAGAAAAATGCACTTTTATTGGTTATGGTGGTGATGACTTTGGATTTAAATGTTGGAGTATTAAGGACAAGAAAATCATTCGGTCTAGGGATGTGGTCTTTAATGAGAAAGTCATGTATAAGCAACAATTTCATGAAACTAGGAAGAATCCAAGAAAGAATATGCAGTGGTAGAGGATCTTCCGGATGGGACAAAGTGACCCATGAATCAGTTTAGGAACCTACTCAACAGGAACCCCAAACTCCTACAGTGAGGAGGTCTTCTAGGGTAAGAAAAGAACCTGAACATTTTTCTCCTTCTCTTTATTATTTATTACTCACTGATAGTGGAGAGCCAGAGATCTTTCATGAAGCAATGCAAGTAGATGCCATAAGAAGTGGGAGCAAGCCATGGATGAGGAGCATAAGTCTCTCATGGACAACCAAACTTGGGATTTGGTGAAGTTATCGAAAAGGAAAAAGAGCATTGCAGAACAAGTGGGTGTATAGAGTTAAAGATGAAGGAGGAAAGAAAAGATATAAGGCCCAGTTGGTGGTCAAGGGGTTTGCACAAAAACAAGGTATAGATTTTGATGAGATTTTTTCTCCTGTAGTAAAAATGACTTCTATCAGAACTATTCTTGGAATAGTGGCAGTAGAAGACTTGCACTTAGAATAGTTAGATGTAAAGACTACATTTCTCCATGGTGATTTTAAGGAGGAGCTATATATGCAACAGCCAGAAGGATATGAAGTCAAAGGTAAAGAGGAGATGGTGTGCAAACTAAAGAAGAGCTTGTATGGCCTAAAACAAGCTCCACGTCAATGGTATAAGAAGTTTGATAGCTTCATGATGGAGCAAGGTTATATTAGATGTCATTCTAACCATTGCGTGTATATAAAGAAATTTGAGGATGGAAGTTATATTATCATGTGTTTGTATGTTGATGACATGTTGGTTGTAGGTAAAAACATGCAAGAAATAAAAGTACTCAAGAAACAACTAAGTGAATCCTTTGATATGAAGGATTTGGGGGTAGCCAGACAAATCCTTGGTATGAGGATAACTCGGGATAGGAAGGAATGGAAGCTGAATTTATCTCAGGAAGAGTACATTAAGAAGGTATTGGATAGGTTTAACATGCAGGATGCTAAACCGGTTGGGACTCCTTTGGCAGGCCATTTTAAGTTATCAAAGGATCAGTGTCCCAAGATAGAGCAGGAAAGAAACCAGATGTCCAAGGTGCCTTACTCATCAACGGTTGGTAGTTTGATGTATGCTATGGTATGCACTAGGCCAGATATTGCCCATGCAGTGGGAGCAGTGAGTAGGTTTATGAGTGATCCAGGAAATGAGCACTGGTAGGCAGTAAAGTGGATACTTTAGTATTTGAGAGGGACCATGGGTACTATTTTGTGTTACAATGGATCAGACACTACTTTGTGTGGATATGTTGACTCAGATATGGCTGGAGATTTGGACAGCAAGAGGAGCACAACAGGTTATGTATTTATTGTAGGTGATACAATAGTGAGTTGGATTTCACGGTTACAGAAGGTTATGGCTTTGTCAACCACTGAGGCTAAGTATGTTGTTGCTACAGAAGCTAGCAAGGAGATGATTTGGCTACAACAATTGCTTGATGAGTTGGGGCATAAGTAGGAAGTTGGAAAGCTATATAGTGATAGTCAGAGTGTTATTCACTTAGCTAAGAACTCTACTTTCCATTCTAGGACAAAGCATATACAGTTGAGATATCACTTCATCAAGACAACTTTGGAGGAAGATAAGTTGAAGTTGGAGAAGATTCATACCAGTCAAAATCCTGCAGACATGATGACCAAGGTGGTCACAAGGGATAAACTAAAGCTATGTTCAACTTTGGTTGGCCTTCGCAGATGACAGTGAAGGGTTGAGAAGCTTTCTCAGTGGAAATTAGTCTCCAAGTGGGAGATTGTTATGTTTGTGGAGCTTGTTTTCATGTTAGAGTTTGGTACACCTTCCATGTGTTACACTCGGATATTTTTATGGCGGTCCCGCTCACCAATGAGCGGGTCAAGGGGGTTTGGGGGTGAAGCCCCTGAAGCAAATTTTCATGGGTGGTTTATTAACCCATGGGTAATGGGTAACCGTTATAGGCTGGTTTTGGGTCCATGGCTTTTTGGTACCCATTGTTTTGTAAAACTACCTCTTCGGCTACCTATTGATGTACTTATATATATATGGACATACAATAGGATTTACATGAGTGTTTTTGTGAAGGTGAATAGTGTGTGTGAATTCAAGTGTGAATTCGGGAGGGTTTGTTAAGCGCAGCTCCAAACAAGATCTGGTTATTGTAATTTTGAAGATTGTTGGCTTGTAATAAAATATGAGCAAGTGTTCTTGGTGGATGTAGCCCACATTGGGTGAACCATGTTAAATATTGTCTTCGTGTTTTGCATATTTCATTTCTGTAATTTCTATTCATACTTCTTATTATTGTGATTCTGAGTAATTATTCTCCATTAGATTCTATTAATTCCTAATAGTATGAGCTCCACAAATTCCCTTATACACCTCCTTGATTGTTCGGATAGATTCGTCAAAATTTAAACAACGTAATAGATTCCCATCATAGCCTCGATGGAAGAGGGTGCCCCCAAGTAGGGTATAGTGGGCTATCTGTTGGATGAGGTTATGCTTTTCAAAGACGAGAATGTTCACAGAAATGTTCCATCATGGAGATAATTAAATATTTCAGCATACCATGGTGAAAAGGGACCAACAACTTCACACACTAAACAAGAGTCTAGTATGTCGTATGTCATTGTTCTTATATTTTCAACAAATAATGGCATATCATTGCTCTCTGGCGGAATGCTCAAAATAGATCCTACTTTAGCCATGACATCTGCTGCTTTATTCTAAGCTCTTTGTATTTTCTCAAATGTTATCTACTCAAAGAACTATTTGAAGGAATCAACCATTATTTTATATGGAAGTAACTTTTCATCTTTAACATTATAATCATATGTGACGTATTTGATAATAAGCATTGAATCACCAATGAATTTTAATGGGCCTTGTTCTTAGTGGCTATAGCCGCATCCTTTATACCCCATGACAAGCATTATCCGATTAGGAATGGGATACTTAGGTGATTTATAACATGTAGCCATGTCATCATCATTTGGATGGAATACAATGTCTATAAGAAACCTTTTGTCTTCTAGCAATCTACCAGAGTAAAATTCTTGAAAGGGCAAGCCTCTCTTGATCTCTGAACTTTGAAACATGGCCTACCATGCACTTGGGTTGATAGCATACTGTTGTGAACCATTAGGGCTTGTTGTAGATCATAATCTCCATAACCGCTTGGTTTGACCTTCATCTCCCATGTAGATGAATGATTTTCTGGAGGTGCAAGCACCATTATCATTGATAGACAAGGTATATGGATCCACTCATGAAGTGAGGGGCTTTGACTGGATAGGAATAGCAATCTCTATAGATGGACACTCATAGATTATAGGGAAAAATCCTAACAATGCTCTACAATGAGAAAAAGGTTGAGGGTCCCCTGTATGGTGAGTGTATGTCCCTCATATTGTAACTTTAAACACTGATGATACATTGATGGCACGACCTGCATGGCATGAATCCATGGGTGACCGAGAAATATATTGTAAGGGAGTTTTAGGTCTATTACATGGAACTTCATAGCATATGTTATGGGATCTACTTCTAATGAGAAAGTTATCATTCCAGATGATTTTTGTTTTTCATTATCATATGCCTTATTTGTGATGACCTTTATTTCTAGATCATCTTTTGTGTAGCCTAGTTGGCGGACTAGTTTGAGAGTACATATGTCAAGACCCAATCTACTATCCATAAACACTCTCTTAACATTCTTATGTTTGATGATAACCTCAATATGCAATGGTAGGTTATGTGAAGGATCTTCAAATAAGGCTTCTGTAGTGTTGAAGGTTATGTGTTCCAAAGGAACAAGTTGTGTTACCATGGCTTGAAAATGTGTTGGGTCAACACCAATGGATACTCCTGATCCCTGTAAGGTTTTATAAAGTATATCCTTATAGACGTTATGTCCATCATATTGTGCCTTTAAACACTGATGACATGATGATACCACGACCTGCATGGCGTGAATCCATGGGTGACAGAGCGATATATTGTAAGGTAGTTGCAGGTCCAATAAGTGGAACTTTGTATCATGTGTTATGGGACCCACTTCTAATGAGAAAGTGATAATTCCATATGATTTCCATTCTTCATTGTCATATGCCTTAATGGTGATGGCCTTTGTTTCCATATCAGCTTCTGTGCAACCTAGTTGGTGGACTAGTTTGAGAGTACATATGTTAAGACTCGATCCACCATCCACAAGCACTCTCTTAACCTTCTTACGTTTGATGATAACCTTAATATGTAATGGTAGGTTATGTGAAGGATCTTTAAATAAGTATTCTATAGTGTTGAAGTTTATGTGTTCCAAAGGAACAAGTTGTGTTACCATGGCTTGCAAATGTGTTGGGTCAACACCAATGGATACTCCCGATCCCTGTAAGGTTTTAAAATATATCCTTATAGAGGTTAGATATCTTTAAAACATCTAAGATGGAAATATTAGTTGTTTTTAGTTGATCTAACACATCATAGTGACTCTCTTGAGGAGGAGGGGGAGTAGGTTCAGAATTTATAATGAGGTGATCCCACCATGTTTCTTAGTGCACTCTCTAGTATTGATTCTAAATATATTGATTTTCTCAATGAAGGGGTCAACACAACCTATCAGGGCATCGAAATGGTATTTTTTTGACATATAGTTAGCATTATTATTATGAGGCAATTGTCCCTCATCTGAATTTTTATTTTCCTCGTGATTGGGAAAAGGCTTTTGAAGATCCTTAATTTTTCATTTAGAGATTTTGTAGCTACAATGAATCTACTTCAATATCACCATTGTCGACTAGGTCTTGAATATAGTGTTTTAATCTTAAACACTTGTCCATTTTGTGACCTTTTACGTGGTGGAACTCACAAAATTCATTCTCCCTAAACCATGATGGTTTAGGTGTATCATCCCCGTAGGGTTGTGTTTCAGGGTATTTTACCATGTTTACGACCTCTAACTGTTTTAGTATAGATGATATGGATTCAAATAGAGGAGTAAAAGTGTGGTGTTTATACTCGGTAGGTGGATTACCCTTTGCAAGTTTCAAAGGTGTGTGGTTCTGCATGGCTTACACCCGTTTAGAGTCTACTATCCCATCACTAACAAAGTTTTTTTGTTTCTATTAGGAAAAACTTTGTTTTATTGTTAGATTTAGAATCGTTGTGTTCGTGGGAGAAAGGTTTTAGAGTCCCCCTAGCTAACAATGCCTTTTCAATATGACTCCTTTTTTCTATTAACTATTCGAACATGTTACCACAATACATTTGCAAGTGGAATGTAATGTTTGGATGAAATTTGGGAACAAATATGCCTATTAGCTGCTTTTCGAGTAGGGAGTAAGGGAAATGACTATCTAACTCTCTCCATATTTGTAAAAACATAGTGAATTTTTCATTGTTTCGTTGCTTGGCACTGCAGAGATCTAACATGGTAACGTTGTTTTCTATATTGAAAGAGAAGTGTCATACGAAACTCTCTGCTAGTTCTATACATGTTGATATGGATCCCTTAGGGATATGCAAAAACCATTCTAGCGTCGTTGCTCCTAAATTTCATGGAAACAAGTGCATAAGATAATTGTCACTTTGAATACCACCTCTTGACATGCCATATAAAAAGTCTTTTATATGATCACGAGGGTCACCTTTTCCCTTATATTTATCAAATTTTGGAAAATCAAAATGTCTTGGGAAAGGTACTTGTAGCATGGCTTTGTCAAAAGGGTAGGGACATAACTCATCAAACCGGTATTTCTTGTTATTGTTACCAGGTTTGGCCCTCTTGTAATGCTTGAAGGGTGTTCTTCATAGTTGACCACTCTTGATTAAAAAGTGGATCTTGCATGGGTGGTGGCATAGGTCTATACAAAGGGTTAAGCCTAGGTGTATGCCCACCCTAATTTTTGCGATAATATCTTCATAAGGATCTCTTTGTGCCTCCCGTCGAGGAGTGTTTATTGGGAATTCGTAAAACGAAGCTTTAGGTTTTGCCTTTGGTATAGTTTGTTTCAAAATTTTGGTTATTCCTTTTATATATGTGAATCCAAACTTACTAATTGGCGAGTGAGGGCTTGGGCCTGTTGTTCTAATGTAACCTCTTCAATAGGTATTTCATGACGATCTTCGTTAGGAGGAGGTTGTGCATGATGAACATGTTCTTCATGGTCTTCACAATGAATTTTAATAAGAGGAAAATGATAGTCTCCATCATTTTCAAACAATATCTCCTCATAATTCTACTGTGTAGAAGTAAAGGCATGACCTGGATTTAAATTTTTGTTAAGAGAGCAATGAGGGAGGTCTACTTCTTCTTCTCCCTAAACCATGTTGACGATAAGAGAAGGGTCTATTGTGGAAGGTAATTTGGCTCCTAGTTCCATAACCCGCATAAGAACTTCATGTTTGTTATGAAAAATGTAGTTGTCAAAATGGGAGGAATCCTCCTCTCCACCACTATGGTCAACCATGATATTATCCTCCAAAATAGGGTTGTCACCTCCAAATATATTGGCTTCTAAATTTCGTGACCCCATCCTCATAGTAGGCATTACTTAGAATAGAAGGTACAACATGAAATATTTCCACTAAGTTTTATTAACAAGGGACCCTAGTCAAATTTTGGCAAACAGTAACGACCCTAAGTCATTAAAAAAATGGTGACTATTAAATAGCCACAAATTCAATAGGTCAATGTGAACCTAAGAATTAAAGAATAAGCTACCTTAGAAGGTAATATATGACACAATTTTTCCTTAGAATAATACAATAACGTACAACACTCAAAATTTAGTTACACCAAATATTTTATTCTCTAAGATTTTGTCTAGATATGTTTGAAACCAAATAGTGACAACACAATATCACCAGTTAGGTCAAGTTTGTAACAAACAAGGCCTAAATGATAAGAGAATGTTGACGTGATATTCTAACAAGATATACTAAAAAATAGTTTCTAAACACTAATAAAGTCCAAGTCTCATAAAATGGACAATAACAATGTGCACATCGTAGAGACACTATTTGAACACGTGAACCAAGCTTTCAAGAAAGTAAGATTTCTAGTGTCAAATGATGTTATCACGATGCTTAACAATGTATCCTCAACACTCACAAAACTCAAAACAAATTTAGGATGTAAAAACTATGTCTAAGTATAACAATAAATTTCTATGCGTGCAAACAATTTTAACTCTACAATATATCGATTTAGGTCTAGTTTCACAATGGAAACAAGATGTAAATATCTCAATTGTATGGGTACAATTTGGGTAGCGTAAAAAACTAAAAAGAGGACAAGGATGAAATCACCTAACTATGATGATAATAAGTCTCAAATATGGGTTTTGAGACAAGGGAGCCTACGAGATCATGAGTACATACCATGCACACTTTCAACACTTGTGCTCTAGCATTAAAACCTAGTCGCAAATTAGAATAAAAAGTGGTGGACATGCGATATCTAGCAGTATCCACACATGTTTTTTTCCTTTTATCCAAAAATGGGCAACAAGAAAATAAGGGTGTAGACTAAGTGGTGTTGAAATAAACTTGGTGTTATTTTGGCATAGTTTCGCCTTGTCTTAAGACAAGTGAAAAACTAGGAAAAATGACACTAAGTAGATTTCATGATGAAATGTCACATGGTTTCAAATTTAAGAGATTCTTTCCCTTGTTTGAAAAAAATATTTTGAATATAACAAAGTTGTTACTTTATGAGAGCTCTCAAGTATACTATCTAAGAAAAAAATAATGGCTCCAAGTCAGCAATCTTCCTAGGTGGTTCTCTCTCTAGGTGTCACAAGATATCTAGAGTGAGCTCGATTTACCAAGGTTTCCCAAGGAGTATCTCAGATTTACTTTACCCCCTTCAGTATAATGAGCACTAAGTGCGTTCAGTTATACTTTCACTAGGGTCATGATACGGATATCTTTGACTCTAATCTCACCAAGGCGTACTAGACAAGTTGGTAGTGTGAAGCACTTTCTGTTTCGTTCACAAGGTTCCCTCTTACGTGAACTACTTTAGGGTTCA
This sequence comes from Taxus wallichiana var. yunnanensis, assembly GCA_018340775.1. Taxonomy (NCBI): domain Eukaryota; kingdom Viridiplantae; phylum Streptophyta; class Pinopsida; order Cupressales; family Taxaceae; genus Taxus; species Taxus wallichiana. Next base: position 926,881,775 of record CM031242.1, read on the forward strand.
TAGGACCACCCCCATTTTTATAGCTTAAGGATTATGCCAAAGGGGTTATGTCTAGTTGATTAGACGAGTCGTGGATCTTAACCGAAACCCGTAAATATTATGTGATAATTGTGGTGTATTTTTTATCTTTTAGACTTAATGTGGTTTTTTTCGTACTCCTTTTGGCAACCTACAATCACACATATAGTTAAAAAAATTTAGGTCCTTGTTTCTTTGACTAGCATTAAGTCCTTCACAAAATGGTTAGTAGTTTCAAAATAGATTCACAATATCATATGAAAATAGCAATGAAAACTACTTGTAAATCAACTAACTACCATCAAATTTTGCAAAAACAATGTTTATTATGAATTCATCCAAGTTCTTTTTAATGAAAAGACTAAAATTTCTTTTGATTCCCAAGATCACACTAGGTGCAAGGGAAGAGCATACACAAATTCTAGCCTTGGTTATTTAGCAAGTGAAAAAGTATTTAAACTAAAAGATGATTAACAAAGTTTCCTACTTACTCTAATGATAGAAAAAGAAGGTTTAAGAGTGCTTTTGATTCTCTAGATCACATGAAGTGCAAGAGAAGAGCATACACACCTTAACCCAAACTCATACAAAGCATGGAAATAAGATTAATTCCTTCAAACCTTAGGTTATTTTATAAGAAAAATTAATCTAAATCTATGAAATTGACAAAAATGGCATCTAAAAGCATCTGAAAAGTAACATAAATCCTAAAAACCAAAAATGGAAACTTTGAGTTTATAGTAAAATTTTATACGAGACACACTTGCATGTCCCCACGACATGTGCTCGCCTATTTCAATGCCTACATGCCTCTGTTAGCGTGTGCACGCCCGTTGTAAAAATGACTGACAACTAAAAAGATGAGCTAATGTTTGCACTTTTAGACAAGTAGGTGAGTGCCTATTTCAACGCTTGCACTCCCCTATCAAAGTGTGTGCACCTTTGTAAAATGACCGATGACTGAAAAAAATGAGCTAATGTGTGCATTTCTAGAGAAGCAGGTACGCACCTATTTCAATGCTTGCACTCCTATTTCAACGTGTGCATGCCTATTTCAGCACCTATTTTCCCGGTTCAACGCCTACGCGCCCCTTCACTAGAAGTAGTCAAAATTCAAGTTTTGACAAAAATTCTTCAAAAGGTCAAATATTTGGTATTTTTAGTAATTTTGACAAGGCTTCACCTCCTTGAATCCTACAAGGAATATAAAAACACAACTTCTACCACTAAACTAGTTACAACAACTATCTAGCTTGACAAAATATCTAAAACTTTGAAAACCACTCTATAACTTTGAAATTAATCTAAAATTATTGAGAAACTAATCTAAAAAGCCTTAAAACTACTATAGAAAGCTTGAAATTTTAACTAGAAAACTTGAAATTAATCTAGGAAACCTAAAACTAATCTAAAAATTCAAATGAAAAACTTTGAAAATAAGTTTAAAAGCTTTAAAAAGTGAAGGCGATGGGGTATTCTCCCACCGGGTGTGCCAAATGATGACACCCTAAACTTTACAAATCAAATTGCATAACTAAACAAGGAAAGCTAACACCATCGCCATCCATCTAGCCAAGGTTCTAAGTCTAGGAATGTAACATTAAGATAGAAGCATAAAAGAATGTTTAACTCGTATGAAAACAATACAAAATCTAGCTAAGCATGCCTACTAAAATGCTTGAATTACCTAACATGGGCCTAAATAGACCTAAGAGGGCAATCAAATGGTTATGGTTGCTACTCCAAACAAGGTGAAATGGCCTCTCCAAATGACTACTTGGTCATTTTGGATATCCATCTACTAACCCCATTGAAGGCTTTAAGCAAGGATTGAACTTGGCTATATATCATATTTATTATATGGGTAAGTGCACCACAGTTGGGGGCCAAAGGGGTCTTAAGTTGACGCATTTTTCTGAAAAAAAAACTTCAACTTATATGAGTTTTTTTGAAATAGTTATACTCAAAATTGGAAGATGTTGTAGAAATATGAATTGTAGCATTTTGAGTCTAGTTTCTAAGATACTAAAATTTATTGAAAACGGATAATTTTAAGTGGGTCAAACAACTAAAATTCCAACAGATGCTCTTTTTTTGTTAAAAAACATAATATAGTGATTTTCGTGCCCCCCACCATTTTTTGAGCACCATTTAGTATGTTTGAAAACCCTTTGGTAGAAAGATAACTAGGAGCATATAGTTTGGGCTCCATTTTTTTATAGATTTTTTTAGCGAATATTTTTTTATTTATGATTTTTCTAGTATAGAAATTTTATGCTTTGAAAAATAATGGAGCTCTAACTATGCCCCCTAACTACCTCAAAAATATCAAAAATTAGTTTTTTTAAAATATGTATAGAACTATGCCTAGTTTGGGCTAGTATATTTTTTTTTAAATTTCAATGACCCAAAAAGAGATACACCATGAAAGATAGACATATTTACACTTCAAAAATAGCTATAAAAAGGCATAGTTAAAAAATAAATAATATGGAAACCTTATATTAGTCAAAAAATTGAAAAATTATATTTTTAGAGAGAAGAAACTTTGCTTTGCGTCGTGGTATAATTTTTTAAACATGGATCAATTGTTTTATTTTGATTTATCATAGAAGAAATGGCATTTTTACATTTTCTTGCAAAAACATGTTGTTTTCTATGTTTGTACAGGTCCATGCCTCACGTTGTTTATTTTTTATAATGCGTACACGTTATGTAACGCATACGTGTTTCGTAATGCGTACACGTTTGTAACACATGTTTTTGTATTTTCTCTTTTTCAAGCCATGCCTTAGGATTGGAGATCCAAACCAAATCCCAAGCCTTGAGGCATGGTTTGGAAAAAGAGAAAATACAAAACGCGTACACGTTGCAAAACATGTACACGCGTTACAAAATATGTACACGTTACAAAACACGTCGTGTTACATAACGTGTACATGTTATAACACCTACGGGTTTTTCTTTGTTTTATATATTATGGCCCCCAAACATCCCTTTCATCTCTTTCACGGGAATTCTGCAAACATTTTGTTTTGTCTACAATTTTCTCTACATTCTTGCATGATTTTTTAGTAGTTCATTTTTTCCCTACCCCACTAGTTGATTTTTTCTAATCATGGGTAATAAACGTCGAGCTAAGGACAAGAGGAAAGTCAAGAAAAAGACACCGAGTAATTGGAAGAGAAGAGAATAAAGAAATTGAAGAGAATGCAAAAACTTCGAGCAGGGCAAGGTACATCTACTATATCAAATGTAGCTAATGTATTAGAAAATGGGGATGAAATACATAATGAAAATGTAGAGAATAATGATTTTGCAATGAATAATGATTTTACAATGAATAATGATATTGAATTGAATGATAATGTTGGTATGGATGAAGAAATTGATATGAATCCAATTATTGAACCCTTACCTGAGAATCCAAATGTTAACCCCAAAATTTGTATGAAAACATTGAATGAAGAAAGTAACCTTGTAAATTAATCTTCACCTCTAAGAACACCTCCTTCCATTTTATGAAGAAAACCAATTCACTTAATTGAAATTGATGAAGACATTATAAAACCAATGCCTAACAAAATGTCTGAAGGAAATGTGAGAAGAAAAGCTAGTGGAATTTGGGATAATTACTTTGAGAATTTAAATGACACACAAAGATGTCAATTATTTGTTTCATTGATGAAATTAATTAAGATGAGACCTATAATGAAGATCCTGGGTTAAGAAAATCTAATGTTTTTGATCAAAATGCGTCAATGGTTGAAAACATACATAAAGCATACCAAACTGTAGGTGGCAAAAGACACGCCAAAGATAGTAATGCTACATGACATGCACTTACTAATTATATAGTAAGTGATAAAACAATTAATAAACCCTTGATTAGAAAAATAAGCAGTGCTTTGAAGCTAAACAGATAAACACTAATGAAAGCAATAAAGAGACGTAAACGTCTTGAGTTAGTCAATAACACTGACTATTGGGATTTCTCTAGAAGATTTCCATGAAAAGACAAGAATACATCTGATATTCTTAAAGAATTAATTGTAAAAATTTTTAATGAGAACACAAGGGTGTCACCAAATAGAAGAGATACAGTAAAAAGAAGAATAGGTTCTCGTAATCGTGAATCGTGTGAAAAACATTTCTTAGATATAACTCAAATAGAATTGTTCTCTAAGTTTAAGAATTAAAATCCACGAATTAACATTGTCCAAATATCTTTTGAAATGAGCAAACCCTTTTATGTGAAAATCAATCACTCACGTACCACTTGTTGTTGTAGGCATCGTGTTGAATTTTTAATGCATTATGATGTTTTTTCAAATACATTCTGTTTTGCATAATGACATCATGTTGCAGGAGTGTGGAATAAATATCCCACCAAAATCTTCAAGGAAATTTATTCCAACAATATTTTGTGAAAAATCAACAAGACAAATTTTTATAACAAAGCATGTTTGGATGGAACATGTAATATATGCGGTGGCTTGCCAAATCTGAAAAGTTGTATCCACGAGGAGAGTACATATTCAATAGGAAAATAATTGGTTGATTTCACCAAATATAAATCGGTGGCATATCAATTAAAATATGGAAAATAATATAAGAGGGTGATCCTATTAGAAAACAATTACTTGTATCAAAATATATGGTCAAATTAAGAGAGAAAATTTTTATGAGTATGCAAGGCACACACATATAGAGCTCGATGGTTAGATGAACAATTCAAGTTAAGCAAGAACACATTCCCACTTGGTACTATTGTGTTAGTAGTTGACTTCATAGAAATTACACATTGTAGCCACAAATGGAGGTTCAATCTCAATATTATAACTCAATGTAAGTTTCTATTTTCGTGCATATAAAATTCATGCACTCTCCCGAAATCACCGAGCAAGATCAAAAATATTAAGAGAGTATCATTTCTATGTCGGTGATGATCGACTCATTCTACAAAATATGTACAAGGGTGTTTCAGTGTTTTATGTGAACTTGAATGAGAGGAACATTAGTTTTGATCAACACTACCTTTGGTCGACAACGCACATCACAATTCAAGAATGCACGGATGTTTTATTGGCTAAGAAGGATGCACAAAGAAACAAATGTACAACATATCTACAATTTTACTGAGGCATGGCATGGAAAAGGAGAGCATGATGGTGTAGGAGCATGTGTGAAAAGAGCACTTGCAAGAGAAGAGTTAAAGTTCAAGGATGGTGCTAAATTTACAGATGCAAAAAATATTGTTGATTAGTGTGTTAAGAATATGGGCCATGAATCTCAAGAGAGATCAATGGTTCATATATATTTTTGTTGATCGAGGAACAACATCTGGAAAACTTTGAAGATTATATGACAATTGCAGGATCAAGTGATATGCACTCATTCCGTAGTTCAGATGTAAATGCTTGGACTATTTATACTAGGTGCATGACATGTTTTTGTATATCATGCATTGATTTTGCATGGAATGAATGTGAGTCACATCAGTGGGTGGATGAATGAAATTGTAGACCTATAATTACACTCGACACACATCAAATTCCATGAGCATTACAACTTGAAGGGTCTTCGAGATCAAATGACAACTTCACCGACTTTGACCAAGTCTCTAATTTAGTGTAACAAAGTACATATATATATGTACATGCCATGTTTTAGATTTATAAATTATTAAATGGTCAACTCTTAATGTATTTAATGAAGAGGGAACATACGACTTCTTTTCTCATTGTGTAGAGGGGAAAAATTTGACTTCCACATTCATTGATGGTGAAGACCTTGAGTATCACACTAGGTCGGTGGTAGTCACTAGAACTTAGCTTCGACGATATCCTATCAAAAATTGAACGTTTCATTGTTTGAAGACTATGAAAGTAAAATCGGAAGATACTTCACTATTCACATTTGGTCCTTGCAAAAAATATTAAATTGATCAAATATCGAGGTCATCCATCAAACAAGAATTTATGGAAGGTTCATGAATGAGATCATGAAGCAATTCTTGCTATTTTCAAGAATAGAGTTGATCATCGTGGTTCATTGGATTGAATTTACAAAGGTATGTTCTTCATGAATTTAATTTGAATATTTTCTTAAATGATTTTATTTAAATTTTGTATGATTTAAAATTCTATTTAATTTCTTACTAACATGTTTATGTAGGTTAGTAGTGCCAAAAAAGATTCCACCTTCATGTGGTTGGCACATCATCGAGAGAATTTATTATTCTTGAAGCCAAGTGAAAATAAGAGAAATTAAATATTAGAAAGAAACAACAAATAGAAATTCTCATATCACCACCTATATTGTAAAAATATCTTATTAAAATTCTCATTTCACCCACCTATATATATTCCACAATCCTTTATTGATTGTGATGTACAACCTTACAAAACAACAACATAACACAAGAATACTAACTCATTACGAATGGATATGAATAAAAACACAATAGGATTTCATATAGGGCCCCGATGTGGAGATCATGGATCGGACGAGATGTCTCTAGGTGCCACAGACTTTTTACAGTCCGAGAATTCACCCGTCAAAGATATAGTGTGTTTCACCTCAAGCCTCTTAAGGGACTACACCCTGGATGAGGTAGCCCTTCTAAAGCACAGGAGTGTAGGGAACTAAAATGAAGACTCCACTAGTGTTCCATAGGCCACTTTTAGAATGAAAGTGCGATGTGTTGGCGTAGTTGGTTCTGTCCCACGAGCTTTTATTTGCAAAATACAAAGATCATTTTCTTCTTATAGGTAGCCTTACACCTTTTCATTTCTCGATGTACCACTACACTATTTTGTGCCTTTTTCATAACTCAAACAATAGGAAAGCGAGAGAAAAAAATGGAGATGGATAAAACCATGATATAATTTCATAGAGGTCCCTAATGTGGAGGTCACAGATCCGACAAGATGTCTCTAGGTGCCACAGAGATCTGAAAAATCACCCATGAAAGATATGGCGTGTTTTGGCTTCAAGACTCTTAAGGTACTACGCCCGAACGAGGTAGCCCGAAAGCATGGAGAGCATAGGGAAACAAAATGAAGACTCCATTAGTGTTCACCAATCCACGTCGATGTGTTGGTGTAGCTGGTTCAATCCCACGAGCTACTAGGATTGTTTACAAAATACACAAGATTCTAATAGTCGTACACCGACTCGCACTTCTTATAGCACACTATTTTACGCGTTTATAAACAATAGGACAACAACATAACTAGATGGATATGGATAAAACCACGAGATAATTTTGTATAGAGATTCAACATGGAGGTCTCAGATCTGAGGAGATGTCTCTAGGTGCCATGAATTCTGAGAAATCACCCGTCGAAGATATAGCGTGTTTCGGCCTCAGGGCTCTTAAGGGACTACGCCTAGACGAGGTAGCTCAAAAGCACGAGGAGTGTAGGGAACCAAAAAGAAGCCTCCAATAGCGTTCACCTATCCACCTTGACGTGTTGGCATAGTTTTTTAGTCCCGCGAGCTTCCGTTTGCAAACTATAGCGTCAAGCGACCTTATGCGACTCAAACTACACTATTTCATGTGTTTTCAAACAACAAGATAGCAAGAGAACCGAATGGAGATAGATAAAACCACGATACAATTTCATAGAGGGCCCCAACATGGAGGTCTTGGATCTAACGAGACATCTCTAGGTGCCATGGAGTCTGAGAAATCACGCGTTAATGATATGGCATGTTTTGGCCTTAGGGATCTTAAGGGACTATGCCCGGATGAGTTAGCCCGAAAGCACGGGGAGCGTAGGGAACCAAAAAAATCCTCCACTAGCATTCACCAGGCCACCCCGACGTGTTGGTGTAGCTGGTTTGGTCCCACGAGCTTCCATTTGCAAACTACAACGTTTGGCAGCCCTCTCTTACACCGACTCGGAACTCTAATATTTCACGCCTTGCAAAACAATAGTACAGCGAGAGAACCAAATAGAGATGGAAAAAACGTGAGAGGATTTCATAGAGGGCCCCAACATGGAGGTCTCAAATCTCTAGGTGCCATGGAGTTTGAGAAATCACCTGTCGTAGATATATCATGTTTTGGCCTCGGGGCTCTTATGGGACTACGCCCGGATGAGGTAGCCTAATCTCGAAGAAAGCATGAGGAGCATAGGGAACCAAAAAAAGCCTCCACTAGTGTTCACCAGGCCACCCCAACCTATTGGCGTACTTGGTTTGGTCCCACGAGCTTTTGTTTGTAAAATACAATGTCTAATAGCCCTACACTGACTCGGACTCCAGATTTCGTGCCTTTACAAACAATAGCACAGTGAGAGAACCAAATGGAGATGGAAAAACTATGAGAGTATTTCATAGAGGGCCCCAACATGGAGGTCTCAAATCTAATGAGACATCTCTAGGTGCCATGGAGTCTGAGAAATCACCCATCGTAGATATATCATGTTTTGGCCCTCGGGGCTCTTATGGGACTATGCACTGGACGAGGTAGTCCAAAGCACGGGAGCATAGGGAACCAAAAAAATGCCTCCACTAGTGTTCACTGAGCCACCCCAACCTATTGGCGTAGTTGGTTTGGTCCCACAAACTTTTGTTTGCAAACTACAACATCTGGCAGCCCTACACTGACTCAGACTCCAAAGGTATTTTGCACCTTTGCAAACATTAGGAAAGCAAGAGAACCAAATGGATATGGAGAAAACCGTGAGATGATTTCATGAGAGGACCCTAACATGGAGGTCTTGGATCTAACGAGATGTCTTTAGGTTCCACGAGTCCGAGAAATCACCCGTTAAAAATATAGTGTGTTTTGGTCTCATGGCTCTTAAGGGACTACTCTCGGACGAGGGGGCCCAAAAGCACAAGGAGCATAGGGAACCAAAAAAAATCCTCCACTAGGATTCACCTAGCCACCCCGATATGTTGGCATAGTTGGTTTGTTTCCACAAGCTACCATTTGCAAAATACAGCCTCTTTCTGATCATACAACATCGACTCAAACTCCAGTATTTTGCACCTTTGCAAACAATAGGACAACGAAATAACTGAATGGAGATGGAGAAAACTGTGAGAGCCTTTTGTAGAGGGCTTCAACATAGAGGTCTCGGATCGATGAGACGTCTCTAGTTGTTGTCACGAAGTCGAGAAATCACCCGTCGAAGATATGGCTTGTTTTGGCCTCAAGGCTCTTAAGGGACATAGTGACATCTTCACCTAATTGTTTTTCTTCATGATGTTCATTATCATCTAAAGTTTAAGAATGAAAATTTATATGGCCTTCGACTTATTTTTGGGCACAAACAACCTTGTGTAATGTCCAAAAAAATAAAGGCTCTTCATTCTTTGTTTGATTGAAGATATTCATTCTTTCAAAATGAACAGTTGGAACATTGGTGGTCTCCCCAACAAAACTAAGTTCATAGTCTACATAGTTGCATCATGTGGAAAAATCATTAAACATTGGTTGTTTCCTCCATCTGTGATTTCGTACCTACCTCGTTCGGCGTAGTCCCTTAAGAGCCCTGAGGCCAAAACACGTTGTATCTTTTATGGGTGATTTCTCGCACTCCGTGGCACCTAGAGACATCTCGTCAGATCCGAGACCTCCACGATGGGGCCCTCTAAAAAATCCTATCGTGATTTTATCCATCTCCATTCGGTTCTCTCGTTCTCTTATTGTTTTCGGATGCACAAAGTAGTGCGATGCCTCGAGTCGGTGTAGGGTTGTCGAGAAGTTGTAGTTTGTAAACGAAACTCGTGGGACTAAACCAACTAGGCCAACACATCAAGGTAGCTAGGTGAATGCTATTAGAGGCTTCATTTTGGTTCCCTACGCTCCCGTGCTCTCAAGCTACCTCGTCCAAAATAAGCATAGTCCCTTAAGAGCCCCGAGGCCCAAACACACCATATCTTTGAAAGGTGATTTCTTGGACTCGTGGAACCTATAGACATCTTGTTAGATCCGAGACCTCCATGTCAGGGCCCTCTACAAAATTATATCGTGGTTTTATCCATCTCCATTCAGTTCTCTCATTGTCCTATTGTTTGCAAACACGCAAAATAATGTAGTCTAAGTCAGGTATAGGGGTGTCGATGTCAGTAGTTTGCAAACGGAAGCTCGTGGGACCAAACCAACTACACCAACACATCGGGGTGGCCAGGTGAACACTATTGGAGGCTTCGTTTTGGTTCCCTACACTCCCCATGCTTTCAGGCTACCTCGTCCGAGTGTAGTCCCTTAAGAGCCCTAAGGCCCAAACACGCCATATCTTCGATGGGTGATTTCTCGACTCCGTGGAACCTAGAGAAATCTCATCGGATCCAAGACATCCATGTTGAAGCCCTCTGAAAGTCTCTCATGGTTTTCTCCATCTCCATCTAGTTATTGCGTTGTTCTATTGTTTACAAGGCACGAAATACTAGAGTCCGAGCCAACGTGTAGGGTCATTGTCGAGACGTTGTAGTTTGCAAACGGAAGCTCATGGGATCAAACTAACTACGCCAACATATCTGGTGGCCAGTGAATGCTAGTGGAGTCTTCATTTTGGTTCCCTATACTCCCCATTCTTTCAGGCTACCTCATCCGGGTGTAGTCCCTTAAGAGCCTTTAATGACTAGATTGACTTAAGAATGAATTTGATAGGGGTATGTCTACGAACACATGGGAGTTATCAATATCCTAGTAAATATTTCTTGTTTAGTTTTGGATGGGATTCAAGCTGGCCTACGGCTTAGTGACCTTCCATTCATTGATAATTAATACTATGATAAACCCATGTATGCTTTCAAAAGTGCCTCAGAAATTTCGAAAAGTTGTAGAGAGCCATGGATTTGGGGTAAGAATTCCTAAAGAATCCCCAAAGGCTTCAAGCAACAAATCAGTGGACCATCCGATAAGAAATGAACAAGATCTTCTAACTAGCATGCATTATGAAGTAAACATTCAAATTTAAGCTAATTAAACTATCTCTATTCTTTGAAAGCTTTAAAATAATGAACCTAATAAGCCCTAAGCAATCAGTTTTAGTGATTAAGAGAAAGAGATCTCCCCATTATAGGCCTTTTGAGCCAATGGTTCTTCTCTTTTACTCTACAAAGTGGATTGACAATGCAAAAGTGAAGTAAATAGCTCAATATCTAAACTAGAAATGAAATATAGAAATGAAAACTAGAACCTAGATGCAAAATACTATAATCTATGCTTAGGAAGAAGGGAGGAATTTTGAAAATGAGAGAGGGGTCTATCCCTATATATAGTTTTCCATTTGGGAAAAGGGGGAACACAGGTGCATGTGGGACAAACATTAAATTCCAAAAACCACTTTTAGCAAGTCAAAGCTTACTTTGACTAGGTTTAGGGAGAGACAAACCATAATTAATTTTAATTAAACATGTTTAGGAGGTGATTAGGGTTTGGAGAGAGTTTTGAAGGTTCAGGTCAATCTAATGGAATGGATTGAAAGGTCAGGAAGGTGGTAGAAGTGGACTAGAAGAAAGTAAGAAGCTAATGTAGTTAGAATGAAGCTATTATAGCTTGTTTAAATGGTTTACAAGAGGAAAAATGACAAAAGGGATTTCGTAGGAAGAGAGTTAGATAGGTCGAACCGGCGGTGTACCATCGGTTTATGGGGAGAAGCACAATTAAGTGCAATATTAGTCGTAATAGTGTATTGGCCACACTATAGGTGTCTACATGCCTTCAAAAGGATAGGGGTAGTCATCAAGCCTAGTGAAGGGTGTGATGTGATTTCCAAATAACTTGAAATTCTACAGATTTAAAGGTAATAACATGAATTAGATAGGATTAGACAATCAAGAATCATTGAGTGTCTAAATCAAAATGTCATTGCATCCGGAGACATTCTCAAGCATTGGAGTAATGTATCTAGAGAGACATTCTCAAAATACCAACAGATGAAAGGCATCAAATTGTGACAACTCTCGGGTGTTTTAACAGGGGAGAAGACTATGAAGCATAGAAGAATGTAATAAGTGCATGATAAGATAGGAACCAATACAAAGAGAACATGAGCAAGAAGAAGCACAAGTAAGGTAAATACACATATACACATTGATAAATTGAATGAATAATTACTCGATTAGGTAACTCTTTATATACATACATTATATAAATATTGATTTCCAAAGTTTGATGCATATTATACATTGAAAATTCTAGTACATGTACATCACCAATAAATGAAAAAATAATCCATAATGTCTTAAATATTGTCAAGTGCACATCATATTAGTTTCATGCAAAAATAATCTCAGAAATGTAAGGTCTCATACAAAATTATCAAGTTCCAAATAGTATTTTAATGTGCATAATAAATATAAAAATTCCCAAATAGGTCATATACCATCAAGTTTAAATGCCATATATGCGTACATACAATGCCATGCACATAGGCATACAAAAACAATGTCATGTAAGACATATATATTTCGTACTCATCAAAATCTATCCCTCTCTTGGCCTTTCTCGAAGAAGGCCCTCCCTTAGACAAAGATGGAGATCCATGAGATGACTTTGGATCGTCCGAGCCCATGCTTCGAGTCCTCTTCCATTGAATACTCTCCTATAGATGAGCATGTAAATGCAAACAATTTTTTTGTCACAACTTGATTTATATATGTTTTCAACATGTATTTAAGACCATACTAGAATGAAAGTATTTACATAAATACACAAACTTACCGCAAGTTATCGATCACACACAATTTGCATCTCACGCTCGAAATGAGTCATCCTGAGCTCTGCCAGCATGAACAAACGGGGTACGAAGATGACGATATGGAGGATTCTGTGCCATCAAGTCAAAATGGAGGGGTTAAAGTTCCCTACATACACATAAGATCAGAAAATCTAACATCAAAATTAGTCAAAATAGAAATAAGTACATGTATGTGTAATGACAATATTTTAACTAATTTTATCAATATAGAACTATTTTTTTACCCTGCCATGCCTGTGAATCAAATGAATAGGGCTGCTACCTGTCGTAGGTAACTCCTACATATACACAATGAAGGACATTATTAACATAATTTAATAATTATACAATGAAAGACATTACTAACATGTAATTTAACATAATATGAATTACACGAGAAATTTAACAAAAATTACATGTTGTTTGAATACCTCAGTGAGTTTCTGCATAGATGAAATCGTAGTCGCGAAAAACCTTTATCTACTTTTCGCAGAGATGGTGGGGTGTCTAGTGAAGTCAACATATTTATCAAACATGTATATCACGTGAGTTAGATGGACATACAAGAACATACATATATTTGACTTCAAAACTAATATACACACACACACACACATGTATGTGAAAATTTTACATGATTAACATTCTAAATTACCTCTTTGAATGTATGTGTATGCATGGTGCTCACCACTGTGTCGGGATAAAGATGCACCTCCTCGCGCTATAATATCAATGCATATAAATGTACAAATACAATTATTTCAAAAATTTAACATATATAACTAAATCAAGTACTCCAAACTTTTTGTAACACGCATAACAAAACATAAAAAAATTACCTATGAAGGTGATGTTGATGAATGTAATCCAAATGTCTCACTCAAAAGGATATTTGACATAGTGACATCATCATGTGCACCCCTAGCACCAAGTGCACCAAAATCAGTATGCATGAAAGTATCGTCCTCCTTGGGCCCCAAACATATGCTACCACATGAGGAAAAAAGATTTGGCCTCATGCTAGTACTCCCTAAGGGAATACTCATGTGTACCTTCGTGAGCATCTAGCTCAAAATCTCCCTTGTATGTCGAACAAGGGTCACGGATAGCCCTAAAGTGCGTGGAGTGTATCAATCTCTCTGTCTCCTTCACTACTTGAGGACAATCTAAGGGTGAGGGGGCTTCGTGTAGAAATCTACCTTGTTGAATAGGTGCACGTTGTACACCTGGTCGATCCTGTGCAAATCCTTTTCCTTGGCCCTGGAAATCTCATAAATCAAAATAATTTGGGATCTCATTAAGGATAAACTCGCAATAGAGTTTCCTCAGAAAGTATACTGGCACCTCATTATTATTACAAGGTGGAAAATCAAACACCATCCACCATCGGTCCCAAAAATTATTTTTAATCAAATTATTATTGCACCAATGGATGGGAAACCGTTTACATGACAACGGAATAGAAAAATTAGTGCGGGGTCCGTGAATAAGGCACATATGAGGTCTTTTGAAAATGATTTTTCTTTACATCCATATATGACACATTTGTTGGAATAATAAACCCTACTGACCCTCTCTGTAAGTTGTCCAACGATAATTTTTCCCCATTGCAGATCAATTTGAACAAGTAATGCTTCCAATGTGTTTACAAGAGAGGCGCGGTGGGGGTTTGTAGATTATGAATCCCTCATTGTTTTGATTAAATCCTCAATTTCAATTTTGTTTTCAACTATGTGGGATGTTAAATCTTCTTGACTATCTGGGGGATGTTGAGCAATTATGGGAGTTTTGGGAGGGATTATAGGAATAATAGGGTTTGGTTGTGGTTGATTCCCTCGACCTCTAACTGTAACAATAAAAAATATGTATTCAATTCAAATTTTAATCTATAATTATCATATTTCAATGCAATTTTGAGAAAATAATTTTGCTTACCTCTTCTCCATGGCACCATCATCGATTCAGATCTTCCCGGTGATCCAAAAATGATCCTTTGAGCTTGAGATCTAGCTAAATGAAAAACGCAATGAGGGCACGGTTAAGCTTTGAAACTCACGTTTGAGGGAGATAAAATGATAGAGGCTCGGGCCTCTTTTTTTTGTTTATAGTAGGCATAACGCGTACGCGTTATGCTTCGGTAAATCCCAAACCTAAAAATTGAAAATGTGATTGCGTTATAATAGAACACATATGTGTTTTTCTTTTTTCAAATTCTTGTCTACTTTTTGGCCCCCCAACTTCATGCACTTACCCATATGAGATGCAAATCAAAGCATGGTGTAAAATATAAAGGAATAAGGTGCACCCTTTTTATAGTTTTCCTTTTGGGAGAAACTTGTATTTTGGTACATGTGGACTAAAAGCCCCAAATTAGATTAGAATTTCTAATCACGATTAGGCCTTACTAATCAAAATTAGTGAATTACCAATTGATTAAGAGGTGTGAAGCCTTAATCAACCGCTTAGGGTCAACTAGGACTCTAGGATAAGCTTTTGAAGCTTGCTAAGATGTTGTGGAGGTGAATGGGGTGATTTTGAGTGGTTGGAAGAGGGGTTTGATTCAATACTATGCTATATTGATCAAATCAAGGGAAAAATAGGCTTAATTAGCTTATAATCGCTAATTGTTTGTTTTGAAGAGGATTTTGACTTACGATTCGTCGTAAAGTGGCATCCTCAATGCGAAAGGGGTTACGCAATCAACAAAACATTGTTAATTGGCTAAAGTGGTAAGAAACATTAGATAATTAGCAAATATCACTAATTATAATGGAATTGGCAAAAATGAGAGTGATTTGTGTGCATTTCGGCAATAAGATTTCAAAAGTGAAATTTAGGTGTCTACACCTATGCATATGTTTTAGTGAAAAAATTATGTTTTTTTATCCAATGTTTTTTTAAAAGTGGTTTTTCTAAACTCCATTCTACACACACTAAAAAAAAACTAAAAAATGACTTTTTCCTCAAAGTTATGGGGGTGCACACACAAATATTTCATTTTTAGGATATGTGCACTTTGAAAATTAATAAAAAATAATATATTCATCCAAAAATTATGAAAAATTAGTGAGACCTCGTACATGGTCTTAGCTAACTTTATACTAAAGGGATTTGAAAAAAAAATTATAGAACTCAAAAAATGGGGGACACACACACATAGGTTATTATCTTTTTTACACAAAAATAGACATACATTGTGTGTGCACATCATTTCACCCTCTTAATCTCAACATTTTTAAACAAAAATAGTAGTTTAAAAACTATATTCTGAGATCTACAGTACTTATTCTTATCACTTTGTAAAATTTTGAGCATAGGCATGCCGAATTATTCGATGAAGTTCAAGCTTCGCTGATTTCATAAAAAAGTGTCCCTTTTTACTTATTCTTTGTTCTCTATATCTTCTAAGAAGTACTTATCTATATGCCATTTTTTATATAAAAAATGGCCTTCTATTTCAAAACCTTTCACTGTCTCAACAAGAGTCTCACATACTCAACCTAGCAAGGTAATCCTTTCTCTAGGACTAATTGATTTAGATGAGAATGAGGGTAGCAATTCAATGGGTGTCTAACTCCCTAACTATGGATTAATAAGCCATACTCAAATGGACATATACATGGACTTAAGAGCACATGTAATCACACACACTCTTTACCAAATCCAACACAATGTTATAAAAATTCATTATGCACACATACTCTTACACTCAATTTTTAAGATTACGAAAGCAGTACATGAAGTTTTTTTACATTGTATATCATGGAATTGATACTCTCTCTCTACTCCCGAATTGGAACCAGCTTGCTACTCCTATTCTGATCTATTGTGTGTCCTTGCTTATTTATTCTGCACATTATCTTTTAAAATCAAAATCCCTTCCAAGAATTCAAATCTCACACTCGATGACATCCTAAATTGTCTCTTCAAACTCCTAGGAATGTCAAAAAAAAATCTAACTAGGAATCTCGATCGTTCTAGGTCGTTAATTTTTTGTTTCCTCGCGGGTGAAAATGTCACTCTAAACAAAGTGACCATTGTGTAACCATTGCAACAATTACAAAATATCCCCATTTATGAAAACTGGCTGTTGCAAAATCACCTTGGGAGTTTCTAATCACTGCTTAAGCTAGACTAATTTTTTTGTAATAGAAAAAAACCGAGACCTTTCTAGACCATAATTTTTGTGTATGACCTCAAAATCAAGTGTCACTTTTTAAAATTTGTAACTATTTGAGGAGAATCAAATAATGTAATAAAGTTTCAGATTTTTAGATGTTTTTAATGCACATTTTCCCTCCTCCTTGAGACTTGTCGCTTTTAGCCCTTGTAATATCAAGAATAGGCTTTCTCCTAATTAAGAAATATTACTTTGTGTAAAGATTAAATCAGAATTAAATAGTGTATACAATAATCATGTACATGCTAAGACATGTCTAGATAAATATGATAATACCACAAGCATATGTGAGCTAAGTAATGTACGTACAAGTCAGGGTTAGAAGATATTTCACCAATTTTAGACTGAGACAGACTAGTAATTATTTACAAGTGTGTCATAAGGATGTGTAGAGTGTCATTATGTTGTTTTAAAATTATATAAGTGTGAATTTGAGAGAAATACAAAGTTGAATGTATTAGACAAATTTGCATGGGAGGGTTTTCTCACGATAGATGGATTTATCTTCTATACGGCTAGGCTAGATCTTACCTATGTCATTGTGTTATTTTATGTTTGTAGCTTCACTTTGTGTGACTAAAATTCCATTATAAATATTTTGCAGTATAGGATTCTTTCTTCTTCTTATTTTTTGAGGACTTAAAAAAGGGTTAGTATGATTGAGCTGAATTGCCCCAACAATGCCTACATAAAAATAATCTAAAGATACCTCGAACCCTAATATATCCTCACCGATGTATGTTTGTAAGATGTATATCATAATGTGTTTTAGAAATGAAGAGTTGTTAGGACCTAGGAGACTTGGAAATGATATTTGGTATGTGAAATATAGCTTGTGAAATGGATTAGGAAAGCCATGTAGGATGTATGAACACTTAGTGATGGATGATGCGCTTGAGAGAGTTATTTAGCAAGTGGATGCTTTATTTCGATCTCCTTAGAATTCCTTAAAGATGTTAGACTAGAGGCCCTTCACATGGATTGTGTGAATGTGTTTTTATAAGTGATTGTTGCAAAAAAACCACTCAATTGATATGAGGCTAAATGGGGTAGGTAACTTATGAATTTGAAAATGTAACTATTAAAGCTTTGAAAGATGAAGTTGTCGATTAAGAAAAATTCACCCAAACAAATTTATTTATCATGGTTGATGTTATCCTAGCGAAGTGAAAAATGCAATGTTTGTTTAAAATGTTGGTCATATGTCTGAAGATGTGTTCTATATTTTGAAAGTAGGATTTTGATTGTCAATGATGGGTAACAAGTGTGGCTTGATTGTTGAAAGTGTTGATTGAGAAATATGTGTGTAGAAATTAGTCAATTAAAATTACAATGACATGAATGCCAAGAATTAATTTTCAAATGTCATTGGTCCAAATTTAAGTATCTACATTTGACCCCACTTTAATCTAGTAATTGAAATTTTTTTATTAAAGTAAATAACTTTAAATTCAAACCTCCCGAGAAAGACATGGCCTACACAGATTAGAATGTGTGTTCCTTACTCCTTCCTTTAACATGTTTGCCCCTAGTGTCATATGTGAGGGAATACTAATTCAAACATAATTCTAGAATGGTAGAAATTGGACCTATTGTGTGAAGCCATCCAAAGAAATTATTTTTGCTACGTGAAACCTCTTTTTAGCAATTGTGCCTACTAAGTGGAGCTCTTGGTAAAAAATTATGTTTGTTAAGTGAATTATTTTTATAACAATTTATCCTACTAAATGAAGCCATATAAGTGTCATTAAGTAAAATTCATGTAAATGTTATGATGTACTTGATCTATGTAAATCTTGCGATGCAATGTATCGAATAACTATGTGCATGTCATCATACGATGTAATCTAAAGCATTGTATTTTATTCCTACATGAATATTTTATTAAAAAAACTCATAATATGCCCATTTTTAAGGTGAGGGATGTTTTAAAGGATAAGTTAGCTCAAAATTTAGTTTTAGTCATATAAAATTGGATAAGCAACATCATCAATGATATAAACCCAAAGTAGTGTATCAACTAACATAGTACAACGTGTATAATCCATAAGATAGAAGCACATGTATGTTATAACATTTGTAATATTGGAGCATTTCAATTATAATAATGTGTATCATTATAGGAGTTAAAATGTCATGATAGTAATCGTGATAGATAAGCATTAAACACAAATGACGTATAGAGTTCATAAGATAGAATAAATCCAACTCGATGATGTTTATGTATCATCTAAGGATTGAAACATGCCATGAAAGAGTTTTACAAATTTTCAAAAATATTCAACAAGATAACATAGCAATGATAGAATGAGTAGCATGATCACAACACACAACTTGACACCTAATGGATTCATAACAACCTAGGATACCATATAACACAACATGACATTATAGGCACATCATAAAGCGACATGAGTGAAAGGAAACAAAAAACTTGACCAATGTTAGTAGTGTTATTTGTTAGTTCGGGCTTGCAAGAACAAGCATACAACAAGAAGCGATGTAAAGTCAAGTGTGTAAAAGTCATTATGAAGTGTAACAACTAGTTGTATTGCAAGCAATGTCATAATTGTGAAGTGTAACAACCAATGTGCCCAAAGCAATGTGAGATAATAAATGTGTAACATTGTGCAATAAGAAATGATAACAATGTCATGTACTAAGCAATGATAAAAATACATGTAATAAGCAATGTCATAAGAGCCAAGTATACCAATCAAAGTTCCCGAGCAATGTTTAGTAAACAATGATCTAATTGTTATTATATAGCAATCAAAAGTTCCATGAGAAATATGTAACAACCAATTATCTATTAGTCAAAGATTCTAAAAGCCAATGAATAAGAAGAGATGTCAACAAACAATGATCTTAGTGAAAATCAATTGCGGTGCATAGAGCCGAAATGCAATCAAATAATGTTTGTCAAGTGTTTCCATAATCCATGTCTATCAATCAATATGTACAAGACACAATGTGTATCAAGGAAATGTATGTCATAATCATGTGCATCTAATGGAAATAACTCAAGCAAGTTTAGCAATATGTAATAGGATGTTTGATCATATCACGGGTATAGCAAGTAACATGTCATAGGATGTTTATTTCATTCTAAGGATATACCATGTGGTGTATTGTAGGAATAAAGAGGGTAGTATGCCCCTAATGTGAATGAGCATAAAGAAAAATAGAAATAGCAAGTAACATGTTTGATCCTATCACAAATATAGCAAGTAACATGTCGTAGGATGTTTATTTCATTCTAAGGATATAGCACATGGTGTATTGTAGAAATAAAGATGGGTAGTATGCCCCTAATGTGAATGAGCATAAAGAAAAATAGAAATAGAAATCACGCATAGACATCCATCGAATATGAGTAAATAGAGCATGGAGCACACAAATCTAACAAGAAAACTTGTCATTATTGAGCCCAAAATTTGCACAATTTTTCATAGTTTTTCTCTATCAAGTGCTTCCCCTCATAAAGTTACCTTCATATTTGGAATTCCTTGTCCAAGTGTCCTTTCTATAACCACACGATTGTCATACATTTGTTTTGGTTTTTCACCAACTCAAACCCTTTCTCTAGAGCCTTTTATGTAGAAGAATTTATTTTAGGGGACCGGCCTATGCTTCTTGCAAAATTCACACATATATTGCATACTTTAGGTGTATATCCGCTTCTTTATCTAGAAAGAAAAAAATGTTACTATTTTGGTTAACTTTGCAATGGACATTTAATTTTCTACTTATATCAAGGTTATGACAATTTCTAATGTTTGTAATAAAGTGGTTGTGGAGGTCGCACTTCTCCAAAACATGCTAAAACATTGGGGCAATGCTCCCTACATAGTTGCTCATGTGCCTCTATCTTTGCCTTCTAAGGATAGAACTATGTGAGGAACTAACAGTGAAGGCATTCTCATCACCACCAACACTATTGGGCTAGCTAGTCTCTACCCTAGATTTGTAACCTTCTAGTTCATCTCAATTAAATTTGAAAATATCTCACCACAGCCTTGATTTGATGACATTCAAGTTAATGCACAAGACACTCACAAATGCAAAAGTAAACAATGTTTCCATACCTCGAAAGTGGCGACTTTCCATATAAGGGTTGGTTGGGCCAAACCGGATGACCAAGATCACCCATGGAATTTGGGGCATAATACCATACCGCGCAATAATTTGTGAATAGTCTATAGCTCTATTTCATTCCTCAAATTTAATTTCAAAAAAATAAAAATATCGATAGTCGTATATGAAGACAAATAGATATTCCATTTGTTCATTGGTTACATATAACAAACATATATGTAATAGTTCTACTTACACATGGTAGATGGTGTGGAATATAGAATAATTTATGAACTATGGCTACTATACATCCTACATTTACAAATATGGATCTGAATGCATGTCATGAATTTAATTCAAATTACCCTTAAAGGTTAACACCAAGAAAACCCGAATGTGCCCAATGCTCTTGTAGTCTATGATAACTCCTAACCCCACTAAAACTTTGCTATAAGTAACATCCTCTAAAATTTATAGATTGAACCAGGTGGCATATAATAGCATACTGCATCTGGAATTCCTCTATTCATGTTGGAGTTGGGATGCACAGATTTCTCAATCCAAATAGTTCACATCCACCTCTTCCGCACTTTATTGTCTTTTGACTTGTTAATCTGATTGTTTCTCATATCTTGATGTACTTCTTCGAGACTCTGTAGACCTTCTTGACTTCAAGTTTGAATTGGTGTCTACTTAAGAGAGAACATTTCCACTTACGGAACTCGTTATTTTCTATGAGCATGAAGAGCTCGACTTTGTTACATTGTTTGAGAATAATTTTTAAAAAGGGGAAACCTATATATATAAAGAAATTTATATATAAACAAAATATATTTTAAGAAACTTATATGCAAATCGGGTTAGTTGTTTGATTTAAAACAAAATTTATATAAAAGAAATTATATAGTAATTCGGCCCATATGGGCCTATTCGTAAAATTTATATGGGCGTGTATGTTTTTAAACAAAAAAATATTCCGTAAATTTCTAAGTATTATAATATATGGTTTTGTTGTGTTTTCGATACGTCAAAATGTGGGCGTTACAAATTGATTTGGATTTGGATCTAGATTTGAAGGGGGTTCAATTGTCTCGAGAGGAAACTATTTTTGTTGTTTTTTTATTTCCCCAATGGAGATGAATTGACAAGCCGATTTAATGTTGTACTTGTAACATTTAATGCAATGTGTCAGCATTTCATAATTATAAAGTTTAAATTATAGTATATGAAAAAATTGAAAATGCATGTTTTTATTAATAGAAAATTGTTGAGATGGTTATAATTTATTTTCAGCCAATAGAAAAATAAAATTAATTTTTTGAAAAAATCAAATAAATATATAATATTGAAAAACTATCTACAAAAGCTATAAAATGTCACATGCATCATTGTGATTGGTCAGGCAAAAAAGTTAAATTAGTTTTTTGAAGCCTATATACACTTGCCTTCGAGAGGATAAAAATAACTTGAAATATATGGGAAACATACAAAGTCTGATTTATTATTTTAAATGGTATTTGTTTACATCTTAAAATATTAAATTTATTTATTCATGTTGGATATAAATTATAGTTTGAAATGTAATATCTTTAGAAAACATTATTTTCAGTTTCCCAACAATAAAATAGTTAATAGAAAAGTTGAATCCTATACTCTTGTTATTTTGAGCTCCTCTATAGTGTTTTGTAGGATATAATTCTTATGGTGTACTGCATTTTCCTCCATCTTCCATTTGCGAAGATCCAGTGGATTGTGGAGCTGCTTTTTCTTTAATTTTAGAATCCATGGCACTAATCACACCACTTATTGCTTCATCAAAAATGTCTATTTTACTCATGAGAATTTCTATAATTTCAGCAGGTGTCATCTGAGCCCCTTGAGCAATTTTTTTCAGCTTCCACAAGAGGATAGAAGTCATGAGTTTCTATCCTCAAATAATTGAAGGCAAGAATTTTAAATACACTGAAATTACAATAGGAGAGCTCAATGTGCACGTCCATCCTCCCACATCTGAGGAGAGCAGGATCAAGATGTTCTAAGTGGTTGGTAGTAAAGATAAAAATACGCTCCTCTCCACAACAAGACCACAATCCATCTGTGAAATTAAGCAAACCAGAAAGAGTGACTTGACTGCGGAACTCATTTTGTTTTATATCATTATTCTTATCCTCTGGCGCTCTATCTGTTAGATTGAGCGAACAATCAATGTCCTCAATAACAATAATTGATTTTTCATTTGTCTGAGTGAGAAGAGCTCGAAGATCCAAGTTATTTGACACTTTGGTGAGCTCTAAATCATAGATATCATATTTCATGTAGTTAGCTACAGCAGCAATGAAGCTTGATTTTCCTGTTCCAGGTGGGCCATGAAGAAGGTATCCGCGCTTCCACGCACGCCCAATCTGTCTAAAAAATTCTCTACCTTCCTTGAAGCGATCAAGATCGTTCAGAATCCTTTCCTTTAAGAAAGGATCTAGTGCGAGGTGTTGAAAGTGGAAGGATGCTTGAAAGGAAGATCCTTCCATCCTTTTCCAAACATGGCACTCTCACCGCTATTGGTGTACAGGATGAGCTCCCTGTTGCGTAGTTTCATTTCAGCAGCTGTATCAGACACATGCTTAAGATAAGCCTTAAGCAAGTTCTGATCAACTTTGTTAAATTTTAGAGTATAGTTGTGTCTCTCTATAATTTCTTGATAAAGAATATCTTGGCTTTTGTGTTGGCTCCAGCACATTCTTACTCCTTCAAAGATATCATGCATTACCTTCTCGCTATCAGGAGAGATTCCCACCTCTCTCGCATCCCGCTGCCGATACGCTGTTAAATTCCGAGCTTTTCCCACACTGTTCAGATTTCTCAAATATATTTCTACATCTGTATACAATTCGTTGTTGTTTATTCCATGCTTCCTTTGAATTCTGGAACGTTCACGCAACAATACAAATTCACATAATCACAAACGCGCATTATCCATTCGCTGAAAAATTGGCGCAGCTGTGGTGGCAGATATCTCTGAACAAATGTAAAGACTCCTATAATGGAAAATATCTTAGCGACCAGTGCTTCCAATACCACCGCCATTCTCCTCCACAACAAAATCAGATTATTGCTTGAGCCTCTGTTTAGCCAAAGATCGTTAGTTTATTGTTCCAGGGAAAGAAATACCTTTGATTTTATAGGGTCGAATTAGCGTTTCAATCTCGCCGTTTCAAATCAGAAAGTTAATCCTGTGCTCTGTAACCAAACAAAACAAAATTATTATTTCTCATTCTAACAATCCGGTTCTTTGTCTTTTACTTAAAAATAGTTTATAAATAAGTAATAATTTAATTGGATTTTATAGTCCACTATTTTTGAGTCTACAAGTAGCTTACACCTAATTGTGCTACAAACTAGGAGTAAATGCCCTACCCTGCCCCTGCACCATTCAAACTTGTGATCTATATTTCAAGAGCACATGTTCTTCACCAATAGGCCAACTCACATGTTCTTATAATTACCTATGTGATTTCTATAATTTTATATAGGAGTTGAATGCTATCTTGAGTTCTCTATCTTATATGGAATGAAGTGTTGGATCCTTATTTTTAATAATATGAGTCTTAAGTCCTCAACTTTATGTATAATGTGACTCCCACAAATGCTACTAGGATATCTACATTGTATTAATATATGTAAAATATGCCAAGAGGTATAGTTTGCAAGGTGTTTATACCTCTCGGCATATTTTACATACCATGTTTATACTATATTTTACATATATTAATATAATATAGGTATGCTAGTTTTAATTTTATTTTTAATATGCATGGGGATTCACAAGAAAAATATGTGTTAATATTAATCGTTTATAAAAAAATCAATTGATGAGACTAATTAATTGCAAGATGTGTATGTTCGTTGTTTGGCCATCTTTTTTCTTCTTGTATTGTTTATGTATAGTCTTCAATGTGATTTGGAGTTGTTTTACAACTCTAAAAATCCTCATTCATCCTCTTATCGACTCCTCATTATTCTTCAATAGCTTTTGTTTAATTTTTTTCATATGCTTTCTCTTATTTATTTGATTTTTTTATTCCACGTCCTTGTTGTGTAGTGTTTTACACATTTTGTCATTTTTATGTTGTAAGGAAGTGATCATCCTAGTTTCATACTCTCTACGAAATGGCCATTTGTGTTGTTGGCCCTCTTTATGGTGATATGGGTGTTTCAAGATTTTGGCCCATATTTGTAAGCCTTTTCCCTAGATGTGTGTTTGTTTGCACGATAATAGGGTCCTAGTTTCAATTGAAAATTGAAAAAAATACAAATGTACACTAGTGCATTTAAGACACAAGAGCACACAAATAAATCATATTGTAGTTGTAAGAAAGTAATCTTTTATATTTCACAAGCATTCCCAAGCCAAGCAAGCACAATTCAAACATATAAAGAAGTATGTAGATTTTACTAATTGTTTGCATCGAAATGGTAAGGGTTGGGACATTTCATTACACAAGAATGCTTACTCAATGCATTACTCTTGTATGTTGATTGCCAATACATTCTCCAATTGAAAAAGTGTGCATTTTCTTTGGTTTAACATATGCCCCAAAGCACATCTATTTTCCTTACATATGATTAAAACCTAGAGGTCAAATTAGGTTTTGAATAATGACAACTTCCCAATGACAATAGAGGATTCAAGAAAAACACACATGGTTTTCAAAGCTCAAGGACCAAGGAATATATTCATAATTTTTTAGAGTCTAACACAAGTTTCATTTTGGCATCATACGAAATCAATCATGATCATTCTTTAGTTTGAGTTTTCTAGGTTCAATTAGCCTTGTTGATTGGGAACACTTCAATTGTTTGCCACATATGAATATCCATAAATTCATGCAAAACAAATTATTATCCTACAAATAAGGTGATTACCTTGAGCTCTTTAACTATTCTTATTTTTCTATAATCTAGTCAATATCAATACAATTGAGTTTTTTTCCGATAATAATTTATTTTCATTTAATTACAATGTGTTTATGGTTAGTGTAGTCTATTATTAGTGCAAAATATTTTAGTGTAATATTTAAGATAATGAAAGGGGTCAATTCATAAGGTTAAATCAATGTAATTGTGATATTGAAGTTTTAAGAGCAAAAATTATTATTTTCCAAGAGCATCCCCATGCCAAAAGTAGATTCAAGCATTTAGAGAGCATTCTAGAATTTACTATTTGTTTTGCATCCATTGAAAAATAAAGGTTGGGACACTTGTATGCATTGAGCACATGGGATTAAAAACCAAAGCATTACCTATCATGTGAGTTCATAGTGGGGTTTTAAATATAAGTCAAAATGGACCCAATAGATTACCTCATAGTAAGGGTTATACGGGGTTAAAGTATAAAGGTTTTTAAATATATATTAGGGTTAAGGTATGTGGAATAGTGGGGAGGATGGAGTAGGAGTAGTCATGGGGTAGATGAAGAAACCCTAAATTAAGATCATTTTCATTGTGTGTTTTTTTCATACTAGTAACATGGTTTTTAGAGAAACAACATATTTTTCTAGAGTAATAAGCCGCATAACTCTCAATTTTTCAAGGATGTCCTTCATACTATCATTTCTAAAGTATATTTCTTATCATTTGATTAAAAATTTATAGGAGAATGGATGCCATCAATATTAATAAATTTAAATCACAATAATGCAGCCATACATGACCTTTCACATTACTATGCAAGGTTTGATTTGTATGACAAATGTAAATGGAAAAGAAATCAAGAGAGACGTAAAATTACACATATTGAGGGTTTGTAATTTTTGAGGCCAACATGAATTTCATCAAGGTGTTAAGTGGAGATATAATAAAATTTTGTGAAGTTGTTGTTGGTGACCGAGTAGCACCCTTGGTTTGATCATGGAAAATCAAATACTTCGGCTAACATGGGATTGTCTCCAAGGTGTGGGACCTTTCTCCTTGAGACAAACCTCCAAGAGAAGGTTGGTTCCTTCTATCCTAGCTCAACACAAACTAACCTAAACTACTCAAAATGCAACTAAACCTAAAGAAAATTACTCAAGATACGGGGTTGAAAATGGAGAAACGTTGCAAAATGAAATAGTGGTGATGCACCAAAATGAAGACAAAGTTTGAATCTAGCCTTGAATGACACAAAATAATCGCATATATAATATTTTTAAGGAAAAATAGAGCTCTTGGAAGAGGTGAATGAATCAAAATAAAAAAACAAGAGGGTAAACATCCACAACAAACACAAGATGTTTAAAGGGAAAATGCCACATATTTATTACACTCGGAATGTATTCATCCATGTTTATAGAGAAGAGGTTAGAAATATATTGAAAAATGCAAAGTTGCATAGTTATGATGGAAAGAAAATGTGTGGCTCCAATGTAGAGGCTACAAATTCGACATAAGGTAACCCTTAATATATGCCTAGAGATGAATTTACATTTATAGAACATGAAATGTGAGAGAGAGGGAGAGAGATGGGAGGGAAATTTGAATTTGAAGTTTAAAATGAATAAAGTCAAGTTTTTCACTCACCGATCCTTTCATATTAACTCCTTGACAACGATTCATTTTCCTCTGCAACACACCATCAAAATTTGTAGGTGTGGGCATTGGCGAATTTAAGCTTTTAATTTGGGTGGGTGAGGTGATTAAATTCTTTGAAACAAGAAAACTACATGTTTCCTTAATTTCCCTTGAACTTTCATGATTATGCATGTAAAATTCATTTAATCATGTGTTCCTCTATCCGAACATGAATCCCTTGAAGAGACAAAGAGAATTAAAATATCTCGACGAAAATGGAGCTCCAGATTGAAAGTTGTGACAAAAATACCTATTTCACCTTCTTTCACAACTTTCAACAAACTAGAACACATGATGACCTATGAATGTGCATTCCATATCTTTTTTACTAGAGATTATTTTTGTGTTCAACAAGATCAAATGAATTTGGTGATTCTGAATCTAATCTCTTCCTTAAATGGATGTAGACTCCAGTCAGGATCCTTTTTATAAACTAAAACTACATCGTTTCTTCCATCATACTTTTATTATTTTCAAACTATCATCTTATCCCATAAGAAAAATATCACACAAAATGATATCATGACATGTATCTATAGGAAAAATATCACACATAACTCTATCATCATATGAACCTATTTTTACATCCATTTTACATTGTTCTATTACCATAATTTCATGCACTTCCAATAACCAAGATACCTTATATGTTTCAAGGTGTGGTGTATACTTCACTTTCAACTCTTTTTTATTTCAAAGGATAACAACTTTTATATAGCTCCACTATCATCAATAGCATTACAACACTTAAATATTTTTTTGTAAATTATCTATAAAATATGAAACATTTTCTATGGTTCCTCTTTCTTTCTATGTTTATTCAAGATCCTTCTCCTCACCATCAATTTCATACTTTGGTCCTTGAATGAAACTAAATAGTATGAAGGATCTCATCCTTCCTCTTTCCACTCATCATGTACTGATTGGTAACATGAAATCATTATTGTACCTTGACCTCCACTCTCCTAAATTTCTTCATCCCTTATTCTAGGACACTTAAACTCCCTACGAACATATAGTCTATGTTCATAACAATATCCATGGATTGCACACTCATCCTATTGAGCATCAACACATTAATTTTCATATGAGGTATCAAAATCCTCAAATTTCCTTTCATTTTATTCATATGAAGAAAAACTATCCTCTCCATGTATATCTCTATCCACCATCAAACTACTCTTAGCCTTTGTTTGTTTTATTTTCCTTCTTGACAACCTCTCCTTTTCTTTAATGGACATTGATAGTCTTCCTCTATCGAGTGCAAATTAACCATCTAAAACTAATCGTGTATGGTCAACCTTAATCCATTTACATAGATTGATACCTTATCTTAAAATCCTCCATGTAATCTATTACTCTCCTACCTCTCTACCATAAATTCTATAAATTTTTAACCTTTCAAATTT
The DNA here is from genome assembly GCA_018340775.1 of Taxus wallichiana var. yunnanensis. Lineage (NCBI taxonomy): Eukaryota > Viridiplantae > Streptophyta > Pinopsida > Cupressales > Taxaceae > Taxus > Taxus wallichiana. The sequence continues at coordinate 926,910,772 of CM031242.1, forward strand.
GCAATAATCCTTCCTCTAAGTCTTAGTATTTGATCTCTCTTTTCTCTTCCTTCCAATTTACACATGATCCCACAATAATTATTCATGTATGTTTAACTTTATGCAAGAAAACCTTACTCGTTGTGAGTCATCCATAAATCATAATTAAATGATTTATCCACATTCTTGATCCAATCATTTAAATAATAAGGACACAAAATCCCTAAATAGATCAAAGTGTCAAATCTTGAATTGCTTCCCATCTTGGAATTGTTTGTGTATATCTCCTCTTTCTTTCAACTACCATATCTTAAAACTCAATTTTTAATGCTCCTTTTAAACCTTCACTCACAATTATAACAATGATAGTTCCTTTATGTTGTATAATATCAAATTTATCCAACATATGGGCCTATGCACAAAGATGCGGGGGCCAAAAAGAGGACACAAATCTGGTTTTTGGCCATTTTTGCCACAACATGCTCACATTATGGCTCGGGCGTATTTTAACTTGAATAGGAAATTTGAGGCTCACATTATTACATGAGCACGTTATAATATGCTTGCATTTTGAGTGTAATAAAAATAGTCAAAACCCGAGAGCTATTCATTTGCAAAAACAAAACAAAAAAACAAAGGAAGCCAAAACGCAAAACAAGGAAAAACACACTAATGTTTAAGAAAATTTTACATCCTCGGCATGATCTAAGCACCTTGAATCAATGATGGAGGAGAGTGAAGAAGGTCAATCAATGTTGATTTTGGTTTTTTTCTTTGTAAATTTAATTTTTTAGATAATTGTTGATTTGTTATTTTTTTCATTTTCATATGTTTCTTTACCTCCAAATCAATCTTGTCATCCAGACCCCAAACAAAGAGGAAGAACAAAACATCCCTAGAACACCCCCTTCTATTTCTAGGCATCCTCCTAACACCCAACAACAGATTTTGGGGGAAATTGCAAACCACAAATTACAAATTCAGGGTTTAATAGAAACTTTAAACAACCCTAATGCCATGAATCCTCACCGTCAAAACCTAGCCACATCATTAGGATCATTGTTATCCAATATTGACAATGTGGTAGGACAAATTAACACATGGGATAGTTTCATAAACAACTGCCATAATTTTTATTCAAATAAGTTGTCCTATGATGCGGTGAAAAGAAAAAAATCACAAAGGACAAATTGTGTGCATTATTTATAGATCCCAAAACTAATGCACCATTACGATTGGATTGTAGAAGATTCCCCATACACTAGTGCAATCACGAGGGGATTAAAAATAATTATTGGGATAAGTGGTGGATTAAATATTTCTTGAGGAAACTCTATTGCTAGTTAATCCTCAATTAAATACCTAACTATTATGACATTAGATATTTTCGGGCAAAGGCCAAGGCTCTACACAGGATAGGGCGGGGCACATCGTTTACAAAACCATCTAGCTAGGCCCATTATTCACCCTCCTTTTCAGCATGTTTTAGTCCCTTCTGTTGTGATGGAGACAATGGAGGTTCAGACCCTCGACTCCATTAGATCATTGACTCATTCATTGCTTCATCATGGCACTCATCTCTCCCAGGGTGATGAGGTTGGTCCTTCTAGGGAGAAGACATCATATACTATAGAGTGTCATGCTTGTGGGAGCATAGGCACGTATGTGGTTGATGTGGCAGATGCACAACGTAGCAAGACAACTCTACAATTTCACTAAACATATCTACATCATCCAGGCGTAACTCCACAACCTCACGAGGAAACTCCACATGCTGAGAAGGGTGCCCAATTAGAGGAGGCACATCATGATTATGTGTTGTAAAATATTATCATCATAGATTCTATACTAGATTTGACATTTGGTATTGACCTTTAGGTAATTTTACATGAAATTAGTTGCAATTGAATATATATTTTGTACAAAATCTTATAATAAACCATGTTAATCAATTGTGAATGAAAATTAAAGAGACACCTATGTTTTTATAAAATTATAGGGTCAAAGTATGCATCCAGTGTCACATTCCCCTTCTTCACAGGTGAATGTCGGTATGGGTTTGCATCTGGTGAATTTACTAATGTAAGTTTTATTATTTTTATTAATCATATACATGAAGAGAACATGAACTATAGTTAACATATGAATTTACTAATGTGAGTTTTATTATTATTTTAGTTGATGACATCATTACAGTCTCCTGTTGAGATTCGTTGATCATTAGATATCGGAGTTGATATGGCCATAGCTTCTGTCATCCCTCTTACACAGGTATATGTGCTGGTAAAGTTATTTATATAATGAATTGATTGTATTAAATAACATCATTTATTATTATTTAATTACATTCACACATGTATTCTAATTTTCGTCATCATGGTTGCCACAAGAGGAGTTTCTTTACTCCAATTCATGCATCTGGTACTGATGTTGATGATATTGAGAAGAAAATGATGATTGACAATGATCATCAGATAGTAGTAAGTATTTATTTTTAAGTAGTGTCATTTTATATATGTCATTAATTGTATACTAATGGGTATGTTGTTTATTTATATTAATAGATTGATCTACAAAGCATCCTATGAGTGGAGGAGGTCTGAGTGAACTAAGAGGGGGCATTCCACTGATGTGCTTGAGTCATCTTCCAGGCACCCAAAGAGAACTAAATTATTTGATGATAGGGTCCTGTAGTTTAGATGTATATGGATTTTGTTGTCTTCCTTCATGGCATATTGGCGTAGATGTATACGGATTTATGTTTTGTCTATGTATATCATTGTATATGCCTACATGGCTTTGTTAAGACATTGATTTTGATCAAATTTTGTATGCTATCAAGCATTTTTGAAATAATATAATATATGCAAAAAAATTGTTTTAAAACTTGTATGTAAGTGGATTAGTATGATATCATGTATGTATGTTATTTTAATATGTATTATTAGTGTTAATTTATTTTATGTTTTAAACATGGGAATTAAAATCCATATGTAACTAATTTTCAATTTTTCCAAGTTGTAATATAATCATTCAATGCCATCAATTATAATAATATAATGTCAATGTTAATGTTATCCACTTCCTAGAATCTCAATAATTCAAATGAAATGTATGTAACGAGATAACACAATATTACATTAAGTCTAATAATTAAATTGTAACTACAGAGAGAAAGAGATAGAGGGAATGTAAGAGGGGTAGACATAGAAAGAGAGAACGGGGGTGAGAGAAAGAGATAGAGAATGCGAGAGTGAGAGATAGAGAAAGAGTGAATGAGAGTGTGAGAGAAAGAGAGAGTGAGAGTGAGAGCGAGAGAGAGTGTGAGAGAGACAAAGAGAGATAAAGAGAGAGAGAGAAGAGAGACAAAGAGCTATGTTGTTAGGATACTTAAGATTTTACATTAAGTGTTCAAAACATTCAATATACTTAAGATTTAATAGTACGATCAATGTTCAAAACATTCAATATACTTAAGATTTCACATTACATCTATGATATATAAATATTATATTCTTTATGTTTCTTCCATTTCCTTTGAGATTAATTTTTGTGTTGCGATGGTGGCCATAAAACCTGTATATAGGGAGCTCTTAAAGGACCTATTTAATTAGGATGATTCTAACCTACCAATGATAACTAAAGAGGTCAGTCCACTGGTTGGTTCTTGCATTCATATTATCCAAAATCACTTTCTAATCATTGTTAAGGATGCAGGAAGGAGACAATGTTGTGCCTTAATAGTTTCTAGGATAGGATGATCTTTGAAATTTCAAGCTATGTAATTTATAGTTACAAATATTTCTATTAGTATTGAAGATCACCTGAGACATTATCTCATAAATAACTTGTACGTAGGCTGAGATATATGTCCAAATTTAATTAAATAGCTTCTTTCCTTGGCCAATTGTGATGATCCCAAATAATTACCTCAAACGTTCTTGATATCCTTTGAATATTTTCTTTTCAATAAAATACAAGGATCTTTTTATAGTTTGGACTCCAATGTTGAACATCTATGTGGCAATGACCATATATGTCATGAGAAATGTGAAGTTTCTGGAGTATGTGTAATCCTTACCAAGTTAGTGAGACAAATAGGCACTTTGATGTGGAAGAAGAGGTTCTTTTGAATATGAACATGTATTAGAACAAAATGGCTTGCATAGAGATTGTTGTGTTCTCATCCCACCTTTAAAATTGAATCATGAAGGTACACATTTGCACACCAAGAGAGAGAGAGAGAGAGAGAGAGATTGAGAGTGAGAGTGAGAGAGAGAGAGAGTGTGAGAGAATGACAGAAAGAAAGAGAGAGAGTGATAACTAAAAAGGTCAGTCCATTGGTTGGTTCTTGCATTCATATTATCGAAAATCACCTTCTAATCATCCTTAATGATGTAGGAAGGAGTCAATGTTGTTGCTTATTAGTTTCTAGGAAAAAATTCTCTTTTTGGTCTCTGGGCTCTTAAGGGACTACATTTGGATGAAGTAACCCAAAATCAACGAGCTCCATCCTGCACCAAAACAGAGCCTCCACAAGCTTACACTGACTTAAACTACACTATTTTGTGCATTTGAAAACAATAAAACACCAAGAAAACCGAAAGGATATGGAAAAAATTGAGATATTATTTTGTAGAGGGTCCCCACATGGAGGTTTAGGATCAAACAGAAGTCTCTAGGTTCCATGAAGACTGAGATATCACTCGTCGAAGTTACATCATTTTTTGGTCTCTAGGCTCTTAAGGGACTACACCCAAACAAAGTAGGCTGAAAGAAATGGCTTCATTGTACACCAAAGCAGAGCCTCCACAAGCATTTACCAAGACACCCGGACATGTTGGTGCAGTCCGTTTGGTGCCAAGTGCCACTGTTTACAAAATATTGCATTTGATCATCTTACATTGACTTAAACTACACTATTTTGTGCATTTGCAAACAATAGAACACCGAGAGAACCAAAAGGATATGGATAAAATAGAGATATGATTTTTATATTATCACAACACGGAGGTGTAAGATCAAATGATATGTATCCTAGTTCTAAAGAGACCGAGAAATCACATGTCGAAGTTAAATCCTTTTTTTGGTCTTAGGGGTCTTAAGGGACTACACGTGGATGAAGTAGCCCATAAGCAACGACACCTTCTGCATCAAAATTAAGCCTCCATAAGTGTTTACCAGGCCACCTAGACATGTTGACGCAGATGTGTTTGGCTTCGAGGAGCCATCGTTTGCAAAATATTGCATTTGACAATCTTACACTGACTTAAACTACACTATTTTGTGCATTTACAAACAATAGAAAATGGAGAGAACCGTAAGGAGATAGATAAAATAGAAATAGTATTTTGTGGATGGTGCCCACATGGAGGTGTAGGATCAGACAAGACATATATAGGTTCCACGAGACCAAGATATCACCCATCGAAGTTACAACATTTTTTGGTCTCCGGGCTCTTAAGGGACTACGATCGGACAAACTATCCCGGAAGCAAAGGCATCATCCTGCACCAAAATGGAGCCTCCATAAGTGTTTACCAGACACTCGAGATGTGTTGCTGCACAGTCCATTTGGTGCTAAGAGCTACGGTTTACAAAATATTACATTTGTCATCTTACACTGACTTAAACTACACTATTTTGCACATTTACAAACAATAGAACACCGAGAGAACCAAAATGAGATGGATAAAACCAAGATAGGATTTTGTATAGTGTTGCAACACAGAGGTGTAGGATTAGATGAGACATCTATAGGTTCCACGAAGACCGAGAAATCACCCATTGAATTTAGAGCCTTTTTTGGTCTCGAGGCTCTTAAGGGACTACGTCCAGACAAAGTAGCCTGGAAGCAAATACATTGTCTTGCACCAAAATGGAGCCTTCATAAGCATTTACAAGGCCACCCAAACATCTTGGCACACCCATTTGGTGCCAAGAGCTACAATTGTAAAATATTGCATTTGATAGTCTTACACTGACTTAAACTACATTATTTTTATGCATTTGCAAATAATAGAACATCAAGAGAACCAAAAGGAGATGGATAAAATGAGATATAATTTTGTAGAGTGTCACAACATGGAGGTGTAGGATCAGAAGAGATGTCTCTTGGTTCCATAGAGACCAAGAAATCACCCATCGAAGTTAGAGCCTTTTTGGTCTCAGGGCTCGTAAGGGACTACGTCCGGATGAAGTAGCTCGAAGCAAAGGCACCTTGTCCTACACCGAAAGCGAGCATCCATAAGTGTTTACTAGGCCACCCAAACATTTTGGTATAGTCTTTTGGTGCCAAGAGCTATTTACAAAATAATGGATTGGACAACCTCTCACTCTTTCTTCCTCTCATGTATTCTTTCTCTCTCACACACAATCTCAATATCACTCTCACTCTCTTTTCCTTTCTAAAAAAAATTTCACATTTCTCATATTTCCATGTTTGACACCTTGTGTCACATGTTCCCGACCTCCATAATGTATTGAGCTCACCATGTTCTTGTTAGTTGTTACTAAGTAGCACTTTGCCAAAGTTTTAATTTTCAAGGTACAATGATTACATTGACAGGGAAGTGGGAAGCCATATTAGTCTTGTTGATAGTACTCATTACCCATGAAATCAAGTTCTCCATCTTTCATTTTATTTTCTCATCTTCCACATCATATTGATAAATGATTTGATAGGGGAGCTTCCCTCTTCAACGGTGATACACCGAATATGAATATGATCCTCAAGAGTCATTCCTCATCCCACCATAATACCATTATGAACTCTATTGTTGGTAATGTTGCACAGTCATTTTCCTTTTTGAGAGAGAAAGAAAAAGTTGAGGGAATGAAACAAGAGGGCCATTACCATCAAAATATTCCAAGGCCTCAGGCAACATGGAAATTACAATCATAGCAATAGGTAACATGGAAATTATGATGAATCTCTTTGAATGTTCTACCCATGAAGTAGATGATCCATTTTTCAATTGAATTCTCTCTGTCAATACTAATAAGATATATGAATGAAATTTCCCTTGTTGGTTTCCAAACAACTTGAAAGGCATACGGATTTAGAGGTCATAACATGAATTTACAAATATATCTATCGTTATAAATGGAATCCAAGTAATGGTGTCTCCCTGTATCTAAGGATCGATGACTAATGGGGTTTGTGGTAGGATTAGACATTCAAGAATCATTGAGTATCTAAATCAGAATTTCATTACATTTGGAGGAAGGTGAGGTTGTGCCTATGGAATATAGTTGGAGGAAGGTGGGGTTGTTCCCTTGTTAGTTTTTTCTCATGGCATCATAGGTATCCTTTCTAGTATTATCAGAGAGAACTCCCCATGCTTGTGTGATAATTTTAAAAGTTCCCTCGGCTCCTAGGAACTTGTTTTGACCAAGATGCAATAACAAGGCTAATTTTCTATATTGTTTCTTAATGAAAGCATAATCATAGGAGGAGGTTACATGTAAGATGGCATACCAGCTGATGGGGCCTGAACACAATTTAGAATGAGTAATAAGGTGCACCTCAATGAAAGTTATCATGGGTGACAATCCCTTAAGGGAAGGGTACAACTTGTAAGCATCTTGGGAGAACTTGTAGCTTCCTCCCACATCACCGTCATCAATAGCTTATCTCTATTCTTCGTACCACCATCTTCTCGCATTACAAGGATCGAAAACCTCATATATTTCTTGCAAGTCTCATGAGTGAATTCATCTTTTGGAATATCAATATTAGGACTAACTTTGTTGGTGCTCAGAATTGTCTCACCCCATTTGTGCCCTTGAAGATTTATTGATTCATAGCCTCTATCATTTTATCCTTCCCTGTATTGTGTTTGGCCAGTCTTGTTTGCCATTTTAATTTTCTCTTGGGTCAAAGATCATGTATGGGTCTGTATTTGTCTCATGGTTCCTTTGTTCCTCTGGAAAAGCTTTGTATTTTGACTCTCCCGTGATCTGTTCCTTCAAAACTCACGTTTTCTGTTTCCTCCATTTTCCATAGTCAAGATTTGTTGTCCTTGCCATTTTTTCCCTAAATACTTGAGGATAAATGAGTTGATGTGTCCCTAAGGATTGTGTTTGAGCCTTGCAATAGTCTAAATTCTTTGTCCTTGAAGAAAACCTCATTTTCTAGCTCGAATGGACGTTTCTCTGTGTTTTACGATTTGAAGGGCATTTCTCCCAATCAAATTTACATCATTCAATTGACAGGGAAATGTGGCACCTCTTGGTTGGATGCGGATCAGATTAATACTTCGGAAATCCTATAAAAAGCCTCAACTTTAAAATGTGTCCACGTGGAGGAACGACGCTCGTTTGAGAATTAACTTTTTGGTTTGGCTTTGAAGTAGTGTGTAATGAAATTACTTGTATAATTCAGATTAAGAGCAACAATAGAACACCAAATAACACAATATTTCAGAATAATGATCTCAATATGCAATTAGAATAGCTTCGCCACTTCGAGGGGGAAACCTCCAAACCATATAATAAGACTCAAATACTCAAATGATAATGAAATACTACCTATAATCCCCTATATATACTATTCATATGCTATGGCCATCACCAAGGCTGGCCTATTAAGCATGAGAAAGTATAAATGATATGGTAAGCCACAAGTCGGCTACTCATATCCTAATACAAGTAATAGGTTAAGGGCGTAGCTTTCCTTCCCCTTCAAAACAATGTTGTCCTCAACGTTGAATAATCCTAGATGTTGTTGTAGAAAACCATCATCCTCCCAAGTGGCATCTTTTATTCTCAAATTCTTCCACTTGATCAAATATTCCTTAATATCTCTAGTTCTCAGCCTCTTAGTACGTGTTTGCAGAATCGTCTTTGGCTCCAAAATGATTCTTCCTTCCTCATCAAGTTCTGGTAACTCTATCTGGGCTTCAAATTTTTGTCCAATAACCTTCTTTAGGCATGAAACATGGAACACTGGGTGTATGTGGGAAGATGGAGGCAACTCTAGTTTATAAGAAACACTACCAATTTTCTGTAGAACCTGATAAGGGCCATAATATTTAGGAGCAAGTTTGTTTTCCTTTTCTGTTGCTTTAGGGACATCTGTTTGTAAGGATGGAGACGTACAAAACCCAGTCACCAATTTCAAAATGTCTTTCACTACGGTGTTGATCTACTTGTTGTTTCATCCTGTTTTGTGCTAATGCTAAATTCTCCTTCAAACTAGCCAAAACCTATTGTTGATGTTGAATGTGTTCCTCAACATCTCTGACCTTAGTTTGCACCCTCAAGGAGGAAGTGATAGAAGGTGGATGGTAACCATATAATGCTAAAAATGGGGTCATTTGAGAAGAGGTATGAAAATATGTGTTATACCACCATTCTACCAGTGGTAGCCATTTAATCCACCTTTCCTACTTATCTGATACAAAACAATGTAAATACCCCTCTAAGCATTTGTTGACCACTTCTGTTTGCCCATCAGTTTGAGGATGATAAGATGAACTGTGAGCTAGCTGAGTACCCAAACATGAAAATAATTCCGTCCAAAAATTACTTGTGAAAATAGGATCACGATCACTTACAATTATCTTTGGGGTTCCATGTAGCCTTTGAACTGTCTCCAAAAAAATATAGTGCATCAGATCTTGCTACAAATGGATGTGATAGGGCACTAAAATGGGAATATTTTGTGAACCTATCCACAATCATGAAAATAACATTCTTACCCTCTAAACAAGGCAATCCGGTGATGAAATCCATGGAGACCTCCTCTATCTCTCGGCTAGGAATTAGTAAGGGTTGCAAATAGACACAGTGTCTTAATTATTTCCCCTTTGTTCTGTTGGCACACTAAACACTCTGATACAAACTTTTGTACATCCCCTTGAGTCCTTCCCACAAGAATTCTCTTTTTATTCTATGATATGTCTTCAAAAACCCAGAGTGTCCTCCAACAAGTGAGGCATGTAGCTCACGTAAGAATCTTATGCTTTAACTCATAATCTTTACTCAAGTATAACCTATCCTTGTACCATAGGGCATTACCTTTCCACTAAAATTTGTTAGATGTCATAGATCCTTGCTTGATATTCTGTATTAGAGATTGTGTATCCTTATCTTGATTCCATTCCAATCTTGCTTCATCCACCCAATCGGCCGTCAACATGGACATTCCACATAGTAAGGCATTTGCGGATGTATCCCTTCTAGACAACGCATTGGCTACTACATTTTCTTTACCCTTTTTGTATATGATTTCAAAATCATAACCCAACATTTTTGTTACCCACTTTTGTTGTTCCTCATATGATAACCTTTTCTCCAAAAAGTATTTGAGACTATCATGATCATTTTTACCTTGAAGTGTCTACCCATGAGATAGGGCCTCCATTGCTTGACCACATGAAGAATAACCATCATTTCTTTCTCATAGATAGGTTTGAGCAGATCTTTTCCTTTGAATTGGTGACTCTCAAATGCAATTGGTCTTCCTTCCTGCATTAGAACTACTCCCAATCCTGATCCTGAAGTGTCACATTCAACAATGAAGGTTTTTGAGAAGTTAGGAGTAGCCAAAACTGGGGTGCTGCACATGGCTTCCTTCAGCTGCTCAAAGGATTTAGTGGCTACATTTGTCCAATGGAAGGCATCCTTATTTAGCAATGCAATGAGTGGGGTTTCTATTCTACCATATCCCCTCACAAATCTTCTGTAGTACCCTGTTAGTCCTAGGAACCCATGAATATTTTTGAGATTTTGGGCCTTGGCCATTCCACCATAGCTTTTATCTTCTGAGGATCAACTTTGACGCCTTCATGGGATACAATATGACCTAAGTACTCTACCTCTTGTACACCAAAAGAACATTTGGATGGCTTTGCATACAGAGTATGTTTCTCTAAAACTTCCAACACGTTATTTACATGTTGTAAGTGTTCTTCCCATGTCTTACTATAAATCAATATGTCATCTAAGAAAACTAATACAAATTTCCTTTAAAATGACCTAAAAATAGTGTTCATCAAGCTTTGAAAGGTTGAGGGCACATTTGTAAGACCAAAAGGCATTACCAAAAACTCATAATGGCCCTCATGAGTCCTAAAAGCCATTTTATGAACATATTCCTCTTTTATCCTAATTTGATGGTACCCCAAACGAAGATCTAATTTTGTGAAATAAACAACACCATGCAATTCATCAAGTAAATCATCAATTACTGGAATAGGAAACTTATCTTTGATGGTGTACTTGTTGAGTTCTCGGTAATCTGGACACATCCTCCATGTTTCATCCTTCTTACGTACCATGACCACTGGTGAAGAATATGCACTCTGGCTATGCCTGATGATACTTGCCTTCAACATTTCCTCCACCATTTTCTCAATCTCACTTTTATGGGAATATGGGTATCTGTATGGTCTGATATTAGGTGTTCGGCTCCCTGGAATCAACCGAATGGCATGATCATGATCCCTAACTAGTGGTAGTCCCTTTGGAATTGCATCAAAAATGCAGGATGAGTGAGTATCCACAATCTTTTGAAGATAGGGTGCCATCAAGACTATGTATTTTGTACTTCTATGGAAAATAGCTTTGTTATAAATCCAACCAATCCTTTTCTGAGAACCTTCTGCATCTGATGAGAGCTAATAATCTATGGAGACTTAGCTACCATCCCATTCAATTTTATTTTCCTTCCATCTGAATGAAATTGCATGAACAATTCTTGGAAATTCATCTCTATAGTACCTAAGGTTGTGAGCCATTGGACCCCCAAAACAATATCTGCCCCTCCCATAGAAATAGAAAACATAGGTGAGTCTAACATGTAGTCTCCCATGGAAATCTTGATACTATGGCACTTTCCTGTGCACTTGACTGTCCCACCATCCACAATCATAACTTGCATTTCTAGAGTTGGGTAAATAAAACAATTGAGGCGGGAAACTAACTTACTATTTATGAAGTTATGAGTACTCCCAGTCAATAAACACCGTCACCTTCTATTTTTTCAGATATCCAACAACCTTGATTGTTTGATAAGTACTAATACCGACAATGCATGGCAAGAAATTGTAGGTTGGTGATCCTCTACTTCATCTTCTACTGGTTCCTCAACCTCTCCTATAATTTCAGCTTCCTCATCATCCTCATTACCACTGTCAATATAGAACAAATTCTTCTCAACACATTTATGTCCCGGTCCATATTTGCTATCACAGTTAAAACATAATCCTTTTTCTCTCTTTTCTTCCATTTTTGAGGATTCAGTCTAATTTTCCTAGAAAATTAAGGGGAAGAGATACTACGGTCTCTGGTGTTAATGAAAGGTGGCCTCCTACTACAAAGAAAATTTTCCTCTGCTCGATGTGCCATGATAATAGAATCAAAAAGCTTGATTGGATTAAACATACGTACCTCATGCTCAATGTGGTCCTTAAGACCCCCAAGAAACATGTCATTCAGATTCTCTTCTGGAATATTCTCCACCCTTAAGGATATGTTCTGGAATTGATGCACATAATATTTGATTGATCTTGTTTGTCGTAACTTTTCTAATTGACTAAAGTAGTTCTCTGAAACATTGGAACTATAGTGCAATTGCAACTCCTCGGTAAAAACTATCCAAGTGACACCTAGACCATTCTTCTACTTCTCGAGCACATAACCAACAATACACAACAAATTGGTCAAGTTCAAGATATATGGATGCCAATGTCACCTTTTTCCTGATGGTGTTTGATGTAACTCAAAGAAGTTATCCATTTGATTTATCCAATTCAAGGGATCCTTACCATCAAATTTGTGCATATCCACTTTCGGCATCATGTTCCGTGGTTGCGAATAAGTTTGATTTTGATGGGACTAGAAAAGTGATCCAATATGGTTAGTTTTTCCATGATTTTGAATTAAAGGTCCTCCTTGGTTGATATGGGCTGGATTTGGGCCATACTGGTTACCCTTTACATGTTGCATGATATCATCCAACCGATGATTGATTTGGGCTATGTCTCCTTTAGAGGCCATCTCAGATTGTACATTTCGCAACTCATACTCAAGTTGGCTCACCTTATGATCAACTGAGGTAAACCCTAGTGTTGAGGAATCTGTATTTACCCTTTTGACTCCATCTCTTCAATCACTACCCCATCTTTATCTAGGGTTTTACCCGAGTAACCGGATTCTTTTTTTCTCTTGTGGAAGGCCCCGCCATGATGTCAAACCTTAGGGTTTAGGGTTTCGATACAATTTCAGCTGAACAGGAAAAAACATAGAGAAGATACTAATACTATTTTTTTGAGATATTTCCAAAAATGTAAAGAATTTGAAAATTTTCCACAATTTTCACCCTAGGGAGTGATTTTATGAAAAACCCTAAATTTTTAATAACTTTTGCAAAATAAATCAAAAAAGTCTGAAATTTTCAGGGAACCTTACTTGAAATTCTTCGCAACTCTGGTAAAAATATCTCTACCAATTCTCTCTAGTTCGCAATATGTGGTAGAAACAAAAAAATTAGGGTTTTTGCCCTAATTTTGGCCCAGATCACAGCTCTGATACCACTTGTAATGAAATTACTTGTATAATTCAGATTAAGAGCAATAATAGAACACCAAATAACACAATATTTCAGAATAATGATCTCAATATGCAATTAGAATAGCTTCACCACTTCGAGGGGCAACCTCCAAACCATATAATAAGACTCAAATGCTCAAATGATAATGAAATACTACCTATAATCCCCTATATATACTATTCATATGCTATGGCCATCACCAAGGCCGACCTATTAAGCATGAGAAAGTATAAATGATATAATAAAATGATATGGTAAGCCACAAATAGGCTACGATATCCTAATACAAGCAATAGGTTAAGGGCGTAGCATAAATACGGCTGGAGGACACGTGGAGGGTTGGCAGGAAAGAGACACATGGAGACTTCCACTGGGTTTCCCATACTTACACAAATTTCAAAAGGTATTTGGGAAGTCCAGGACATGTGGAGGAATGGCACTCATTTGAAGATCTACTTTTGGGATTTTCCTTGGACTAGCGCCGGGAGGACACGTGGAGGATTCCACTTCTTGGCCTGGACTTAGAAAAAATTATGCAAATGGATACAGTTTAGTGGAACAGGGACATGTGGCGAGCCCGCACTCGTTCAGGGTCTTAAACTTGGGCACCATCTAAGAGAAGCACCATAAGGACATGTGGGGCACTCCACTCACTTTGCATTTTACTTAGACTTTTCAACGGAAAAAGGAGACTACCTCGAAGCTTGACACGTGGTGCCCTCCGCAAAGCTTCAAGCCTTCAAACAAATTTTTCTAGAGCAGGACACGTGGTGAGCCCACGCTCATTCAAGGTATCAAATTTTTGGGGCCGCCTCAAGGTGCGCCATTGTGACACATGGAAATTTGAAAATTCATAAGGGGCGGGAAGCGAACCATTGGAGGTAACTTAAAATTTTTTCCTCTTTACCTCATAAAGGTTAAAATATCAAAAATGGCCCGTAAGCCCGATGGGAAATAGTCAATGTTTTACCCCGGTCAACGACGGAGGTGCGGGCTTTCGGAGGAAAAGTGAAAAAAATTCCCTTTGAGGGAAAAGGAGTTAAAGGCATAAAAGGACCCGGGTTCCACTGGGACCCACATTAGGGACTTGAAGCGGAAGGGTGGAGCTGTGGGGAAAACTTGGAAAATTTTCCTTTTTTCCAAAAGAGAGTCAAATGGCAGAATTTCTCTGTGTTTACTTTGGGACCCACTTCAAGACAAGTTTCGGGACCATTTTTGAAGCGGAGGTGCGGAGCAAAATGGGAAATTTTTTCCATTTTTTCAAAAGGGTCAAAAAGGTCAAAGGAAGCCCTCGAGCCCGTTTTTGGATCTTCCACGTGGATGGCCCACATTTAAAATCAAAGATCAACGGCTGCTAAGCATCTAATTTTGATTTTCCCCCCATTTTTTCTATAAAACTCTTAGGAGTGCGAGTCTTCATGATTTATTTCTATTTTCTACACACCAATCAGAGGAGTGAGTTAATTTTGATATCTAGAGTTTGGTGGGAGAGATCTGGAGATGTCTTTTGCCATTAAAACAGTCGACTCTCAAAGCCTAATCTAGTTTTTTGTTTTTCTTCTCATGAGCATACGCAAGGGGTCAAATTTGATTGATATGGGGTGGAAGTGTAGTTTGGTGAATGGATGGAGGCATGTTTTACTGAGAAAGCAGTTGAATGTGGGAAGAAATTGAAGAGATTTTCCCTCGAGCACCTAGTGACTTTTGCGAGATCGATTTTGCGAATCATGAAAGAATCGTGGCGAAACACTAGTGCATTTAAATTTTTGTCTTTTGGGATGTAGGGGCTTTGTTGGAAATGCTATATAGGGCACAAATTCATCGTGTAAATGGTTAGGAGTTTTTGGAAATATCAAGACTAATTTCCTCCATCAGAAAAAGCTTGATAGAGCCCATCCATTTTGAGAAGTCGTCTAGAGAAGCCTGTATATCTCTCTTTGTGTCAAATTTGATCGTGTCAAGGTGGTTGCAAGTGTACAACCATTGACAAGCTTTGATATTATTCTGGAAAATTTCCCTTGCTGATAAATTTGATCAAACTTTGAGTTATTCTGTGTTAATCTTGAGTAAAGTGTATTTATTTCATCTCTAAATGCATACAAGTAATTTTCTTGTTTCTATTGAAATATTGTACCAAAATAGGGTCCAAATCCACATAGGTCTCAGTCCTTGTGATAGTTTATTGGCATCTACAATTTCATTTCTCAAAAGAGCCTTCATCTGGGAGTGGGATAAACGGTTTAAAATCACTTTTCTTTCATTTTGTTGATAGAGATTCTCTGTAAGCCACTGGGTGTACCTCAAGCGTGACTTGGTTTAAATCTTGGTGCTTTATTGAGCCCTCTAACTCGAGGCTTTGTGACAAAATCCTATAGGTTGTGTGAAAGAGTGCTGATCTGGGCCTCCATTGAAGCACATATTCTAGTTGAGGAAACAATATAACTTTTTGTGGCATTTTGTTTATTGAATCTTTCCATTTTTCATAAGCTCTCAAGGATCTGGTGATTTAAGTCCATCCTATCTCCCCCACCAAAATTCATTTAACAACCAATACTACCCATACTACCCTTGTTTTTGCTCAAGTATACCCACACTAGATGAAAATCCTTTAACTAAAGTATGCCGAATGATCGGGTTTCCAAATTTCTTTAGTAACCTTTGCCTTATTGTGAGAATATCTCCATAATTTGGAAGTGACAACTCATGAGAGTCAGATTTGGTGTGTTGATCATATTTTCCCCAAGGCCTTCTCTATAAAATTTATGCAAAAGAAAGGTACTTGTATCTCCTTTCAAATAACAAGAGGTTACACAATAGGTTCTCTTACCTTGGTTGAAAGGCATGGTCCTAAAATAGTTAGGATAAGATCACATCCTTTTGAGGTGTTATCCATCTCTCCACAAATCCAAGTAACAAAGGGACAACTAGATTTCTCCCTGGCTACAAAATGACATACATTTATGATCTATCTACCTCTAATCTCTCGTGTTAAATCTGTGTTGTTGTTGGTTTGAAAAGGAGAACAAATTTGGGTACCAACTCAACCAATATTTTTCATTCCTTAGCTTGAGAATAATAAATTCTCTACTAATAGTGCCAACCACGTGAAGGTGGAAGATTTTTTGGCACCACTAACCTACATAAACATGTTAGTAAATAATTAAATAGAATTTTAAAACCTACACAATTTAAAAACAAAATAATTAAAGTAAATATTCAAATTAAATTCATGTAGATGTACATATCTTGAATCTTAAGTGAACATACCTTTGACTTGAGAAAGTATGCCACTTGGTAGGCTCAAGGGAAGTTTTGTGTATCTTCATTTGTACAAATTCAATCCAGTGAGCCATCTAGGTCCAATCTAAATTTTAGGGTGTCAAGTATTTCTTCATGGTCATACTCATGAACTTTCCACAAGACCTTATTAAGCTATCTACCTCCATATTTTTTCAATTGAACATTAGATGCAAAAACTAGGTGACAATAATGAAGAATCTTTCTATGAGTTTCAAAGTCCTTAAACAACCACACATTGGAATTCTTTATTAGGTATCTAGTTAGCCATGTTCTTGTAATAACCACAGACCACCTCGTAGGATATTCTAGGCCTCCTCCATCTATGATTGAGACCATAAATTTATTTTTGCCTCAACCACACATGACACAAATAATAATTTGTTCCTTCTTTATTAAATTCTTCCTCGCAACAACCGCAAAAACATGACCTACATCACATTGCACACAAAATCGTTAGTTTCAATAATTGATTCATTTTATAAGTTCCCTAGCATGAGAAAAACTATAAAGTTTTACAAAATAATACAAATATATAATACCTGGTTACACTAGATCTAATATATGGTCAAAGTCAATTTTTGCTTCTATCATTGTGAGTTGAAGAGCTAGTGGAGGTTAATAGGTGTTGAGTGGATATAATTTTCTACAACACCATTCATCAACCCACTCTTTTGATTCACATTCATCCCAAAATGAATACGTACATGAAGAGAAAAAGCATTCCATTTTCCTTGTATAAATAGTCCATGAACCTTCATTTGAACTTCTAAAAGAATGTAACTCACTAGATCCTGTTAGTGTACCGCAATCTTCAAATTTTGTAAAATTAGCTTCTTCTACCAACCAAAAAAACCTACGAACTATAGAATTACCCTCATTACCTAGACCCATTATTGAGTTACACCATTCTACGATGGATTTTACACTAATCAACTTGGCACCATCTTTGTAATTAAATTCCTCTCTTGTTAGGGCTCTTTTAACACATGCTCTTGCACCATCATGTTCTCCTTTTCCATTTCCAGCCTTAGTGAAATTCAAAAATGGTGAACAATGATATTCCTATGCATCATGCTCAACCAATAGAACATTCACGCATTCTTGAATTATGAAGTACAATTATCTGACCATATGATGTGTTTATCAAATATGATGTTTCTGTTATTCAAATTGCCATATAATATCTCAAAATAACCTTGTACGAACTCTGATGAATGTCCACAATCATCACTAATATAGAAATGGTATTCCCTCAAAATATTTCTCTCTTCCTCTGATATTGTTGAGAGCATGAGTGAATACTATATGTACAAATATGGAAACCTGAATAGAGTAGTAGTATTGCGATTGCACTTCATTTTGTGGCTGTAGAGTATAGTTCTCTACAAAATCAACAACTGAAACAATGGTACCAAGAGGAAATGTGTCCTTGCATAACTTGAATTGCTCATCTAACCATCGAGCTCTGTGTGTATGTCGTGCATACTCATACACTATCTTCTCTTGAAATATAATGATAAAATTTGATGCACTTATTTCATTACTCACTAATTCACACCTCTTGGATTCATTACCATCTTTTAAAGTGTATGTCACTAAATTTTATTTTCCAAAACTAACTAGTTCATTTCTGATTACATGTGTATTCTTTGTGTGTATACATCTTTGCAAATGTTGCAAACCACCACAACTATCACAAGTTCCTTCTAAACATGATTTGTTATAAAACTATTGTCCTTCTCTTGTACAAAAAACACTTGAGATGAATACTCTTTCTGATTTAGGTGGAGCATTTATCATACACTCCTGTAAAATATTCTTAGTATACAAATTAACACATATATGCCGGAAAATATCATAATGCATAGAAAATTCAATATGGATCCTATAACAAAAAGTAGTTCATGAGTGATTTATTTTAACATAAAAAGGTTTTAACATTTCAAAATACCTTTGTATAATTTGTATTTCTGGATGAACCTCTTTAAAATTATTAAAAAATTGTGTTTGTGTCATATCCCAAAAATGTTTAGGATGTAATTCAATATTTCTAGAACCAATTATTCTTTTTAAAACATCTTTTTGATTAGGTGAAACCCTTGTATTTATTTTTCAAAATTATAAAAAAATTGATTTTAACTCATCAACTATGTATTTGTCTTTTCATGGCAGTCTACCAAAGAATGCCCATAATTCATTGTTATTTGTATCTTCAATTCTTTCACGACACTCGAGAGCTTTGTATAATGGTTTCTGTTTATTTTTAATGCACTACTTTTTTCTCTAAGTAAACGAGATTTTTTTGTTTCTTTACTTACTATAGTTGATGTAATAACACATTGAGTAATATTACTACCTTTGGTACGTGAGGTTGAACCTACTGATTGGTATGCATTCATTAAATTTTTTACAATATATTTTTCATTGTTCGGTCTTAGATGTTCTTAGACCAAGGGTTTTCATTGTAGGTCTATAATTAATATTTTTCATCATTTCAACAAATAATTGACATCTACTTGTTTCATTTAAGTCATTAAAATATGTTTTCCATATCTGATTAGATTTTCTTCTACAAGTGCATTGAAAAATCTTATTAGGCATTGGATTTAAAATATTTTCATCAATCTCAAGTAAAAGTTTGGGTGTTTTCTCGCAAAATTTTAATCGGTGATTTCAATGGAATTGATTTTTTAATATCATGTAAACATTGTTCATTTTCTATTTTTTTTTCATCTTCATAATTCAAGTAAAGTGTGTGTTTTTCAATAGATTGGTAAACCGGTGTAACATCTATGTTTAAACTTGGAATTGCATCATCATTCATTGAATATTCATCATTCATTGACTCAATTGGTGTTTGAAGATATGTTGCACCATCAATTTCATTTGGAAGAGATGACATACCTTCATCTTCATCATCAATTTCATTTGGAAGAGATGACATACCTTCATCTTCATGTGTTGATTTCTTTTTTCCACGTATTTTTTGCACTCACTCCCTTTTTTCTATTTTATTTCTTCTTTCTTGGATTTTTTGGATGATATACGATTTTTGGCAACATCTTCAATCTCTCTTAAAGACGCGTTCAATTTATTTTTTTCACGCCCTTTTTTCATCCGGTCCCTTTGTTTTTGCAATTGCTCAAGTGATTGTTTTTTTGGTTTCCTCCCCATAATTCTCAAAAATACCTCACCACTACAAAATAATTCAAATAAAATGTTAGTGACTATTAGGAATATAATAAACAATCGAAACACAATTAAATATATCAAATAATGCTTAAATATTTCACAAAACAATCTCTATATCACATAAACTATACAAAATTGTTAACAAGAATCAGAATGTGCAGGAATTTATAGAAAAAACCGTGACCAGTGGGACCAATATCAAATATTATTTTTGTCTTATTGGGTTTGACTTTCTATTTTAAGCAATCCATAACATGAGCGTGTTATAACGCGCTCACGTTATAACGTGCTCACATTATAACGTGCTCACGTTATAACACAAGTGCAGTATAACGCGAGTGTGTTTCATCTTGTTGGGGTTTGGAGCACCCAACCCAAAGGCTTGGATTTTCCTTGGATTTCCAAACCAGAGGTTTGGACTATGTTCTGTGTCATTAAAACCATGTTTAATAAAAAAACTTCTAAATTTCACGTGTGCATCCTGATATCTCATGCATTAAAACATAATATTCAAAAATAAATTATTATATAGTGTCAAGCTCGGTTTTACCTTGATGACGATATAATTCTTTATAAAATCGATTAGTTTAAGGCTTTCATCCATAATTTCTTTTACTAGTGCCTTGTTTTCTTGCGAAAACCTATGCATACGTTTTGGTGCACAATTTATGATTTTTTCATCCAATTTTTTTTTAAAAAAGTGGTTTTTCTAAACTCCATTCTACATGCACTAAAAAAAAAACTAAAAATGACTTTTTTTTCTCAAAGTTATGGGGGTGCACACACAAATATTTCATTTTTCAGGATATGTGCACTTTGAAAATTAATAAAAAATTATATATTCATCCAAAAATTATGAAAAATTAGTGGGACCTCGTACATGGTCTTAGCTAACTTTCTACAGAAGGGATTTGAAAAATAAATTATATAACTCAAAAAATGATGACACCATAAACATTACAAAGCAAATTACATGACTAAACAAGGAAATCTAACGCCATTACCATCCATCTAGCCAAGGTTCTAAGTCTAGAAATGTAACATTAAGATAAAAGCTTAAAAGAATGCTTAACTAATATGAAAACAATACAAAATCTAACTAAACATGCCTACTAATATGCTTGAATTACCTAACATGAGCCTGAATAGACCTAAGAGGGCAATCAAATGGTTATGGTTGTTACTCCAAACAAGGTGAAATGGCATCTCCAAATGACTACTTGGTTGTTTTGGATCTCCATCTACTAACCCCATTGAAGGATTTAAGCAAGGATTGAACTTGGCTATATATCATATTTATTATATGAGATGTAAATCAAAGCATGGTGTAAAATATAAAGGAATGTGGTGGACCCTATTTATAGTTTTCCTTTTGGGAGAAACTTTTATTTTGGTGCATGTGGGACTAAAAGCCCCAAATTAGATTAGAATTGTTAATCATGATTAGGCCTTGCTAATCACAATTATTGAATTACCAAGTGATTAAGAGGTGTGAATCCTTAATCAACCACTTAGGGTAAACTAGGATACTAGGATAAGCTTTTGAAGCTTATTGAGATGTTGTGGAGGTGATTGGGGTGATTTTGAGAGGTTGGAAGAGGGAATTGAGTCAATTACTAATAAAAATGGTTAAGACACATAACATTACATTGAGTGAAATATTTCCCATGTGATGGGAAAAATAAGATATTTGTATTGGGTAATATTTCTTTACCACTAAGCCCCGAGCCCTAAACTATAAACCTTGAGCCGTAAACCCTAAACCCTAAAATCCAAACCCTAAATACTGAGCCCTAAAACCTAAACCTTAAACCCTAAACCCTAAACCTCAAATTCTAAACACTAAACCCTAACCCAAAACTATGAAACCTAAACCCTGAGCCTAAAACCCTAAACCCTAAACCCTAAACCCTAAACACTAAACCCTAAGCTTTGAGCCCTAAAACCCTAAACTATGAAACATAAACCTTGAACCCCGAGCTCGCAACCCTAAACCATAAACCCTAAACCTTAAACCTTGAGCACTAAACCGTTAACCATAACCAATAAACCCTCAACCCTAAGCCCTAAACCTTAAACCCTAAACCCTAAGCCTAAAACCATAAACCCTAAACCCTAAACCATGAGCTCTGAACCCTTAACCCTAAACCATAAACCCCGAACCATGAGCCAAAAACATAAACCCTAAACACTAAATCCTAAATCTTAAACCCTTAGCCCTAAACCCTAAACCATAAACCCTAAACCCTTAACCTTAAGCCCTAAACCCTATTCACTGAACCTTAAACACTACCCTAAAACCCAAACCCTAAATATTTATCCGTAAAACCTAAACCGTAAACCCTAAATCTTTAATTCTAAACACTAAACCCTAAAAATCATTTTAGTGTGGATCTCATTTTAGTAAGAAGTAGACAAGCATCAAAGAGCTGATTCGTGGTCACTAAAGTAAATTATGGACCAAATTTCAAAATTAGTACCAATTCAAGTAGTGGTATGGAAAAAATCCAATCCAAAAGTTCAAAAACCCTACTGAAAACAACAACTATATGTTTTCACAAAACAAAGACCGACTACAATATATATGGCTTGAAAGTTTTAGGTCATTGCTAAAATTCTAAAAATGAGTAAGTACTAACCATATTAGATTTTGAAAAACTATCTTCTAGATTATCACTGTCAAAACTACGGGACCACTTCCATCAGGTGCAGAGTGACCCTAATTTCTTATATTTAGTAAAATAAATTTAAAGTATAATATTTCTTTTATTATTTCTTTATACTTTTATTATTTCTTATACTTTAAAGAAATCTTATATTATACTTAACATTTCTTTTACTAAATATGGCTCCTTCTAGCCCCTACAAACTTCATATAGAGAAAAATGCGTACGCGTTTTGTGTTCATAGAAATGCGATCGCATTTCGTTCATTTTTGGGTTTTTGTTCACTTTTTGGCCCCCTAATTTTTTGCACTTACCCATATGATGCTGAAATGATAACACAATGTACAAGTAAAAATTAACAAGAACAATCTTAAACAAATCTAATCAAAGCAACACATTTATTTACAAGTATGCAATACAAAATGGACTCAATGCAATACACTACAGACTAATGTGATATTCAATCTAAGTAAGCAAGTGAATCCAATTTAAAGAATACAATACAAACAATTAATGCAACCAAAACCATACAAACCAACAACTAAAAGTAAGTGAACCACTACTTTTTTTTGTGGGATATTTTTCAGACGTTTTTCGTTGGTCTTTATTTCTAAGACAATTTTCTATTATTTTGGATTTTTCTACGAAACATTTTTGGTGTTTTCTCAATAGTTTTCCAAAGAAAACATGCGAGAAATAAAGAAACATGGATGCCCCTAGCGTTATATGGGATGTACAAGGGAAGAATTCCACGTGGTATATGCCAAAAGTGATGTTGTGAAAGCTACCCCTAGCATGAGATGGGTTCATTCAATGTTAACTTCTCCACACTCAAAAGGTTAGATTAGCCAGATTAGGGAAAAGAAGGATAGGCTCACAAGGGGCTTAGACAAAGGTAAAGATAAACTTGGAAAAAAAAATTGTACTCCTTAAACCTAGACTACTTGTGAGCAATGAACCCTCCCTTGGCACCGGAAGCCATTTTTCACTAAAGGACTTGTCCAAAGTGCCACCATTGTGTAGTTTCCACTATTGGACATACATGTTTATTTATCTTTTTCTATTTCCATCTCTATTGTACGTCCCTCCTCTAATTACTTGGTCATGCAATACTCCTCTCAGACGGAGAACCGGACTCTCTATAGCCTCAATCATTTCGCCTTGGATAAGAGAATACGTTTTTCCGTAGAGAGCTTGACCGCCAAGACTCGCTCTGCCGGTAGGGCCGGCCACCCACCCCACTCCCCACTATTTAGAGAGGACCCACTCCCACTCCCACTCCCATTCTTTAGAGAGGGAGAGGGAGTGGGAGAGGGAGTGGGATATTTATTGCTATTGTTAGACAGGTCCTTGCTCTTCCTCGGTGCTACCCTGAACTCTATATCCCTCGGATCTATAGGGAGGGGGGCCTCCCCAGATAGAGAGAGGGGGTACCCTAGAAATAATCTGCTACTCTATAGAGGGCTCCCATCCCCATCCAGTTGGGTGAAAGGGGAAGGGGCAGCTCTCAATCCCCCAGATCTCTATATAGGTTGTGGGGGATAATTCTCGGGGGGCCTTACTCGATTGACCCTATATATCTATCTTTCATATCTAGAATCTCTATAGGAGGGGGTGAGTGGAGCCCCTATCTAGATCCTCATACTTTTTGTTTTAATTTTCTTGGTATTCTATAGAGACCCCATACTTAAGCACGAAGTTCTCTAGATGCATTGCATTCATGGGTTCTCAAAGTTCTTGGCCATCCGGGTAGTCCATCTTATATGCACTTGAACTAAACTTGGAAACCACAATTTATGGTCCTATCTAGTTGGGCTCAAATTTCCCTTTCTTTTCTCACTCTTTATTAGTGTTCTTCTGATTTTATTTCAACACCATGTCTCATACCTCAAATTGATGAGTTATGGCCTTCTTATTGTAGTTTCGTCGTACTCAATCATGATACACATTTAGGTGATTGAGGGCGTGAAGGAATTTCTTGTCCAATAGCTATAAATATGCCGATCAGGCTACTCTATAGTCCTCCTCTTCATTTAGGTAATCCCTTAGCTCGATACACAAATAAGGGATCTCGATCTCTAAATGAAAGACGGCTTGAACTGAATACTAAATAATATGGAGTTGCACCTATAGGGGTGTGGATAGAAGTTCTAAATTCCCAGAGGTCAAGATGAATTTGTAGATGCCAATTATGGCCTATGGTATTCACCATTTTCTCCATAATGTGAATTAAGGTTTTGTTGGAAGCTTCGTCTTGCCCATTACCTTAAGGACAATAAGGGTTTGAAAACTTAAGAGAAATTTGAAAGCATTTGCAGAGTGCTTTCAAATTTTTATTTTTTAACTACTTACCATTATCAATGATAATGGAAGAAGGGATACCATATCTACAGATGATATGATTCATTATAAAATTTGAAATTTGGGGACCTTTTGTATAAGTAAGAGGAACCCTCTACCCATTTTGTAAAG
This sequence comes from Taxus wallichiana var. yunnanensis, assembly GCA_018340775.1. Taxonomy (NCBI): domain Eukaryota; kingdom Viridiplantae; phylum Streptophyta; class Pinopsida; order Cupressales; family Taxaceae; genus Taxus; species Taxus wallichiana. Next base: position 926,935,939 of record CM031242.1, read on the forward strand.
TACTTAGTGGCCGTTATAATGAACTTGTGGCCATCTGAGGAGATAGGATTAAGTTTCCCTATTAGATCAAGACCCCACTTTGAGAATGGTTAGGGTGTCATGATTGGTTGCAAGGATTGTGCTGGCACATGTATAAAATTATTGTACTTTTGACAATCCACACACTTCTTTACATGTTGACAACAGTCATGCTCCATGGTAGGCCAATAGTAACCTACTCTAAGTATCTTCTTTGCAAGGACAATCCCATTAGTATGAGTTCCACAAATTCCCTTGTACATCTCCTTTATTGTTTAGATAGATTCGTCAAAATTTATACAACGCAACAGATTCCCATTATAGCCTCGATGGAAGAGGGTACCCCAAGTAGGGTATAACGGGCTATACGTTGGATGAGGTTATGCTTTTTAGCACGAGAAATGTTCACGAGGAATGTTCCATCATGGAGATAATTAAATATTTTAGCATACCATGGTGAAAAGGGACCAACAACTTCACACACTAAACAAGAGTCTAGTATGTCGTATGTCGTTGTTCTTATATTTTCAACAAATAATGGCATATCATTGCTCTCTGAGTGGAATGCTCAAAATAGATACTAATTTATCCATGACATCTTACTTTGCTTTATTCGAGCTCTTGGTATTTTCTCAAATGTTATCTACTCAAAGAATTCTTTCAAGGAATCAACCATTATTTTATATGGAAGTAACTTTTCATCTTTAACTTTATATTCATATGTGACCTATTTGATAATAAGCATTGAATCACCAATGCATTTTACTTGTCTGATATCCCATTTGATGGCTAGCTTCATTCCTGCAATGAGAGCTTCATATTCCGCTATATTTTTCATGCAAGGGAATCCAATTTGAAATGCCTATGGAATCAAGTCTCCCATGGGAGTGATTAGCACAACTCTAGCACCTAAACCATGAAAGGTAAAAGATCCATTAAAGTACATTTTCCAAACTATAGATTCTTCGAGGTACATAATGGATGCATCTGGTAGTTCTAGACTCAAGGGTTCAGTACCTAGTAGCGAAGCTTTTCCAGATTGATCTACTAACACTTGTCCTTTTACTAACTTTTGATGAACGTATTCAATGTCAAACTCACTTAATAAGATGATCCAATTATCCATCTTTCCGGTTAGTGTTGGTTTGGACAATAAATACTTCAAAGGGTCGACCTTTGAAATTAGCTTGATTTTATTGTTAAGCATATAATGACATAGCTTCTAGAAAGAAAACACCATGGCTAGGAAATCTTTCTTGATTTGTGGATAATTTAGCTCATATGCTACCAATGTCTTGCTTAAATAGTATATAGTATTTCTCTCTGTTCTTCGTCAATACTAGGACAATAGTGCTCCAATTGTAAAATGTGTAGTAGAGAGATATAAAGTAACAAGGGTTCTCCTACCGTGGGTGGCATGAGAATAGGGGGGTTGGCCAAGTATTCTTTTAGCAAAGAAAATACTTGTTGTTGTTTTGGTCCCCAATTGAAATTAACATCCTTCTTAAGAAGATGTGTAAATGTATGACACTTTTCTGCTAGCTATGAAATAAACCTTCTGATGGCTTTGAATTTTCCCTTGTAAGCTACGCAGCTTGTCTAATATTATTAAGGGAGGAATTTATATGATAGTCATAACCTTTGCAGGGTCCACTTCTATTCCTCTCCATGACACAATGAATCCTAGTAATTTCCCAGATAGCACACCAAAGACACACTTCTTTGGGTTAAGTCAAACTTTGTAATCCCTTAGACGCTGAAAGATACATTGCAAAATTTTGGGTGTTCCTCACAAGTTCTAGATTTAGCTAGTATATCATCTACGTAATCTTCCATGATGTCACTTATCATATCATGAAAGATTACAATCATCACCCTTTGATATGTAGCACCTACATTTTTAAGGCCGAAAGGCATGACTTGGTAACAAAATGTCCCCCATGGGGTTGTGAAAGTCGTCTTGTGCTGATCTTCTTCTACAATCTTTATCTAATTTTAACTTGAGAAGTCATCCATGAGTAAAATAATCTCATAGTCTGCTATAGAATCAACAATCATATCGATGTTTGGAAGAGGAAAATCATCCTTAGGAAAATCTTTTTTTATATCCCTGAAATTCATACATACTCTAATACCAAATGGCTTCTTTTGAACTGGGACCACATTGGAGATCCATTCTGAGTAGTCGATAGACCTAATAAAGCCTACTTCTAGTAACCTTTCTAGCTCTACCTTTACCAGTAAGATGACATGAGGATGCATCTTTCAAACCTTTAATTTGATGGGATTGGCATCTAGGTGTACCACAAGATTGTGCACCACTAATCTAGGATCAAGTTCTAGAATGTCCTTTTAAGACCACAAAAAATGTTTGCATACTCTCTTAAGAGTCCTGTGAATGTTTTTTATTCTTTGGCTGAGAGGGAAGCTCCCAAATTAACTATCCACGGTAGTTTTTCCGTGCTATATTAAATTTATTGTATTTTCCACTAATAACTTTGATTTTTCCCCCATGCGTGTAGGATCAGGAGAGAGATTGAGATCCTCCTCTATCACAGGTGTCTCAGGGAGCTCTTCATCTTGAAGCAAGTATATTATCTTTTGCATAGGTTGTTCTACCTATTTTTCCACAAGTGCCTTAAAGATGTTTTCACTATAGGACTTCCTCCTTTTATTTCCATAAGGCTTTTCTTTGGAAATTTTTTCCTTGCTCACTTTTTTACTTAAATTCTGCACAACTCTACTTCCTCTCCAAAGTATGCGCATGCGTTAAGCTAAATGGAGAACCCCTTCTTGTGATCATTTCTTGGAATGTTGTCTCTAATTCCCAGGAACTCACCAATGGCCTCATCATTCTAAAACACGTCAATAGGTACGTGTTGTTGTTGATCCCAATTCACAAGTGATGGGTAAGTGAGGGTTAATGGTTGAGTTATAGGGGATATGGTGGGTATAACAGGGGTTATAGTAAGGATAGCCATATTGGTGAATAGGTTCATAGAGGAAAGGTCTTCGTAAAGACTACATCGGGAATTTGTTTCACTTTCATTTCTAGAAAAACTATCCTCACTCTTAGAAGAGGCATACTCATCATCTGAAGAGTGAGACTCATATAAATGGATGCCTATACCTGATTTACCTACTATACGCCGAGGTATTGCAAGAGCTTCTAATGGGCCTTGTTCTTAGCGGCTATAGCCACGTCCTTTATACCCCATGACAAGCATTATCCGATTAGGAATGGGATACTTAGGTGATTTATAACATGTAGCCATGTCATCATCATCTAGATGGAATACAATGTCCATAAGAAACCTTTTGTCTTCTAGCAATCCGCCAGGAGTAAAATTATTGAAAGGGAAAACCTCTCTTGATCTCTAAACTTTGAAACATGGCCTACCATGCGCTTGGGTTGATAATGCAGATTTTTGTGAACCATTAGGGCTTGTTGTAGATCATAATCTCCATAACTGCTTGGTTTTACCTTCATCTCCCATGTAGATGAATGATTTTCTGAGGTTGAAACACCATTGTCATTGATAAACAGGGTATCTAGATCCACTCATGAAGTGAGGGCCTTTGACTAGATAGGAATAGCAATCTCCGTAGATGGACACTCATAGATTGTAGGGAAAAATCCTAACAATGCTCTACAATGAGAAAAAGGTTGAGGTCCCCATATATGGTGAGTTTATGTCCCTCATATTGTAACTTTAAACATTGATGATATGTTGATGGAAAGGCTGCATGGCGTGAATCCATGGGTGACCGAGAAATATATTGTAAGGGAGTTCCAGGTCCAAGATGTGGAACTTTGTATCATGTGTTATGGGACCCACTTCTAATGAGAAAGTGATCATTCCAACTGATTTTCATTCTTCATTATCATATGCCTTAATGGTGATGACCTTTATTTCCAAATCAGCTTTTGTGTAGCCTAGTTGGCGGACTAGTTTGAGAGTACATATGTTAAGACCCGATCCACCATCCACAAACACTCTCTTAACCTTCTTACGTTTGATGATAACCTCAATATGCAATGGTAGGTTATGTGAAGGATCTTCAACTAAGGCTTATGTAGTGTTGAAGGTTATGTGTTCCAAAGGAACAAGTTGTGCTACCATGGCTTGCAAATGTGTTGGGTCAACATCAATGGATACTCCTGATCCCTGTAAGGTTTTGTAAAGTATATCCTTATGGACGCTAGAGATATTTATAAGGTATAAGATGGAAATCCTTATGGATACTCCCGATCCCTATAAGGTTTTGTAAATTATATCCTTATAGATGTTATGTCCCTCATATTGTAACTTTAAACACCGATGACACTTTGATAGCACGACCTACATGGTGTGAATCCATGGGCGATGGAGAAATATATTGTAAGGTAGTTACATGTCAAATAAGTGAACTTCATATCATGTGTTATGGGACCCACTTCTAATGAGAAAGTGATCATTCCAGCTGATTTTCATTCTTCATTGTCATATGCCTTAATGGTGATGACCTTTGTTTCCAGATCAGCTTCTATGTAACCTAGTTGGAAGACTAGTTTGAGAGTATATATGTTAAGAATCGATCCGCCATCCACAAGAACTCTCTTAACCTTCTTATGTTTGATTATAACCTCAATATGTAATGGTAGGCTATGTGAAGGATCTTCAAATAAGGATTTTGTAGTGTTGAAGTTTATGTGTTCCAAAGGAACAAGATGTGTTACCATGGCTTGCAAATGTGTTGGGTCAACACTAATGGATACTCCTGATCCATGTAAGGTTTTAAAGTATATCCTTACAGATGGTAGATATCTTTAGAACATCTAAGATGGAAATCTTAGTTGTTTTTAGTTGATCTAACACATCATAGTGACTCTCTTGAGGAGGAGGGGAGTAGGTTCAAAATTTATAATGAGGTGATCCCACCATGTTTCCATAGCGCACTCTCTTGTCTTGATTCTAATTGTATTGATTTTCTCAATGAGGGGGTCAACACAACCTATCAGGGCATCGAAATGGTCTTTGTTTGACATATAGTTAGCATTCTTATTATGAGACGATTGTCCCTAATCCAAATTTTTCTTTTCCTCGTGATTGGGAAAAGGATTTTTGAAGATCCCTGATTTTCATTTGGAGATTTTGCAGCTGCAACAAATCTACTTCAATATCACCGTTGTCGACTAGGTCTTGAATATAGTGTTTTAATCTTAAACACTTGTCCATTTTGTGACCTTTTACATGGTGGAAATTATAGAATTAATTCTCCTAAACCATGATGGTTTAGGTGTATCATCCCATATGGTTGTGTTTCAGGGTATTTTACCATGTTTACGACCTCTAACTATTTTAGTATAGACGATATGGATTCAAATAGAGGAGTAAAAGTGTGGTGTTTATACTCGATAGGTGGATTACCCTTTGCAATTTTCAAAGGTGTGTGGTTCTGCACATGACTTACACTCATTTAGAGTCTACTATCCCATCACTAACGAAATTTTTGTTTCTATTAGGAAAAAAAATTGTTTTAACGTTAGATTTAGAATCATTGTGTTCATGAGAGAAAGGTATTAGAGTCCCCCTAGCTAATAATTCCTTTTCAATTTGACTCCTTTTTATATTAACTCTTGAACGTGTTACCACAATACATTTGCAAGTGGAATGTAATGTCTGGATGAAGGTTAGGAACAAATATGCCTATTAGCTACTTTTTGGGTAGGGAGCAAGGGAAGCGACTAGCTAACCCTCTCCATCTTTGTAAAAATGCAGTGAAGTTTTCATTTTTTTGTTGCTTGGCATTGTAGAGATCTAACATGGTAACGTTGTTTTCAATATTGAAAGAGAAGTGTCATATGAAACTCACGATAGTTCTAGACATGTTGATATGGATCCCTTAGGGATATGCACAAACCATTCTAGCGTCGTTGCTCCTAAATTTCATGGAAACAAGTGCATAAGATAATTTTCATTGAATGCCACCTCTTAACATGCCATATAAAAGTCTTTTATATGATCACGAGGGTCACTTTTTCCCTTATATTTATCAAATTTTTGAAAATCAAAATGTCTTGGGAAATTTACTTGTAGCATGGCTTTGTCAAAAGGGTAGGGACATAACTCATCAAACCGAGTATTCTTGTTATTTTCACTGGTTTGGCCCTCTTGTAATGCTTGAAGGGTGTTCTTAATAGTTGACCACCCTTGATTAAAAATTGGATCTTGCATGGGTGGAGGAATAGGGCTATCTGAAAGGGTTAAGCCTAGGTGTATGCCCACCCTAATTTTGTGATAATATCTTCATAAGGATCTCTTTGTGCCTCCCATCGAGGAGTGTTTATTGGGAATTCATAAAAGCGAAGCTTTAGGTTTTGCCTTTGGTATAGTTTGTTTCACAATTTTTGGTTGTTCCTTTTATATATGTGAATCCAAACTTACTAATTGTGAGTGAGGGCTTGTAGCACATTGTTCTAATGTAACCTCTTCGATAGGTATTTCATGACGATCTTCATTAGGAGGAGGTTGTGCATGATGAACATGTTCTTCATGGTCATCACAACAATTTTAATAAGAGGAAAATGATAGTATCCATTGTTTTCAAATGGTATCTCCTCATTATTCTACTATGCAGAAGTAAAGGCATGACCTAGATTTAAATTTTTGTTAAGAGTGCGACGAGGGAGGTCTACTTCTTCTTCTCCACTGAACCATGTTGGCGATAAGAGAAGGGTCTATTGTGGAAGGTAATTTTGTGCCTAGTTCCATAACCCGCATAATAACTTCATGTTTGTTATGAAATTTATGTAGTCGTCAAAATGGGCGGAATCCTCCTCTCCACCACTATGGTCAACCATGAGATTATCCTCCAAAAGAGGGTTGTCACCTCCAAATATATTGGCTTCTAACTTTCGTGACCCCATTCTCATAGTAGGCATTACTTAGAATAGAAGGTACAATGCGAAATATTTCCACTAAGGTTTATTAACAAGGGACCCTAGTCAAATTTGTGTAGCGTAATGACCCTAAGTCATTAAAAACAATGGTGACTATAAAATAGCCACAAATTCAATAGGTCAATGTGAACCTAAGAATTAAAGAATAAGCTACCTTAGAAGGTAATATATGACACAATTTTTCCTTAGAATAATACAATGACGTACAACGCTCAAAATTTAGTTACACCAAATAGTTTATTCTCTAAGATTTCATCTAGATAGGTTTGAAACCAAATAGTGACAACACAATATCACCAATTAGGTCAAGTTTGCAACAAACAAGGCCTAAATGATAAGAGAATGTTGACATGATCTTCTAACAAGATATACTACAAAACAAGTTCTAAACACTAACAAAGTCCAAGTCTCATAAAATGGACAATAACAATGTGAGCAGCGTAGCGACACTATTTGGACACGTGAACCAAGATTTCAAGAAAGTAAGATTTCTAGTGTCAAAATGATGTTATCACGATGCTTAACAATGTATCCTCAACACTCACAAAACTCAAAACAAATTTAGGATGTAAAAACTACGTCCAAGTATAACAAGAAATTTCTATGCGTGCGAACAACGTAACTCTACAATATATATATTTAGGCCTAGTTTCACAATGGAAACAAGATGTAAATATCTCAATTGTATGGGTACAATTTGGGCAACGTACAACAACTCAAAAGAGGACAAGGATGAAATCACCTAACTACGATGATAATAAGTCTCAAATATGGGTTTTTGAGACAAGGGAACCTACGATCGTGAGTACGTACCATGCAAAGTTTCAACACTTGCGCTCCGGCATTCTGAACCTAGTCGTGCAAGTAGAATACAAAAGTGGTGGACATGTGATATCTAGTGGTATCCACATTTTTTTTTCCTTTTGTCCAAAAGCGGGCAACAAGAAAATAAGGGTGTAGACTAAGTGGTATTGAAATAAACTTGGTGTTATTTTGGCATAATTTCATCTTGTCTTGAGACAAGTGAATAGCTAGGACAAAATAACACTAAGTAGATTTCATGATGAAATGTCACATGGTTTCAAATTTAAGAGATTATTTCCCTTGTTCGAAAAATAATATTTTAAATCTAACAAATTTGTTACTTTGTGAGAGCTCTCAAGTGTACTATCTAAGACAAAAACAATGGCTCCAAGCCGGCTATCTTCCTAGGTGGTTCTCTCTCTAGGTGTCACAAGATATCTAGAGTGAGCTCTATTTACCAAGGTTTCCCAAGGAGTATCTCGATTTACTTTACCCCCTTCATATAATGATCACTTGAAGTGCCTTCATTATACTTTCATTGGGGTCGTGATATGGATATCTTTGACACTAATCTCACCAAGGCGTACTAGACAAGTCGGTAGTGTGGAGTGCTTTCCTGTTTCATTCACAAGGTTCCCTCTTGCGTGAAATACTTTAGGTTTCATAGGACCACCCTCATCTTTATACCTTAAGGATTATGCCAAAGCGGTTATGTCCTAGTTGAGCAAATGAGTCATGGATCTTAACAAAACTTGTAAATATAATGTGATAATTGTGGTGTATTTTTATCTTTTAGACTTAATGTGGTTTTTTTGTACTCCTTTTGGCAACCTACAATCACACATATAGTTAAAAAAATTGTTTAGGTCCTCGTTTCTTTGACTACCATTAAGTCCTTCACAAAATGGTTAGTAGTTTCAAAATAGATTCAAAATATCATATGAAAATAGCAATGAAAACTACTTGTAAATCAACTAAATACCATCAAATTTTGCAAAAACAATGTTTATTCTGAATTCATCCAATTTCTTTTTAATGAAAAGACTAAAATTTCTTTTGATTCCCAAGATCACACTAGGTGCGAGGGAAGAGCATACTCAAATTCTAGCCTTGGTTATTTAGCAAGTGAAAAAGTATTTTAAACTAAAAGATGATTAACAAAGTTTCCTACTTACTCTAATGATAGCAAAAGAAGGTTTAAAAGTGCTTTTGATTCTCTAGATCACACGAAGTGCAAGAGAAAAGCATACACACCTTAACCCAAACTCATAAAAGCATGAAAATAATATTAATTCCTTGAAACCCTAGGTTATTTTATAAGAAAACTTAATCTAAATATTTGAAATTGCTAAAAATGGAATCTAAAAAACATTAGAAAAGTAACAGAAATCCTAAAAACCAAAAATGGAAACTTTGAGTTTGTAGGAAAAATTTATCTGAGACACACTTTCACACCCTTGTTAGCGTGTGCGCACTGTTTCAATTCTGCGTGCCTCTGTCGACGTGTGCGCACGCCATTGTAAAAATGACTGAAAACTAAAATAGATGAGCTAATGTGTGCACTTATAAAGAAGCGGGTGAGTGCTATTTCAACGCTTGCACTCCCCTGTCGAAGTGTGTGCCTCCTTGAATCCTGCAAGGAATATAAAAACACAAATTCTACCACTAAACTAGTTGAAACAACTATCTAGCTTGACAAAAGATCTAGAACTTTGAAAACTACTATATAACTTTGAAATTAATCTAAAATTCTTGAGAAACTAATCTAAAAATATTTAAAACTACTATAGAATGCTTGAAATTTAAACTAGAAAACTTGAAATTAATCTAGGAAACCCAGAAACTAATCTAAAAATTGAAATGAAAAACTTTGAAACTAAGTTAAAAATCTTTAAAAGTGAAGGCGATGGGGTATTCTCCCACCGGGTGTGCGAATGATGACACCTAAACTTTACAAATCAAATTTCATAACTAAACAAGGAAAGCTAACACCATCGCCATCCATCTAGCCAAGGTTTTAAGTCTAGGAATGTAACATTAAGATAGAAGCATAAAAGAATTCTTAACTTGTATGAAAACAATACAAAATCTAGCTAAGCATGCCTACTAAAATGCTTGAATTACCTATCATGGGCCTAAATAGACCTAAGAGGGCAATCAAAGGGTTATGGTTGCTACTCCAAAAAGGTGAAATGGCCTCTCCAAATGACTACTTAGTCATTTTGGATATCAATCTACTAACCTCATTGAAAGCTTTAAGCAAGGATTGAACTTGGCTATATATCATATTTATTATATGGGTAAGTGCACCAAGTTGGGGACCAAAAGGGGACTTAAGTGGACGCATTTTTCTCAAAAAAAAAAAACTTCAACTTGTACGAGTTTTTTGAAATAGTTACACTCAAAATTGGAAGATGTTGTAGAAATATGAATTGTAGAATTTTGAGTCTAGTTTCTAAGCTACTAAATTTTATTGAAAATGGATAAGTTTAAGTGGGTCAAACAACTAAAATACCAACAGATGCTCTTGTTTTTGTTAAAAAACATAATAAAGTGAATTTTGTGCCCCCACCATTTTTTTAGCACCATTTAGTATTTTTGAAAACCCTTTGGTAGAAAGATAGCTAGGAGCATCTAGTTTGGGCTCCATTTTTTTAGATTTTTTAGCGAATATTTTTTTTTTATGATTTTTCTAGTATATAAATTTTATGTTTTGAAAAATAATGGAGCTCCGACCATGCCCCCTAACTACCTCAAAAAATATCAAAAATTAGTTTTTTTATATGTATAGAACTATGCCTAGTTTGGGCTAGTATAAAAAAATTAAATTTCGATCACCCACAAAAAAGATACACCATGAAAGATAGACATATTTACACTTCAAAAATAGCTATAAAAAGCATAGTTAGAAAATAAATAATATGGAAACCTTATATTAGTCGAGAAAAATTTAAAAATTATATTTTTAGAAAGAAGAAACTTTACTCTGCGTCATGGTATAATTTTTAAAAATGGATCGATTGTTTTATTTTGATTTATCATAGAAGAAGTGGCATTTTACATTTTCTTGCAAAAACACATTATTTGCTATGTTTATGCAGTCCATGCCTCACGTTGTTTGTTTTTTATAATGTTTACACATTATGTAATGCATACATGTTTAAGTAACGCATACATGTTTTGTATACGCATGCACGTTTTTATTTTCTCTGTTTCCAAGACATGCCTCAAGCTTAGGGATCCAAACTAGATCCCAAGCCTTGAGGCATGGCTTGAAAAAAAGAGAAAATACAAAATGCATATATCATAATATATCGAATATATGGTCAAATTTAGAGAGGAAATTTTTATGAGTATGCAAGGCACACACATAGAGCTCAATGGTTAGATGAACAATAGAGCTCAATGGTTGGATGAACAATTCAAGTTAAGCGGGACACATTCCCACTTGGTACTATTGTTTTAGTAGTTGACTTATGAGATAATTACACATTCATGACCCACAAATGGAGGTTCGGTCTCAATATTATAACTCAATGCAAGTTTCTATTTTTGTGCATATAACATTCATGCACTCTCATAAAATCACTAAGCAAAATCAAAAATATTAAGAGAGTATCATTTCTACATCGGTGATGATCGGACACATTCTGAGAATATGTACAAGGGTGTTTCCGGGGTTTTATGCGAACTTGAATGAGAGGAACATTAGTTTCGATCAACATTACCTTTAGGTTGAACAACCGCACAACACAATTCAAGAATTCACGGATGTTTTATTGGCTAAGAAGGATGCAAAAAGAAGAAAATGTACAACATATCTAGAGTTTTTACTTGAGGTAGGGAATGGGAAAGGAAAGCATGATAGTGTAGGAGCATGTGTGAAAAGAGCACTTGCAAGAGAAGAGTTAAAGTTCAAAGATGGTGCTAAATTTACGAGATACGTAAAAACATTGTTGATTAGTGTGTTAAGAATATAGGCCATGAATCTCAAGAGATATCAATGGTTTATAGATATTTTTGGTTGATAGAGGAACAACATCTGTAAAACTTTGAAGATTGTATGACAGTTACAGGATCAAGTGATATGCACTCATTCCGTAGTTCAGATGCAAATTCTTGGACTATTTATACTAGGTGCATGACATGTTTTTATATATCATGCATTGATTTTGCGTGAAATGAATGTGAGTCACAGTAGTGGGTGGATGAATGGACTTGTAGACATATAATTCCACTTGACACACATCAAGTTTCATGAGCATTACAACTTGCAGGGTCTTCGATCAAATGAAAATATCACCCGACTTTGACCAAGTCTCTAATTTAATGTGAAAAGGTACATACATATATGTAAATGCCATGTTTTAGATTTATAAATTATTAAATGGTCAACTCTTAATGTATTTTTAAATTGACTAAATAGTTTTACTTTTTGATACATAGGGCACGTTTTTGTAGTTATTGCAATGGAATTTAACGAAGAGGGAATAGACTACTTCTTGTCTCGTTGTGTAGAGGGGAAAAAAATTGACTTCCATAGTCATTAATGGTGAAGACCTTGAGTATCACACTAGGTCGTGGTAGTCATTTGGAACTTGGCTTCGATGATATCCTATTAAAAAATCAAACATTTGGTTGTTTTAAGACTATGAAGTACATCAGAAGATACTTCACTATTCACATTTGGTCCTTGCAAAAATATTAAATTGATCAAATATCAAGGTCGGCCATCAAACAAGAATCTCTGAAGGTTCATGAATCGATCATGAAGCAATTCTTACTGTTTTCAAGAATAGAGTTAATCCTTGCAGTTCATTGGATTGAATTTGCAAAGGTATGTTCTTCATGAATTTAATTTGAATATTTACTTAAATGATTTTATTTAAAAAAATTATGATTTAAAATTCCATTTAATTGCTTACTAACACGTTTGTGTAGGTTAGTAGTGCCAAAAAAGCTTCCACCTTCACATCGTTGGCACTATCGGTAGAGATTTTATTATTCTTGAAGCCAAGCAAAGATAAGGGAAATTAAATATTAGAAAGGAATAACAAACAAAATTCTCATTTCACCACCTATATTGTATGAACCACCTATATTATTCAGGTGATTGGCAATGTACAACCTTACACTGACTCATTCTAAATGGATATGAATAAAACCACAATAGGATTTCATAGAGGGCCCTAACGTGGAGATCTTGGATCCGCGAAACATCTCTAGGTGCCATGGAGTCCGAGAAATCACTCGTCGAAGATATAGTGTGTTTTAGCCTCCGTGGCTCGTAAGGGACTACGCTCGGATGAGGTAGCTTTGAAAGCACGAGGAGTGTAGGTGACCAAAATAATACTCCACTAGCGTTCACTAGGCCACCCCAACGTGTTGGCGTAGTTGGTTCGGTCCCACGAGCTTCTATTTGCAAAATACAAAGACATCTAGCACCTTTTTTACACCGACTCGAGACTACACTATTATGCACCTTTGCAAACAATAGGACAGCAAGAGAACCAAATTGAGATGGATAAAACCACTATATAATTTTGTAGAGGGCTCTGACATGGAGGTCACGATTTGACGATACGTCTCTAGGTTTCACAAAGTCCGACAAATCACCCGTCGAAGATATGGCGTGTTTCGGCTTCAAGGCTCTTAAGGTACTACACCCGAACGAGGTAGCCCGAAAGCACGGGGAGCATAGGGAACCAAAATGAAGACTCCAATAGTGTTCACCAATACACCCCGACATGTTGGAATAGTTGGTTTGGTCCCACAAGCTACCGTTTGCAAAATACATCCTCTAACAAATGATCATATCTTGACTCATTGCACTATTTCATGTGTTTACAAATAATATGACAACAAGAGAACCACATGGACATGGATAAAACCATGAGATTATTTTGTAGAGGGATTCAACATGGAGGTCTCGATCTAACGAGGTGTTTATAGGTGCCACGAGTCCGAGAAATCACCCATCGAAGATATAGCGTGTTTCGGCCTCGAGCTCTTAAGGGACTATGCCCGAACAGGTAGCCCAAAAGCACGAGGAGCGTAGGGAACCAAAAATAATCCTTCAATAGCATTCACCTATCCACCTCGATGTTTTGGCATAGTTTTTGGTCCCACAAGCTTCCGTTTGCAAACTACAGTGTCGCGGCACCTTACACTCGACTCGGGCGCACTATTTCACATGTTTGCAAACAATAGGATAGCGAGAGAACTGAATGGAGATGGATAAATCCGTGAGAGAATTTCATAGAGGGCCCCAACATGAGGTCTTGGATCTAACGAGACATCTCTAGGTGCCACGGAGTCTAAGAAATCACCCGTCAAAGATATGGTGTGTTTTGGCCTCAGGGCTCTTAAGGGACTATGCCCGAACGAGGTATCCCGAAAGCACGAGGAGCGTAGGGAACCAAAAATAAGACTCCAATAGTGTTCACCTAGCCACCCTGATGTGTTGGCATAGTTGGTTCGGTCCCACAAGCTTCCGTTTGCAAACTACAATGTCTGGAATCCCTACATTGACTCAGACTGCACTATTTCACGCGTTTACAAACAATAGGATAGTGAGAGAACCAAATGGAGATGGAGAAAACCATGAGAGGATTTTATAGAGGGCCTAACATGGAGTTTTTTGATTTGATGAGATGTCTCTAGGTGCCACAAAGTTCAAGAAATCACCCATCGAAGATATAGCATGTTTTGGCCTCAGGGCTCTTAAGGGACTACGCCCGGACGAGGTAGCCCGAAAGCACGAGGAGCATAGGGAACCAAAAATAATCCTCCACTAGTGTTCACCTGGCCACCTCGATGTGTTGGCGTAGTTGGTTCAGCCCCACGAGTTTCTGTTTGCAAACTACAGCGTCTAATAGCCCGACATTGACTCAAACTTGTAGTATATTTTGCGCCTTTATAAACAATAGGACAATGAGAGAACTGAATGGAGATGGAGAAAACTATGAGAGTCTTTTATAGAGGGCCCAAACATGGAGGTATAGGATCTAATGATACTTCTCTAGGTTCCATAGAGTTTGAGAAATCACCCGTCGAAGATATGGCATTTTTGGCCTCAAAGCTCTTAAGGAATACACCCAAATGAGGTAGCCCAAAGCACGGGGACCATAGGGAACCAAAACAAAGCCTCCACTAGAATTCAATAGGCCACCCCGATGTGTTGGTGTAGTTAGTTCAGTCTAACAAGCTTCGGTTTGTAAACTACGGCATCTGGAAGCCCTACACTAACTCGGACTCCAAGATTTTGCGCCTTTGTAAACAATAAGACGGTGAGATAACTTAATTGATATGGAAAAAACCACGAGAGGATTTCATAGAGGGCCCCAACATGGAGGTTTCAAATTGGATGAGACGTCTCTAGGTGCCACGGAGTCGAGAAATCACTCGTCATAGATATATCGTGTTTTTGGCCTCGGGGCTCTTATGGGACTACGCCTGGGATGAGGTAGCCCGAAAGCACGGGGAGTGTAGGGAACCAAAAAAAAATCCTCCACTAGTGTTCACTAGGCCACCCCGACATATTGGCGTATTCGGTTTGGTCCCACGAGCTTGTTTGGAAACTATAGCGTCAGGTAGCCTATACTTGACTCGAGACTCCAGTATTTCATGCCTTTGCAAACATTAGGATAGTGAGAGAACTGAATGGATATGGAGAAAACCATGAGAAGATTTCATAGAGGGCCCCAAAGGAGGTCTCGGATCGACGAGATGTCTCTAGGTGCCATGGGGTCTGAGAAATCACCTGTAAAAAATATAGCATGTTTTGGCCTCATGGCTCTTAAGGACTACACTCGAACGAGGTAGCCTAAAAGCACAAAGAGCGTAGGAACCAAAACAAATCCTCCACTACCATTCACCCGCCACCACTGATGTGTTGGCATAGTTTGTTTGGTCCAACAAGCTACTGGTTTGCAAAATATAGCCTCTAGCAGTCATACATTGACTCAAACTCCAGTATTTTGCACCTTTACAAACAATAGGACAGTGAAATAACCGAATGGAGATGGAGAAAACCGTGAAATATTTTTGTAGAGGGATTCAACATGGAGGTCTTGGATCTGATGAGATGTCTCCGTTGTCACGAGTCCGAGAAATCACCGTCGAAGATATGGCTTGTTTTGGCCTTAGGGCTCTTAAAGGACATATTGACATCTTCACCTAATTTTTTTCTTCACAATATTCATTTTCATCTAGATTTTAAGACTAAAAATTTATATGGCCTTCAACTTATTTTTGGGCACAAACAACCTTTTGGAATGTCCAAAAAAATTCGGCTCTTCATTCTTTGTTTGATTGAAGATATTCATTCTTTCAAAATGAATAGTTAGAACATTGGTGGTCTTCCTAAAAAAACTAAGTTCATAGTCCACATAGTTGCATCATGTGGAAAAATCATTGAACATTGGTTTTTTCCTCCAGCCGTGATTTCAGGCTACCTCATCCAAGCGTAGTCCCTTAAGATCCCCGAGGCCAAACCACGTCATATTTTTGACGGGTGATTTCTCGCACTCCGTGGCACCTAGAGACGTCTCGCCAAATTTTAGACCTCCACAACGGGGCCCTCTAAAAAATACTATCATGATTTTCTCCATCTCCATTCGGTTCTCTCACTCTCCTATTTTTTTCGGATGCACAAAATAGTGCGATGAGTCGGTGCGAGGTTACCAAACGTTGTAGTTTGCAAACGGAAGCTCGTGGGACCAAACCAACTAGGACAACATGTCAAGGTGACCAGGTGAATGCTAATAGAGGATTTTTTTTGGTTCCCTATGCTCCACGTGCTTTTGGGCTACCTCGTTCGGGCATAGTCCCTTAAGAGCCCTAAGGCCCAAACAAGCCATATCTTTGAAAGGTGATTTCTTGGACTCTGTGGCACCTAGAGATATCTCGTTAGATCTCGAGACCTCCATGTCAAGGCCCTCTACAAAATCCTTTCATGGTTTTATCCATCTCCATTCGGTTCTCTTGTTGTTCTATTGTTTGCAAACACACGAAATAGTGTAGTGCCAAACATTCTAGTTTGCTAACTAAGCTCACAGATGAACCAACTATGCCACCCGATCGGGTGGCCAGTGAACACTATTGGAGGCTTCATTTTGGTTCCCTACACTCCCCATGCTTTTGGGCTACCTCGTTCGAGCGTAGTCCCTCAAGAGCCCTAAGGCCCAAACATGCCATATCTTCGACGAGTGATTTTTCAGACTCCGTGGCACCTAGAGACATCTCGTCAGATCTGAGACCTCCATGTTGAAGCCCTCTACAAAATCCTCTCTTGGTTTTCTCCATCTCCATGTGGTTATCACGTTGTCCTATTTTTTACAAAGACACAAAATACTAGAGTCCGAGCCCAACAGGGGTCAGCGACGTTGTAGTTTGTAAACGGAAGCTCATGGGACCTAACTAACTACGCCAACACGTCAGGGTGGGCAAGTGAACGCTAGTGGAGTCTTAATTTTGGTTCCCTATGCTCCCATGCTTTCAGGATACCTCGTCCTGGTGTAGTTCCTTAAGAGCCCCGAATGACTAGATTGGCTTAAGAATGAATTTGATAGGGGTATGTCTACGAACACACGGGAGTTATCAATCTCCTAGTAAATCTTTCTTGCTTAGTTCTAGATGGGATTCAGCTAGCCTATGGCTTAGTGACCTTCCATTTATTGATAATTTATGCTATGATAAACCCATGTATGCTTTCAAAAGTGCCTTCAAAAGGATAGGGGTAGTCATCAAGCCTAGTGAAGGGTGTGATGTGATTTCAAAATAACTTGAAATGCCTATGATTTAAAGGTAATAACATGAATTGGACAAGATTAGACAATAAAGAATCATTAAGTGTCCGAATCAAAATGTCATTGCATCTAGAGACATTCTCAAGCTTTGGAGTAATATATCCGGAGAGACATTCTCAAAATACCAATAGATGAAAGGAATCAAATTGTGACGACTCTTGGGTGTTTTAACAAGGGAGAAGACTACAAAGCATAGAAGAATGTAGTAAGTGCATGATAAGATAGGAACGAGTACAAAGAGACCATGATCAAGAAGAAGCACAAGTAAGGTAAATACACATATACACATTGATAAATTGAATGAATAATTACTCAGATTAGGTAACTCTTTATATACATACATTATATAAATATTGATTTCCAAATTTTGATGCATATTATACATTGAAAATTCTAGTACATGTACATCACCAATAAATGAAAAAATAATCCATAATGTCTTAAATATTGTCAAGTGCACATCATATTAGTTTCATGAGAAAATAATCTTAGAAATGTAAGGTCTTATACAAAATTATCAAGTTCCAAATAGTATTATAATGTGCATAATAAATACAAAAATTCCCAAATAGGTCATATACCATCAAGTTTAAATGCCATAGAGGCGTACATACAATGCCATGCACATAGGACGTACAAAAACAATGTCATGTAAGACATATATTTCGTACTCATCAAAATCTATCCCTCTCTTGGCCTTTCTCAAAGAAGGCCCTCCCTTAGACGAAGATGGAGATCCATGAGATGACTTTGGATCGTCCGAGCCCATGCTTCGAGTCCTCTTTCATTGAATACTCTCTTGTAAATGATCATGTAAATGTAAACAATGTTTTTTTGTCACAACTTGATTTATATATGTTTTCAACATGTATTTAAGACCATGCTAGAATGAAAGTATTTACATAAATACACAAACTTACTGCAATTTTTCGATTACACCGAATTTGCATCTCATGCTCAGATGAGTCATCGAGAGCTCTTGCAGTACGAATGGGGGTATAGAGATGACGAGATGGAGGAGTTCATGCCATCGAAGTCAAAATGGAGGGGGTTGAAGCTCCCTACATACACATAAGATCAGAAAATCTAACATCAAAATTAGCAAAAATAGAAATAAGTACATGTATGTACATACTGACAATATTTTAACTAATTTTTAATATAGAACTATTTTTTTACCCTACCGCTGTGAATCAAATGAACAGGGTTACTACTGTCATAGGTAATTCCCGCATATACACAATGAAGGACATTATTAACATAATTTAATAATTCTACAATGAAAGACATTACTAACATGTAATTCAACATAATATGAATTACACGAGAAATTTAACAAATTTTACGTGTTGTTTGAATACCTCGGTGAGTTCTTTGTATAGATGAAATCATAGCAGCAAAACCTTTATATACTTATCACATAGATGGTGTGGTTTCTAGTGAAGTCAACATCTTTATCAAACATGTATATCACGTGAGCTAGATGGACATACAAGAACATACATATATTTGACTTCAAAACTAATATATATATATATATAGACACACACACACACACACACACACACACACACGTATGTGAAAATTTTACATAATTAACATTCTAAATTACCTCTCGTGAATGTATGTGTATGCATGGTGCTCGCCTTTGTGGTCGGGATGAAGATGCGCCTCCCACGCACTATAATATCAATGCATATACATGTACAAATACAATTATTTCAAAAATTTAACATATATAAGTAAATCAAGTACTCCAAACATTTTGTAACACACATAACAAAACATAACAAATTTACCTGTGAAGGTGATGTCGATGAATGTAATCCAAATGTCTCACTCAAAAGGACATCTGACATAGTGACATTATTGTGTGCACCCCTAGCACCAGTGCACCAAAATCAAAATCAGTATGCATGAAAGTATTGTCCTCCTCGGGCCCCAAACATATGCTACCACATGACAAGAAAAAATGTGGCCTCATGCTAGTACTCCTTGAGGGAATACTCTGTGTACCTCCACGAGCATCTAGCTTAGAAATCTCCCTTGTATGTCGAACAAGGGTCACAGATAGCCCCTAAAGCGCGTGGAGTGTATCAATCTCTATTGTCTCCTTCACTGCTTGAGGGACAATCTAAGAGTGAGGGGGCTTCACGTGGCAGGGAAATCTACCCTACTGCATAGGTGCACATTGTGCACCTAGTCGATCCTGTGTAAATCCTTTTCCTCGGCCCTGGAAATCTCAGAAATCAAAATAATTTGGGATCTCGTTGAGGATAAACTCACAATAGAGTTTTCTCGAAAAGTATAGTGGCTCCTCATTATTATTACAAGGTGGAAAATCAAACACCATCCACCATCGGTCCCAAAAATTATTTTTAATCAAATTATTATTGCACCAATGGATGGGAAACTATTTACATGACAACGGAACAGGAAAATTAGTGCGTGGGTCCATGAATAAGGTGCATATGAGGTCTTTTGAAATTTATTTTTTCTTTACATCCATTTATGACAATTTGTTGGAATAATAAACCCTACAACCCTCTTTGTAAGTTGTCCAACGATCAATTTTCCACATTGCCGCATCAATTTGAACAAGTAATGCCTCCAATGTGTTTGTAAGAGAGGTACGGTGGGGGTTTGTAGATTGTGAATCCCTCATTGTTTTGATTAAATCCTCAATTTCAATTTTATTTTCAACTATGTGGGCTACTAAATCTTCTTGACTACCTGGGGATGTTGAGCAATTATGGGAGTGTTGGGAGGGATGACAGGAATAGCAGGGTTTGGTTGTGGTTGATTCCCTCAACCTCTAACTATAACAATAAAAAATATGTATTCAATTCAAATTTTAATCTATAATTATCATATTTCAATGTAATTTTGAGAAAAGAATTGTGCTTACCTCTTCTCCATGGCGCCATCGTCAATTCAGATCTTCCCGGTGATCCAGAATGATCCTTTGAGCTTGAGATCCAGCTGAATGAAAAAATGTGAGGGCACGGTTAAGCTCTGAAACTCGCGTTTGAGGGAGATAAAATGATAGAGGCTTAGGCCTCTTTTTTGTTTATAATAGGCATAATGCATATGTGTTATGCTTGAAGAATCTCAAACTTGAAAATTGAAAACGTGATTGCATTATAATAGAACACGTACGCGCTTTTCTTTTTTGCATTCTTGTCCACTTTATGGACCCCCAACTTCATGCACTTACCCATATAAGATCCAAATCAAAGCATGGTGTAAAATATAAAGGAATGAGGTGCACCCTTTTTATAGTTTTCCTTTTGGGAGAAACTTATATTTTGGTACATGTGGGACTAAAAGCCCCAAATTAGATTAGAATTTCCAATCACGATTAGGCCTTACTAATCGCAATTAGTGAATTACCAAGTGATTAAGAGGTGTGAAGCCTTAATCAACCGCTTAGGGTTAACTAGGACGTTAGGATAAGCTTTTGAAGCTTGTTGAGATGTCAGGAGGTGAATGGGTTGATTTTGAGTGGTTGGAAGAGGGGTTTGATTCAATACTAGGGTATATTGATCAAATCAAGGGAAAATACGCTTAATTAGCTTATAATTTCTAATTGTCTATTTTGAAGAGGATTTTGACTTACGATTCATCGTAAAGTGGCATCCTGAATGCGAAAGGGGTTACGCAATCAAAAAAGAATTGTTAATTGGCTAAAGTGGTAAGAAACATTAGATAATTAGCAAATATCACTAATTATAACGGAATTGGCAAAAATGAGAGTGATTTGTTTGCATTTTGGCAATTAGATTGCAAAAGTGAAATTTAGGTGTCTGCACCTGCATACGTTTTAGTGCAAAAATTATGATTTTTTTATCCAATTTTTTTTTTAAAAGTAGTTTTTTCTAAACTCCATTCTACTCACACTCAAAAAAACTAAAAATTACTTTTTCTCAAAGTTATGGGTTTGCACACACACAAATATTTCATTTTTGAGATATGTTCACTTTGAAAATTAATAAAAATATATATATTCATCCAAAAATTATAAAAAAATAGTGGGACCTCGTACATGATCTTAGCTAACTTTCTACATAAGTGATTTGAGAAAAAAATTATATATCTCAAAAATGGGGATGCACACACAATAGGTTCTTATCTTTTTACACAAAAATAGACATACATTGTGTGCACACCTCATTTGACCCTCTTAATCTCAACCATTTTTAAAAAACAATAGTAGTTTAGAAACTAGATTTTGAGATCTACGGTATTTATTCTTATCACTTTGTAAAATTTTGAGCATAGACATGGAAAATTATTCGATGAAGTTCAAGTTTCGCTGATTTCATAAAAAAAAGTGTCCCTTTTTATCCCCCATCTCCATGCACTTACCCATATATGTCTTCTCTATTATTATTTTTCTCTACATCTTCTAAGAAGTACTTATCTATATGCCATTTTTATATTAAAAATAGCCTTCTCTTTCAAAACCTTTCAATGTCTCAACAAGAGCCTCACATACTCAACCTATCAAGGTAATCCTTTCTCTAGGACTAATTGATTTAGATGAGAATGAGGGTAGCAATTGAATGGGTGTCTAACTCCCTAACTATGGATTAATAAGCCATACTCAAATGGACATATACATGGAATTAAGAGCACATGTAATCACACACACTCTTTATCGAATCCAACACAATGTTATAAAAATTTCATTATGCACACATATTCTTACACTCAATTTATAAGATTACGAAAGTAAAGTACATGAAGTTTTTTTACATTGTATATCATGGAATTGATACTCTCTCTCTCTCTACTCCTAAATTTATTCTGCACATTATCTTTTAAAATAAAATCCCTTCCAAGAATTCAAATCTCACTGACACTCCCTGACATCCTAAATTGTCTCTTCAAACTCCTAGGAATGTCGAAAAAAATCAACTAGGGAATCTTGATCGTTCTAGGTCGTTAATTTTTTTGTTTCCTCACGGGTGAAAATATCACTCTAAACAAAGTGACCATTGTGTAACCATTGCAACAATTACAAAATATCCCCATTTATGAAAACTGACTATTGCAAAATCACCTTGGGAGTTTCTAATCACTACTTAAGCTAGACTAATTTTTTTGTAATAGAAAAAAGCTGAGACCTTTCTAGACCATAATTTTTGTGTATGACCTCGAAATCAAGTGTCACTTTTTAAAATGTGTAACTATTTGAGGAGAATCAAATAATGTAATAAAGTTTCAATTTTTAGATGTTTTTTATGCACATTTTCCCTCCTCCGAGACTTGTCACTTTTAGCCCTTGTAATATCAAGAATAGGCTTTATCCTAATTAAGAAATATTAATTTGTGTAAAGATTAAATAGGAATTAAATAGTGTAAACAATAATCATGTACATGCTAAAACATGTCTAGATAAATATGATAATACCACAACCATATGTGAGCTAAGTAATGTACGTGCAAGTTAGGGTCGAAGATATTTCACCAATTTTAGATTAAGAAAGACTAGTAATTATTTACAAGTGTGTCGAAGGATGTGTAGAGTGTCATTATGTTGTTTTGAAATTCTAGAAGTGTGAATTTGAGAGAAATACAAAGTTACATGTATTAGACAAATTCGCATGGGAGGGTTTTCGCATGATGGATGGATTTATCTTCTATAGGGCTAGGCTAGATCTTACCTATGGCATTGTGTTATTTAATGTTTGTAGCTTCACTTTCTATGACTAAAATTCCATTATCAATATTTTGCAGTATAGGATTCTTTCTTCTTCTTATTTTATTGGGGACTTAAAAAGGGTTAGTACAATTGAGTTGAATTGCCCCAACAATGCCTACATAAAAATAATCTAAAGAGACCTCGAACCCTAATATATCCTCACCGATGTATGTTTATAAGATGTATATCATAATGTGTTTTAGAAATGAAGACTTGTTATGACCTAGGAGACTTGGAAACGATCTTTGGTATGTGAAATATAGCTTGTGAAATGGATTAGGAAAGCCATGTAGGATGTATGAAGACTTAGTGATGGATGATGCGCTTGAGAGAGTTATTTAGCAAGTGGATGCTTTATTTCGATCTCCTTGGAAGTCCTTAAAGATGTTAGACTAGAGGCCCTTCACATGGATTGTGTGAATGTGTTTTTATAAGTGATTTTTGCAAAAAAACCACTCAATTGATATGAGGCTAAATGGGGTAGGTAACTTATGAATTTGAAAATGTGACCGCCAAAGCTTTGAGAGATGAAGTTTTCGATTAAGAAAAATTTTCGAAACAAATTTATTTATCATGGTTGATGTTATCCTAGCGAAGTGAAAAATGCAATGTTTGTTTGAAATGTTGGCCATATGTCTAAAGATGTGTTCTATATTCTAAAAGTAGCATTTTGATTATCGGTGATGGGTAACAAGTTTGGCTTGATTGTTGAAAGTTTTGATTGAGAAATATGTGTGTAGAAATTAGTCAATTAAAATTACAATGACATGAATGCCAAGAATTAATTTTCAAATGTCATTGGTCCAAATTTAAGTATCTACATTTGACCCCACTTTAATCTAGTAATTGAAAACTGTTTAATTAAAGTAAATAACTTTAAATTCAAACCTCCCAGAAAGACATGGCCTACACGAGATTAGAATGTGTGTTCCTTACTCCTTCCTTTAACAAAGTTTTCCCCTAGTGTCATATGTGACGGAATATTAATTCAAACATAAATCTAGAATGATGGAAATTGGGCCTATTGTGTGAAGCCATCCAAAGAAATTATGTCTGCATAAGTGAAACCTCTCTTTAGCAATTGTGCCTACTAAGTGGAGCTCTTCGTAAAAATTATGTTTGTTAAGTGAATCCTTTTTATAACAATTTATCCTACTAAATGAATCCATATAAGTGTCATTAATTAAAATTCATGTAAATTTTATGATGTACTTGATCTATGTAAATCTTGTGATGCAATGTATCGAATAACTATGTGCATGTCATCATACGATGTAATCTAAAGCATTGTATTTTAATCCTACATGAATATTTTATTAAAAAAACTCATAATATGCCCATTTTTAAGGTGAGGGATGTTTTAAAGGATAAGTTAGCTTAAAACTTAGTTTTAGTCATATAAAATTGGATAAGCAACATCATCAATGATATAAACCCAAAGTAGTGTATCAACTAACATAGTACAATGTGTATAATCCATAAGATAGAAGCACATGTATGTTATAACATTTGTAAGATTGGAGCATTTCAATTATAATAATGTTTATCATTATAGGAGTTAAAATGTCATGATAGTAATCGTGATAGATAAGCATTAAACACAAATGATGTATAGAGTTCATAAGATAGAATAAATCCAAACTCAATGATGTTTATGTATCATCTAAGGATTGAAACATGCCATGAAAGATTTTTAAAAATTTCAAAATATTCAACAAGATAACATAGCAATGATAGAATGAGTAGCATGATCACAACACACAACTCGACACCTAATGGATTCATAACAACCTAGGATACCATATAACACAACATGACATTATAGGCACATCATAAAGTGATATGAGTGAAAGGAAACAAAAAACTTGACCAATGTTAGTAGTGTTATTTGTTAGTTCGAGTATTGCAAGAACAAGCATACAACAAGAAGCAATGTAAATTCAAGTGTGTAAAATTCATTATGAAGTGTAACAACTAGTCGTATTATGCAAGCAATGTCATAATTGTGAAGTGTAACAACCAATGTGCCCGAAGCAATGTGAGATAATAAATTTTTAACATTGTACAATAAGAAATGATAAAAATTTCATGTACTAAGGAATGATAAAATACATGTAATAAGCAATGTCATAAGAGGCAAGTATACCAATCAACGTGCCTAGAGCAATGTGTAGTAAACAATGATCTAATTGTTATTGTATAGAAATCAAAAGTTCCATGAGAAATATGTAGCAACCAATTATCTATCAAGTCAAATATTCTAAAAGTCAATGAATAAGAAGAGATGTCAACAAACAATGATCTTAGTGAGAATCAATTGCACGGTCATAGAGCCGAAATGCAATCAAATAATGTTTTTCAATTGTGTCAATAATCCATGTCTATCAATCAATATGTACAAGACACATTGTGTATCAAGGCAATGTATGTCATAACCATGTGCATCTAATGGAAATAACTCAAGCAAGTTTAGGAATATGTAATAGGATGTTTGATCATATCACAGGTATAGCAAGTAATATGTCATAGGATGTTTATTTCATTCTAAGGATATAACATGTGGTGTATTGTAGGAAAAAGAGGGGTAGTATGCCCCTAATGTGAATGAGCATAAAGAAAAATATAAATAAAGAACTAACATGTTTGATCCTATCACAAATATAGCAAGTAACATGTCGTAGTATGTTTATTTCATTCTAAGGATATAGCACGTGGTGTATTGTAGGAATAAAGATTGGTAGTATGCCCCTAATGTGAATGAGCATAAAGAAAAATAGAAATAGCAACTAACATGTTTGATCCTATCACAAATATAACAAGTAACATGTCGTAGTATGTTTATTTCATTCTAAGGATATAGCACGTGGTGTATTGTAGGAATAAAGATGGGTAGTATGCCCCTAATGTGAATGAGCATAAAGAAAAATAGAAATAGAAATCACGCATAGAAAATCCATCGAATATGAGTAAATAGAGCATGGAGCACACAAATCTAACAAGAAAACTTGTCATTATTGAGCCCAAACTTTGCACAACTTTTCGTAGTTTTTGCTCTATCAAGTGCTTCACCTCAGAAAGTTGCCTTCATATTTGGGAATTCCTTGTCCCAACTGTCTTTTCTATAACCACACAGATTTTCATACATTTGTTTTGGTTTTTCACCAACTCGGACCCTTTCTCCTGAGCCTTTTATGTAGAAGAATTTATTTTAGGGGACCAGCCTATGCTTCTTGCAAAATTCACACATATTTGGCATAATTTGAGTGTATATGCGCTTCTTTATCTAGAAAGAAAGAAATGTTACTATTTTGGTTAACTTTGCAAAGTGGACATTTGATTTTCTACTTATATCAAGGTTGTGACAATTTCTAATGTTTGTAATAAAGTGGTTGAGGAGGTCACACTTCTCCAAACATGCTAGAACATTTGGGAAATGCTCCCTACATAGTTGCTCATGTGCCTCTATCTTTGCCTTCTAAGGATAGAACTATGTGAGGAACCGATGAAAGGCATTCTCATCACCACCAACACTATTGGACTAGCTAGTCTACTACCCTAGAGTTAGAACCCTCTAGTTCATCTCGCTTAAATTTGAAAATATCTCACCACAGGGCCTTGATTTGATGACATTCAAGTTAATGCACAAGACACTCACAAATGCAAAAGTAAACAATGTTTCCATACCCGAAAGTGGCAACTTTCCATATAAGGGTTGGTTAGGCCAAACAGGATGACCAAGATCAACCATGGACTTTGGGGCATAATACCATGCCGCGAATAATTTGTGAATAGTCTATAGATCTATTTCATTCCTCAAATTTAATTTCAAAAAAAAAAAAAACTCGATACTCGTATATGAAGATAAATAGATATTCCTTTGTTCACTTTGTTACATACAAACATGTAATAGTGCTACTTACACATGTTAGATGGTGTGGAATAAAGAATAATTTATGAACTATGGCTACTATAATGTCATGAATTTAATTTAGATCACCCTTAAAGGTTAACACCAAGAAAACCCGAATGTGCCCAATGCTCTTGCAGCATCTATGATAACTCCTAACCCCACTAAAACTTTGTTGTAACATCCTCTGCGCAATTTATAGATTGAACCAGGGCATATAATAGCATCTTTGCATCCGAATTCCTTTGTTCGTGTTGGAGTTGGGATGCATAGATTTCTCAATCCAAATAGTTCACATCCACCTCTTCCGCACTTGATTGTATTTTGACTTGTTAACTGATTGTTTCTCATATCTCGATGTACTTCTTCGACTATGTAGACCTTCTTGACTTCAAGTTTGAATTGGTGTCTACTCCAGGAGAGAAAATTTTCACTTCTGAACTTGTTATTTTCTCGTGAGCATGAAGAGCCTCGACTTTGTTACACAATAGATTGTTTGAGAATAATTTTAAAAAGGGGAGACATATATATATATATATATATATATATATATATATATATATATATATATATATATATATATATATATATATATATATATATATATATATGTAGATACATATACATGTAGATACATAAAATGTAGATATATATACATGTAGATACATATACATGTAGATACATATATATGTATCTACATATATATGTATATACATATATATATATATATATATATATATATATATATATATATATATATATACATATATATATATATATATATATACATACATATATGTATAATATATACATATATGTATATATACATATATACATATACATATATGTATAATATATATATATATATACATATATGTATGTATGTATATATGTATATATATATATATGTATATATATATATATATATATATATATATGTATATGTATATGTATATACATATATATGTATATGTATGTATATGTATATACATATATACATATATATATATGTATATATATATATATATGTATGTATATGTATATATATATATATACATGTATGTATATGTATATGTATATATATATGTATATACATATATGTATATACATATATATATATATATATATATGTATATGTATATACATATATATATATATATATATATACATATATATATATATGTATATATATATAGAAAATATATTTTAAGAAACTTATATGCAAATCGGGTTAGGGTTGTTTGATTTAAAACAAAATTTATATAAAAGAAATTATATAGTAATTCGGCCCATATGGGCTTGTGCGGCTACATAGGAAATTTATATGGGCATGTATGTTTTTAAACAAAAAAACAAATATTCCGTAAATTTCCAAGTATTACAATATGGTTTTGTTGTGTTTTCGGTACGTCAAAATGTGGGTGTTACAAATTGATCTGGATTCAGTATCGTATCTCGAAGGGGTTCAATTGTCTTTGAGAGGAAACTATTGCCGTTGTTTTTTTAATTTCCCCAATGGAGATGAATTGACAACTGATTTAATGTTGTACTTGCAACATTTAATGCAATGTGTCAACATTTCATAATTATAAAGTTTAAATTATAGTATATGAAAAAATTTAAAATCCCTGTTTTTATTAATAGAAAATTGTTGAGATGGTTATAATTTATTTTCAGCCAATCAGAAAAATCAAATTAATTTTTAAAAAATCAAATAAATATATAATATTGAAAAACCATATACAAATGCTATAAAATGTCACATGCATCATTGTGATTGGTGAGGCTAAAAAGTTAAATTAGTTTTTGAAGCCTATATACACTTGCCTTCGAGAGGATAAAAATAACTTGAAATATATGGGAAACATACAAAGTCTGATTTATTATTTTAAATGGTATTTGTTTACATCTTAAAATATTAAATTTATTTATTCATGTTGGATATAAATTATAGTTTGAAATGTAATATCTTTAGAAAACATTATTTTCAGTTTCCCAACAATAAAATAGTTAATAGAAAAGTTGAATCCTATACTCTTGTTATTTTGAGCTCCTCTATAGTGTTTGGTAGGATATAATTCTTATGGTGTAGTGCTTTTCCTCTATCTTCCATTTGCGAAGATCAAGTGGATTGTGGAGCCGCTTTTTCTTTAATTTTAGAATCCATGGCACTAATCACACCACTTATTGCTTCATCAATAATGTCTATTTTACTCCTGAGAATTTCTATAATTTCAGCAGGTGTCATCTGAGCCCCTTGAGCAATTTTTTCTTCCACGAGGATAGAAGTCATGAGTTTCTATCCTCAAATAATTGAAGGCAAGAATTTTAAATACAATGAAATTACAATAGGAGAGCTCAATGTGCACGTCCATCCTCCTACATCTGAGGAGAGCAGGATCAAGATGTTCTAAAGATACGCTCCTCCCCACAACAAGACCACAATCCATCTGTGAAATTAAGCAAACCAGAAAGAGTGACTTGACTGCGGAACTCATTTTGTTTTATATCCTTCCATCCTTTTCCAAACATGGCACTCTCACTTATTTGACATTTTGGTGAGCTCTAAATCATAGATATCATATTTCATGTAGTTAGCTACAGCAGCAATGAAGCTTGATTTTCCTGTTCCAGGAGGGCCATGAAGAAGGTATCCGCGCTTCCACGCACGCCCAATCTGTCTAAAAAATTCTCTACCTTCCTTGAAGCGATCAAGATCGTTCAGAATCCTTTCCTAAAGGAAAGGATCTAGTGCGAGGGTGTTGAAAGTGGAAGGATGCTTGAAAGGAAGATCCTAATTCCATCCTTACCCAAACATGGCACTCTTACAGCTATTGGTGTACAGGCTGAGCTCCCTGTTGCGTAGTTTCATTTCAGCAGCTGTATCAGACACATGCTTAAGATAAGCCTTAAGCAAGTTCTGATCAACTTTGTTAAATTTTAGAGTATAGTTGTGTCTCTCTATAATTTCTTGATAAAGAATATCTTGGCTTTTGTGTTGGCTCCAGCACATTCTTACTCCTTCAAAGATATCATGCATTACCTTCTCGCTATCAGGAGAGATTCCCACCTCTCTCGCATCCCGCTCCCGATACTCTGTTAAATTTCAAGCTTGTCCCACACTGTTCAGATTTCTCACATATATTTCTGCATCTGTATACAATTCGTTGTTGTTTATTCCATGCTTCCCTTTGAATTCTGGAACGTTCACGCAACAATACAAATTCACATAATCACAAACGCGCATTATCCATAACAAATGTAAAGACTCCTATAATGGAAAATATCTTGGCGACCAGTGCTTCCAATTCCACCGCCATTCTCCTCCACAACAAAATCAGATTATTGCTTGAGCCTCTCATGTTTAGCCAAAGATCGTTAGTTTATTGTTCCAGAGAAAGAAATACCTTTGATTTTATAGGGTCGAATTAGCGTTTCAATCTCGCCGTTTCAAATCAGAAAGTTAATCCTGTGCTCTGTAACCAAACAAAACAAAATTATTATTTCTCATTCTAACAATCCGGTTCTTTGTCTTTTACCTAAAATTCTTTTATAATTATGTGATTCACAAAAAAAGATCATTATTGATTTTATATCTGTGTTAATATTAGTAGTTTATAAAAATTTAATTGACGGGAATAATTAATGGCGAGATGAGTATGTTTTTCGTTTAACCTTCTTTTTCTTCTTGTGTAGTCTTCAATGTGATTTGGAATTATTTTTTCTAACTCTAAAAATCCTTATTCATCCTCTTATTGACTTGTTATTATTCTTCATAGGGTTTTGGTTTAATTCGTTTGAACCACTTTCTTTTATTTATTTGTTTTTTTCCTTTTTCATGTCCTTGTTGTGTGGTGGTTTACACATTTTGTCATTTTTATGTTATAAGGAAGTGGTCATCTTAGTTTCATTTTTCTATAGAAAATGTTTGAAATGGGTGTTTCCAGATATTGGCCTATATTTGTCGAGTTTTTTTTCTAGATGTGTGTTTGATTGAATAATAATAGGGTCCTAATTTTAATTGAATAATTTATAAATACAATAGTGCACTAGCGCATTTAATACACAAGAGCACACATAGAAATCATATTGAACTTGTAAGAAAATAATCTTTTATATTTCACAAGCATCCCCATGCCAAAAAAGCACAATTCAAAATTTAAACATATAAAGAAGCATGAAGATTTTATTAATTGTTTGCATCAAAATGGTTAAGGGTTGAGACATTTCATTACACAAGAATGCTTACTCAATGCATTATTCTTGTATGTTGATTGCCACTACATTCTCCAATTGAAAAAGTGTGCATTTTCTTTGGTTTAGCATATGCCCCAAAGCACATCTATTTTCCTTACATATGATTTAACCCTAGAGATCAAATTAGGTTTTGAATAATGACAACGTCCCAATGACAATAGAGGATTCAAGAAAAACACACATGGTTTTCAAAGCTTAAGGACCAAGGAATATATTCACAATTTTTTAGAGTCTAACACAAGTGTCATTTTCATATCATATGAAATCAATCATGATCATTCTTTAGTTTGAGTTTTCTAGGTTCAACTAGCCTTCATTGATTGGGCACGGGCACATTCTTGTTGTCCGCCACATATGAATATTTATAAATTCATGCAAAACTAAGTATTGTCCTACAAATAAGGTGATTACCTCGAGTTCTTTAATTATTCCTTTTTGTCTATAATCTAGTCAATATCAATACAATTGAGTCCTTCTCTCGATAAATAATTTATTTTCATTTAATTGCAATATGTTATGGTTATTGTAATCTATCATTAGTGCAAAATAGTTTAGTGTAATATTTAAGACAATGAAAGTGATCAATTCATAAGGTTAAATCAATGTAATTGTGATGTATTGAAGTTGTAAGAGCAACAATTATTATTTTCCAAGAGCATCCTGTACTCAAAAGTAGAATTCAAGCATTTAGAGAGCATTCTAACATTTACTAGTTGTTTTACATCCATTGAAAAATAAAGGTTAGTAAACTTGCATGCATTGAGAACATGGGATTCAAAAACCAAAGCATTACCTATCACGTGATTTCATATTGGGGTTTTAAATATAAGTCAAAACGGACCCAATAGATTGCCTCATATTGAGGGCTATACGGGTTTAAAGTTCAAAGGTTTTTAAATATATATTAGGGTTGAGGTATGTGGAATAGTGGGGAGGATGGAGGAGGAGTTGTCGTAGAGTGGATGAAGAAACCCTAAATTAAGATCATTTTCATTGTGTGTTTTTTCATACTAGTAACATGGTTTTTTTAGAGAAGTAACATATTTTTCTAGAGTAATAAGACTGCATAACTCTCAAATGTTCAAGGACGTCCTTCATAGTATCATTTCTAAAGTATATTTCTTATCATTCGATTCAAATTTTCTTGGATAAAGGATGCCATGAATATTAATAGATTTAACTCACAATAATAATTTTAGTTGATTTATTTATAAGACCCAAACAATATTTATCACCGCTAAACAATTCAAAACAAACTCTTCCAAAGTTAATATTTGTTTAGCCCCTTAGTAAATAAAAAGGTCACTTTATTTAAATATCCCCTAAGCAATTAAGTGCACCCATTTTAAATTATAACACTATGCTACTTTCCACTTAACTTAAATAAGGTACTTTATCATAAAACTTCTCTAAGGTCACTCACCTAAATTTATCCACCCCATGTAATAAACTTAACCTACCCATTTATTAATTTTCACCCCATCCCGCTTAAATCTCATAACTAAAAAAAGAGTAGGGTTCATTCTTGGCCCTTGGATCAATTAAATCCAAGCCATTGATCCTTGAGATCTTAGAGATTTCCTAATCCTCCACTAAAGGCTTTCTATTCTTTTCTTTTCTTTGTTTGTTTGCTTTTATTCCTATCTTTTTGTTTGTGCAAGTAGGATTTGGGAGGAGGAGGAAGAAGGATGGAGTGGGAAAGAACTCCATTCCATAAAGAAGAATATTCTATTTTCTTTTATTTATGTTGGGGATTATTATACCCTACATGGGTTTCCTTATCTTCTTATTTTTTACAATTTCGATTGCCAAAAATCAGATATTTTATCTTTGTTTGAGAGTGTGTATATAGATCTATATATATTGAAAGCACCCTAAACTTTACAAAGCGAATTGCATGACTAAGGAAGGCTAACATAATTTCCACCTCTAGTCAAGGTTCTAAGTCTAGGAATGTAACATTAAGATATAAGCTTAAAGGAATGCTTAACTAAAATGAATATAATTCAAAATCTAACTAATCATGCCTACTAATATGTTCAATTACCTAACATGGGCCTAAATAGACCTAAGAGGGCAATCAAATTGGTATGGTTGCTACTCCAAACAAGGTGAAATGACCTCTCCAAATGACTACATAGTCATTTTGGATATCTATCTACTAACCCCATTAAAGACTTTAGGCAAGGATTGAGCTTGGCTATAAATCATATTTCTTATATGAGATGCAAATCAAAGCATAGTTTAAAGTATAAAGGAATGAGGTAAGTTATTTTTATAGTTTTCACTTTGAGGAAAACTAATATTTTACTGCATGTGGGACTAAAAGCCCCAAATTAGATTAGAATTTATAATCATGATTAATCTTTTTAATCATGATTAGTGAATTAACAAGCGATTAAGAGGTATAAAGCCTTAATCAACTCGCTTAGGTTAACTAAGGCTATGATAAGATTTTGAAGCTTGCTGAGATGTTTTCGAGGAAATGAGGTGATTTTGAGTGGTTAGAAGAGGGTTTGACTCAATACTAGGGTATATTGACAGGGCAAAATAGGTTTAATTAGCTAATAATCACTAATTGTCTGCATTTTGAAGAGGATTTTGACTTACAATTCATCATAAAGTGGCATCATGAATGCGAAATGCAGTTTGGCGATCAAAAAAACACTTGTTTGTTATGTTTGTGAGCCTATTTTGCATGTTAGAATGTGGTACACCTTCTATGTGTTACACTCGTATTTTACGGTCCCGCTCACGGTGAGCGGCGAATCGGGGTTTGGGGGTGAAGCCCCAGATGGAAGGGGGTTCGGGCGAAGCCTCATAGCAAATTTTCATGGGTAGTTTATTAACCCATGGGTAATGGGTAACCGTTATGGGTTGTTTTTGGGCCCATGGTTTTTTTTTGGACTTTTTCCCATTGTTTTGATACCCACGGTTTTTTGCCCTTGGTTTTGATACCCACGGTTTTGTATCAAACTGCTAAAGCGATTGTCTATTTATATGGTCTTATGCATATTTACTATACGTGATGATAGTGCAAATATAAGAAAAGGTATTGCGGATGTGTTTTGAATTCGGGTGTGAATTTCAGTAGAGTTTGTTGAGCATAGCTCCAAACGGATCTCGGGTATTGACCCATTGAGAGAGTAGAGGCTTGTAATAAAATCTTAGATCAAGTGATTCTTGGTGGACGTAGCCCAAATTGGGTGAACCACGTTAAATATTGTCTCTCGTGTTGTGTTAGTTATTATGCACTTTTATTTTAGATCTGCGCAATTTTTTCTCATATTAGTTTCTCTTGTTGTGATTACGTAAGGGATTATTCCGCATATTTTATCTCTTATTACCTAACATTGTTAATTGACAAAAGTGGTAAGAAACGTTAGTTAATTAGCAAAAATCACTAATTATAACGAGTAATTAGTAAGAATGGGAGTGATTTGTTTGCGTTTGGCAATAAGATTGAAAAAGTGGAATTTAGGTGTCTATATTTAGCCCTGTTTGAGGTGAAGTTAGTGACTTCTCTTCAAATATAGAAGACAAGCATAAATAGGTAAATTTTTGAAGAAAAAAATTAGTGCAATAAGGGATGCCCCTCGAGTGTCGATGGGGTGATAGAAGATGTCAATCGATGATCAAAACTATGATTGAAATGGATAGAATAAATAGGATAGAACGGAAAGCATGTTTTGAAGGCTAATACAAATTTTCATCATGAAAGCCTTAGGTAGTTAGAAAAATTAGTAGTAATAATAAATGATAATGGATAATATAGGACAAGCCCAATGTTTTCATCCAACCTTTCAATAAGCAACTTTTTTATATCATTTTTCCCCTAGGTCTACATCATCGGCCTTTATTGAATTGAACAAAAAAGTAAGATAACATGAAAATATAAATTACTAACATTTTTTCATTGCTACGTAACTCCATGCAACATACATAATGAAATGCAACA
Organism: Taxus wallichiana var. yunnanensis; assembly: GCA_018340775.1. Lineage (NCBI taxonomy): Eukaryota > Viridiplantae > Streptophyta > Pinopsida > Cupressales > Taxaceae > Taxus > Taxus wallichiana. The sequence goes on from CM031242.1 coordinate 926,971,342, forward strand.
CGAGAAAGTAAAACTATGCTTAAATCAATGCAAAATACACAATGCAATGTAATACGAGAAAGTAAACTAGCTAACCTAACAGAGAAACCAGTCAAATCACACATACTCAAACAAACAAACACGTTCAAAACAATTGCACCAAACATATTCCACCTCCTAATCCACTACCTGCACATTGCAGCTACTCATGCATCCACTCGAGAGTGATTGGATTTCTCCTCTCTCCTGGACTTTCCTTGGCCCTTCCTCTTCTCGCGCCTAGCTAGATTCCTCCTACGTGAGGTAAAGTTGTTTCCAATTCTTCAAATTAGGGGTCTTCACCTAGGGGTGATTAATAGTTTGGTGGATCACATTCACCTGGTTGGGGGATAGTGGTACCACCGAGTGTTCATCTACCGAAGCAGGACATATGGATGATCAATCCCCCTGCTAATGAGCCTTGTACACTCGGCTTCTTTCCACCAAGAGATGATCCACCACCACCTCCAAGTTTTGTTTCTCTATGTGCTTATTATTGCCTTAATGTGGTCTCTTTTTTGTTTGTTTTTCTTCACCCCGTGGTTGTTCTCTACCGCCCTAGTGGTTTTTTTTTTGCCTTCGTGGCTCTCGTTGTACTACCCTATGGGACTTTTGTTTTTGGGTTGTGTTCTCTATCGGCCACCCCTTTACTATGTAACACTTTGTATTATTATGTTTATAATATAAAGGTGGTTCTAATAGTAAATTTAACACATATTATTATAGCTAAATTTAGATTTAAAATAGTATTCAATGTGGGTATATCATAGATTCATAAATGATATAAACATAGAATAGATTATTCCTTCCCATGATAAAAATATGTTAATATTTCATAAAAATTAGATTATTAGTCTAGGACACTAAAACAATGAGGAATTTCCTCATTCAATTAAACCCCAACCCATCCCTCCTCCTCATCACTTGTATGGCATCTTTGGGACCAACATCCCAATGGGTGATTAGAGTCTAATTAAACCCAACTATCTATCGATCATGAAGTCTCAAGGCACTATACACGACCACTAGCTTCTCCACTTGTCCAACAAGAAGCCTTTTCCTCTTAACTAACTAATTGAAGTTATATGTGGACAAATTCCTCTTTGCAGCAAAAAAACCAACAACATGTGAAAGTAGGTGAGTGGAAAAAATCCTTGAGTATGGTACATCTATACATGCCATGTTCACCATCCAATAGGGTTGGTTTGAGCTAATTTGGCTTTACTTGTCCTCACCTTTGGTTTAATAAATTTTGGCCCATAAAGAATAACAAAGGCTAACCACTATGATTAAAGTAAAATAGACTCCTCACCATTATATACATATTTTGAATGGCCTTCGTGAGCTCTTCTTTAACTTCTTCATCATCACATGGAAGCACTCTATCATGTTATGTTGCATACCATTTAGGATTTCAAGCATATGCTTTCATATAAAGTATGGAGTTCATTTTGCTCCACACCATGTCACAATTGGGCTAATGTGCTCTTCATAGAATCCCAAATTAGGATCCGTGCTATGAGTGGCTTGCTTTATCTTCCCAAGCATGTTGTTAACTATATCATAAATCTCTCTAAACTAGAGAGTCTCAGATCAACATATCTTATGACTCACACAACAAGTGAGATGGTAAATCAAACATATATGTAAACAAGTTACGTTTTTTATAGAAAAGATTAAGAATTTAAGACTCAAATGACATACCCATATTGAATAATATTTTTTTATTATTGGTAAATAGATTTTTGGAAGGGACTATACCCTAATACAAAATAGGCTCAAAAACTAGATATTACAATGAAATATCCCAAAAAGTGATCAAGATTAGATGTGACAAGAAAGCACAACAACAGTTAAATAACTGCCTAGAAAAGTACCAAAACAACTATAGAACTGTCATACAACAATGACAAAATAACTAGTCCATAGTAAAACAACTGCACATCCAAGCTAGGTGGGAGAAACAATATTCTTTCCATTGGATTTTTTCTTTTTGTTCACCGTCTTCCACCCGTAAGAAACCTCCTTGATAGGGAGAATAACCTCAAGAGCTTCAATCGAAGATATTTACTATTTTCTACTGGAAGAGAAGGAGGGATATTTTCCTTTTCCACTTTACACTCTGATAATGCAATTTTTGTATTCTCCATGCTCCCACCAACAGGAATTTCTTTAGTAGGAGTTTCTGGGACTGATTTGACCCCAACGTCTGAATCAACATTTGAAACCAAATCATCCTTGGTATCAAAAACCAAATGCTCGGGAAGGGCATTTTTCCACTAATTGTTTCTCTCATTATTACACTTTTCTAGCTAGTAATTCGAGGTTGTGTGACCAAGAGTGAAACATCTTCGACACCTGAAGGGAAAACCTTCATAATCAAGTGGTTGCATCCATGTTTGATTTTGTACTTTAAGCTCAATGTTTGTAGGAAGGTTTTTGAAGTGTCAAGTTCAACAAGGATCTTGGAAAATGTTGTGTGGGTGTAATTTGTTGTCTGGAATCAATGAAAAGAGTAGCACCTAAAACATTGCCTATGGAGGTCAAGTAGTCACTATTCTGTAATTGAATGTGTACATGAGGTAGTATGATACAAACAAATTTGGGGCAAAGGATTTTGTGAGTGGGTTAAAAGAGTGAAACCAGGGTTTTAATATGAGGTAGCGTGATTTACATACCCATAATTTCTACGCTATATCATCTTTATCAGTTTTTAAAGAAAAACAACAATGAAAATTCCTTTAGCACACATATACAAATCTAGCTTACTTGTAAGAAGGGGAATCTAGATTTTATAAATCCATTTGTGTAAATATGGTAATTTAGGCCATAACCCACTTTGAAGCAAAAAATCGAGCATGCTCTTGGTAAAATCGTTTAGAATCTATAACTTCCTCCCCAAATGTGATGCTCCAGTAGTGTCTGCAGGGGTCATGGATTTACATTATCAGCGACATATTTGAAGGATACGTTAGAGTTCCCTTAAGAAGCGCCACCTTGCCAACGGGGTTCAAGCCGTCATCAATATCTAACCCAAAGATCTGGTGTAAAAATCCATTGTGAGTAGTAAGGGAAGAGAGAATGGGCCCATCACAAATGTCATTGCCTTTAGATCCAAACCCCACATTTTATTCCACAATCTCTGGATGGTGTAGAGAGTTTTCCAAATCTCCTCTCGTCATTGGTCCCCCAACTCAAAACCGGATTGAGGGATTTCCACCATGGTGAAGTTGATTGGGGCTTGGTGTAGGGCTTGGGGAGGAATTGTTAGGAAATAAGAGATAAAATATGTGGAATAATCCCTTATAGAATCGCATTAGAGAAACTAATATGAATAAAATATTACGGATCTCAAATAAAAGTGTAGAATAAATAACACAACACAGAGAGACAAGATTTAACGTGGTTCACCCAATTTGGGCTACGTCCACCAAGAATCACTTGCTCAAATTTTATTACAAGCCTCCACTCTCTCAATACAATACCCAGATCCGTTTAGAGCTATGCTCAACAAACTCTATAGAATTCACACCCGAATTCAAAACACATCTACAATACATTTACTTGTTTATCTATCATATGCATAAGACCATATAAATAGACAACTGCTTAAGCAGTTTTACAAAATCATGGGTATCAAAACCATGGGAAAACCCATCCCATAAACCTATGGGTCAAAAATCTCACCCATATGAGAAGAGCACGTTTCCCGATATGTCGTGCATTTTTTTCGAGGCCAAAAAATTTTATGCCTAAAAAAAAAAATCGGGGTCTTCATGGAAATGCGCGTCCCAAACCCGCGAGGATACATGAAAAGTGTACAATACTCTTAGTGTACAGTCTTCAACACTTTCACACATGAAAATAGGCTCCACAACCTAACAATCTCCCACTTGGAGACTAGTTTTCCTCTAAGCAAGCTTCTCAACCCTTCACTAGTTTCGTGAAGACCAACCAAAGTTGAACACAACTTTAGTTTTTCCTTGTGACCACCTTGGTCATCATGTCTACAAGATTCTAACTGGTATGAATCTTCTCCAACTTCAACTTCTCTTCCTCCAAAGTTGTCCTAATGAAATGGTACCTTAACTATATATGCTTTGTCCTAGAGTGGAAAGCAGAGTTCTTAGCTAGGTGTATAGCACTCTGACTATCACTATGCAGCTTACATTCCTCTTGCTTATGCTCCAACTCCTCAAGCAATTTTTGTAACCAAATCATCTCTTTTCTTGCCTCTGTGGAAGCAACATACTCAGCCTTCGTGGTTGACAAAGCCACCAGCTTTTGTAGTCGTGAAATCCAACTCACTGTTGTCCCACCTACAGTGTAAATATAACCTGTCATGCTCCTCCTGCTGTCTACATCTCCAGCCATGTCTGAATCTACATAACCATGTAAAGTGGTGTCTGATCCACTCAGCAAAAAAAAAATTGCCCCCATGGTCCCTCTCAAATACCAAAGGATCCACTTTACTGCTTGCCAATGCTCTTTACCTGGATCACTCATAAATCTACTCACAACTCCCACTACATGGGCAATATCAGGCCTAGTGCACACCATAACATACATCAAATGACAACTACTACCTGATGAGTAAGGTACCTTGGACATCTGGTTTCTTTCCTACTCTGTCTTGGGACACTACTCCTTTGATAACTTAAAATGGCCTACCAAAGGAGTCCCAACCGGTTTAGCATCCTACATGTTAAACCTATCCAATACCTTCTTAATGTACTCTTCCTAAGATAAAGTCAGCTTCCATTCCTTCCTATCCCGAGTTATCCTCATACCAAGGATTTGTCTAGCTGCCCCCAAATCCTTCATATCAAAGGATTCACTTAGTTGTTTCTTGAGTACTTTTATTTCCTGCATGTTTTTACTTGCAACCAACATGTCATCTACATACAAACACAGATAATATAACTTCCATCCTCAAATTTCTTTGTATACACGCAATGGTCAAAATGACATCTAATATAACCTTGCTCCATCATGAAGCTATCAAACTTCTTATACCATTGACGTGGAGCTTGTTTTAGGCCATACAAGCTCTTCTTCAATTTGCACACCATCTCCTCTTTACCTTTGACTTCATATCCTTTTGGCTGCTGCATATATAGCTCCTCCTCCAAATCACCATGGAGAAATGTAGTCTTTACATCTAACTGTTCTAAGTGCAAGTCTTCTACGCTGCCACTATTCCAAGAACAGTTATGATAGAAGTCATTTTTACTATAGGAGAAAAATCTCATCAAAATCTATACCTTGTTTCGTGCAAACTCCTTGACCACCAACCGGCCTTATATCTTTTATTTCCTCCTTCTTCATCTTTAACTTTGTACACCCACTTGTTCTACAATGCTATTTTGCCTTCCGGTAGCTTCACCAAATCCCAAGTCTGGTTCTCCATGAGAGACTTATGCTCCTCATCCATGGCTTGCTCCCACTTCTTACTAGCATCTACTTGCATTGCTTCATCAAATCTCTTTGGCTCTCCACTATCAGTGAGTAATAAATAATAAAGAGAAGGAGAAAAATGTTTAGGTTCTTTTCTTACCCTAGAAGACCTCCTCATTGTAGGAGTTTGGGGTTCCTGTTGAGTAGGTTCCTGAACTAATTCATGGGTCACTTTCCCATCTAGAAGATCCTCTACCACTGCATATTCTTTCTTGGATTCTTCCCTGTTTTCCTACAACTATTGCTTATACATGACTTTCTCATTAAAGACCACATCCCTAGATCGAATGATTTTCTTGTCCTTAATACTCCAACATTTAAATCCAAAGTCATCACCACCATAACCAATGAAAGTACATTTTTCTAATTTAGCCTCTAGCTTGGTCCTATCATCCTTGTCTATATGAAAAAACACCTCACATCCAAAGACTCTAAGAAATGAATAATCAACTTTCTTACCATACCATGCCTCCTCAGGTATGCCTCCATCTAAGGCACTTGAGGGTCCTCTGTTTATCAAGTACACGCTTGCTCACCGCTTCCCCCAAAAAGAAAGAGGAAGTCCCCGCATGTAACCTCATGCTCCTAGCGTTCCATAATTGTTTTGTTCATCATTTCTATACCCCATTCTGCTGCGGAGTTCCCGAACCATCTTTTGCCTCTGCGATTCCATTCTTAGAACAAGAATCATTAAATTCATTGCTGCAATACTCCCTCCATTATTTGACTGAGACATTTTAGCTTAAGACCTGTTTCATTCTCTACCAAGGTTTTCCATTTAACAAAAGTGTCAAATACATCGATTGTTTCTAATACAATAAACCCAAACTTTCCTTTTGCATCATCAATAAAAGTAACATAATAACTTGAACCCCAAGAGATGATACCCGAGGCGGCCCCACACATCGAATGTACCAGCTCTAACTTACTCTCTTTCTTCGTAGGTCCAACCTTGAGAAACCTTACTCGCTTCTGCTTTCCCATATATATGCAGCTTCTCACATAAATCCAAACATGTTCCCGTATATCCAGGAAAATTCTTCTTTATGATGTTCATGCCCTTATGGCTCATATGACCGAGCCTATAGTGCCATAATGTTGTATCTCACGAAGCCACAAGATTACAAATCATTAGTACTATCGGTGGTTAAATACAAGGTTCCAACCTTCTTACCTCTTGCCACCAAAAGAGCACCCTTAGTAACCTTCCAAGAGTGTCTGCTGTAGAATATCACAAGATCAACCATCACTTCCCAATCCCTGCCGATAAAAATTTCATCTTAATGTAGGCACATGTCTGACATCCTTCAATAGCCAAGTATTCCCATTCTACATCTTAACCTAAACAGAACCTTTTCCAACTATGCTGCAAGGCTCATCATCACCAAGAAAAACATGCCCAAAATCTCCTTGAACATAATCAACAAAATAATGCCTATGTGGAGAAGCATGGAAAGAAGCCCCCTAAATCTAAAACCCAAGATTCAGTAATATTGTGCAAAGAAAGAATCAAAGCATCTTGACATACATTACCCGTTGCCACATTTGCCTCCTTGTTTTCTTCCTGTTGTTTCTTCTTATCCCAAAGCTCCCAACAATCCTTCTTTGCATGCCCAGGCTTTCCACAATTCCAGCATATAATCTTGTTCTTGGATTTTGACCTTGCCCGATCTTTGATTTTCCACGGTTTCCTCTATTCTTCTCCCCTCTAGTTTCCATTTGTCAAAGCATTCCACTGAAGTAGAAGATTCCCAAAGTTTTTCTTCGCATTTCCTCACTTAGAATCACCCCTATAACATCCTCAAACTTCAACTTCAGTTAGCCGAACCGAGTTACTTACCACCATTACCGTGCTATTCCAACTCTCGTAAAGAGCACGCAATTAATAAAGCCCTAACTTCTTCATCAAATTCTATTATAAACCAAGCTAGCATATTCACAACCATATTGAAATCATTTAAATGATCTCACATCTCACTGAACTATTCTCGGACATCTTCATATTAAAAACTTTTCATTAAAAATATCTTGTTAGAGGCAGAGGGTTTTTCATACAACTTCCCTAATGCATCCATTAGATCTTTTGTAGTCTTTTCCTTTGAAACATTAAATAATACCGAAGATGCAAGACATAACCGGATTGTCCCAAGTGCCTTCCTATCCAGCAAATCCCATTCCGCATCTATCATACTCGAGGGTTTGTTCACCTTCTCAGACAACGAGTATAAAGATCCTTTTGATAAAGGTAATCTTCCATCTACATCTTCCAAAGACTAAATTCTACCCGTTGAATTTATCAACCCTAGATCTTCCATCATCTTGCCATAGCTCCCACTCAAGCTAAAAACTTTCCCTACGATTCAACACTTTAGCAAACCAAACCAGGCTCTGATACCAATTGTTAGGAAATAAGAGATAAAATATGCAAAATAATCCCTTACAATTACAACAAGAGAAACTAATATGAAGAAAATATTACATATCTCAAATAAAAGTGTAGAATAAATAACACAACACATAGAGACAAGATTTAACGTGGTTCACCCAATTTGGGCTACGTCCACCAAGAATCACTTGCTCATATTTTATTACAAGCCTCCACTCTCTCAATATAATACCTAGATCCGTTTGGAGCTATGCTCATCAAACTCTACAGAATTCACACCCAAATTCAAAACACATCTACAATACATTTACTTATATATCTATCATATGCATAAGACCATATAAATAGACAACTACTTAAGTAGTTTTACAAAACTGTGGGTATCAAAACCATGGGCAAAACCCATCCCATAAACCTATGGGTCAAAAATCTCACCCATATGAGAAGAGCACGTTTCCCGATATGTTGGGTGCATTTTTTCGAGGCCAAAAAAATTTACACCTAAAAAAAAAAAAATCGGGGCAGCGCCCCGAACCCCTGCTACCAAAAGGGCTACTGCTGCCCCGAACCCCGGCGAGGATACATAAAAAGTGTATAGTACTCTTAGTGTATAGTCTTCAACACTTTCACACATGAAAACAGGCTCCACAACCTAATAGGAATGGACATGTGTGGGATCGAAGGAGGGATGAACATGCACTTGGGAAAATCCAAATCAATCTAAGATATTTCTTCTTGCAAATGTTTTGAATAAGGGTTTATGCGATAGAAAATCCTTCATTTCTAATAGATCTGTCTCCATTCACAATGAAGGGATGGCTTCTTTCCACTCCGCAGCCCAACTTGGAAATTCTACCATGGCCACCTGGTTAGGGAAATTTTTGGCATTTAAGGTTTTGCGAAGGATGAGGTCGAGAGGAACCATCACGAATATTTATTGAGGAGGATTTATTGGTTTTGGCATTTAAATAATATTAAAAATAATGAAAGATTAAAATAATTTACAAGTTAGAAATATTAATAAACTAATAAAATATTAAAAACAACAATTTCATATCTCGGTATGGACCACAAATCATCATCAAGGATCTTTTATTTAACACCTTTTCATTCAGTCATGTTTACCTCGGCCATCTTCCCCACTCTATATTATCCATCATTAATTTTACAAGCTCCTTCACCCGAAGCATCCTCTATAAAAACATAAAGTAGCTAACATATGTAATATTCATAGGCTTGAGAAATTCCTTCCTAAAAAAGTCCTAAATAGAGAAAGTGAAGTGTGATGGTTGCAAATGAAATTTTTATGTCTTTAATTTCTATCACCATTGTCTTCACCTAATCTATCTTCTAATGTCTTTCAATTCATTGTTCAACACATGAACACAACATGTGGTCCAAAAATGTGTTTGTAATTACCCTCCACCGTCAAGCCAACTAATTTACATACACAACATAAATCGGTCACCACATGTACAACATTTGATGACCCAACCTCCTCTATGACATCCTTCAAATTTTGAAACTGAAAGTTTACATTCTTCTTCTTCCTTAAACAATCAATAGCTCTAAGAAAATAAGAAGCATTTGGACATGTGACAATGATATTAATGAATGAACACTTTCTAATATCAGTCCATCCATCCATGATAATAGATCAACCCACCCTTTTCCAAGTTTTCCTCATCTCCTCCATCACCACATCCACCTTAGAATATGCTTTATATAGGAGGCTAGTGCATAATTTATTTTCTCTCGAAGGTACAAAGAAGGAACCAACAACAATTACACATTTTGAACATGCCACATGAAATGACATGACATGTTTATAAAAAAATTAGCAATAGAGAGTTCATCTACTTCCGTGACTTCATATTGAACATCGTAACAACACTAATAACCTCTCTTTCCCTTGGTAAAACCCCTCCCTTTTAACTCTCAACATCCATGGTTTGGGTAGGAGATTACATACTAGGTTGTGTAGTCTCTATTAACATTATGTTATTTCTTATATCACCCTCTATATACAACCTGGTCACCTAGGCCTTCTTAACTAAACATGTGTTTGCACAACCTTTTACCCCCTATCCACTTATGCACAAAAGATGAGAGTAAACTCTTGTATAGCTGCCCCTATATTGCTTGTTGCACATATGACATACCCATATTCTAAACCCCATAAAAAAAATTTGTGTCCTTGTACATGGTTGTTACAAACCATGAAAGGTGTAAATGCCCTAACTATTTTTGTGTGTCCTTTTCTATGGCTGTTACAAAAACCGTGAAAGGTGTTTTTAGGATTAAATGGGCCCTTTGCATAAACTTTGAGGAGTTCAGAAGGGCAATCAAATGGATTATTTGAACCCACAATCCCTACAACACTTCCACTCTCAAGAAGAAACCCTTGTAGCACCTCTATGGCCTTTGTGTTGAATTTGAATCTCTTCACCCTCACTACCCTCACTGCTGTCGATTATTGTTTTATTGAAAACTCAAAACACAACTGCAAGTGCAAACAACATAGAACAAAAAAAAAAACCTCCCGAGTGTCTGAAATTGAAAAAAACACATAAATTTGTACAAATGAAGAATGGATGTTAAACTTACCTCAAATGATGTATTTCAATGCTCTCTTGCCTTCTACTCATGGTTGTTCACTTCTCATTGTTATTTTTCTTTTGTCTTCTTTAAAAAATGCAAAATGATGCAAATAAGCTTGTTCTTTAGTTTTATTAGTTTGTATGCTTATTTTAGTTTTAGATGTAGTGGAAAAGGCCATGGGGACCCTTTTGAGTCCCCACATCCCCTTTTAATAAATTTTTTTGAGTTTAAAAATAAGAAAACCCTTTCTACAAGGTTGTGCCACCTAGTATACGAAAACCATCCCCTACCTTTTCTAGTTGTATAGGTAACATTTCCTAATTTTTTGAGGGAACATAACGAAGACATTTCCTACCCGTACTGCATTCCCAAAATATTCCTTATAAGGGGTGACTCCAAAAACATAAGGGCGCCTCCGGGATAAATTTGCACCCATCCAAGCCCGTCCCAGAAATGCGATGGAAAATTTACCCGTCAAATGAAAATCAAAAAATAAAAATTAAATGACATTCTTGAAGTATAAAGTATTATTTAAAATGTCAAAAGAAGGGTGCCATTAAAAATTACCCATCAATGTCATCTATTGTAGTTTCCGCCTGCCACCAATGCAACTTGCATCATACATATTTTATCACTAAGGATTTGATTTTTTGATTTTATTATTTGGAGTATTGAAATCGAATTTTAAATATTTTGGACTTTGGACTCGTTTGGAGGACAGGACTCGGAGAGGACAAAATAACTATTAAATATACAACTAAATCTCTAGCATTTAATAACAGATCCTGTAAAATTCATGCATAATGCAATTATGCTCCAAACCCCCAAATTCCCAATTCCAAGTTCCAATTTGGAAGTGACTGTGGACATTGACAAATAGACGGCGCCAAGCAAAGCAATACTCATTAATTATAAACTTATAATGTCACTTTCTCATTAAGCATTGTTGCCTGTAACATGTTCTTCTCGCAGACTCCAACACACTTTTTTGTAAAAAATTAGACTAAATGCATCAGCGATTCAACATGTGGAAGATATAAGAAAATAGGTAAATACTTCTAAAATACGCATTTTTCCAAACACTTGATGAATTATTGAGAACTCAGTGAGAAATAAGTCTGATTTGATTATTTTATACTCAGCAAGTCTACAACTACATGTACTAAGTGGACGTTAAAAAAAATCATGTCGCAATGCTTCTGCATATGGGCTTTGGAGGCTTAAATCATATGATGGCGAAAAATGAGGTAAAACATTCTTCAATCACAAAATCATTATTTGGTGTTTCAATTTCTCTAATATAAAATGGAATCAAGATCCTTATTTTATATCTAATAAAATATTTGAACAAAATGCATTCATCATTGTAGAATGGCCTTCGATCATCGATGCATGGATGATGAGATGAAAGATCCAACCTTCAAAGTTTATCATTTCAACGTGTTATAAATATTTGCACAACTTGATCAAAGCCTAGTCTCCGCGTGCTAAAATTACAAAATCTGGCTCTACAAAAGGTTAAATTTTCCAATAGAATTTGGGTAGTTCGGTACCCTCCCCTAGGCTATTCCATGGAATTTGGAGGAATTTTAGCCAAAGGATTAAGAAATCAATAATTTGAGAGTTTAATATGACACCATCACGGAAAAGAATTTTTATAGACACTGCAGTCTCAGCTAGCACCACATCATTGCTATCAACTTTGGTATGTTTAGGTAACATCTTTGTGGTCTTTACAAAATAAATTATAAGCAATTTTTGCAGCATTTGCACTTTTCCCTTTGCTTAGTCTTATATTCAAGCCCATAAATTATGGTAGCTCTCCACGAGAACACAAAGTCCCCTCTTTGCACTTCCTGTTGCCACTCCATTTGTATCCAAATAAGAAATGGTGGTCGCAGGCTCGCAGCGTCAAGGGCCAGCAAACATATATTGTTTTGAGGTGTCCCATTCCTATTATCATCTCATGGATATATATATATATATATATATGTATCTGAATTAGCTACATATAGAATATATGTTATGAAGTTGTGGTAATCCATTTTCATTTATGTTATCAGGGTGTTTGAGAGAGATGACACTGGTTTGAGAACATTTTGAAATTTTAGTTTGTTATCTTTCAAATTTCATTGGAAATTTCTGACATTTTGGAATCAATGAGCCATAAGGAAAAGAGATGGAGATGTTTTGGAAAATAAGACAAGACAATTAGATCCACATAGTAGGGTAGTTAGTGGTTGTCACAAGATTCTCCAAATTTTATCGAAAATGTTTGAATTTTATTATTTTCGAACATGAACTCGAACTTAATCCATTATTTTTGTATGGGAAGTTTTTGACACAAATTTGCATTATTATCCAAATATGTGTGTATATATGCATATACCCTTTGAATATATGATTTGAGGGAAATGTAATTTGTTATATTTTAGGTGGAGTTACTCTTCTTAACATGTTCGATATGAACTAGTTTATTTATTATTAGCTCTCTTAGTATGAAAGACACATAGAAATATTTGAAAGGGGTTTGAAATTAAAGCATAATGCATCATTTACTTTATTGTAACCATAGTACCATGAACCAAAGTATTGTGTTTTTATATAATCACTTTTTAAAAAGAAAATGTTCTTTATTTTTAAGACTCGTATACTAAATTTTCTCTTGAAATTTTTATAATGCTTTTCATCACCCAATGGCTAATTAAATATGAAAAGGGGGCATCCCGACTATCGAAAGCTCTAATTAGGGCTGATTTCAACGAAGAGCTATCTGATTTCATCATCCTATTGGCTCATGTCATGGGTTTACCCTCTACTAGTGAGTTTCATTTTTGGATGTGCCCACTCATCAACATAGTCTGTGAAGGTACCTAGAACATCAATTGGGTAGAGATCATCTACATGAATTTGACAGAGTAGTTTCCAATGTACAAAGAAACTAAAAGTTCTACATGACATCTTATCTTATGTATACCCTAGCAAGCATCCGACAATGGTTTGGATTCACATACATTGATGCTCGGAAGGGTGATCCCATATATGCTTACTTACTAGCAATCACAACTTCAAGAGGGTGAATGATGCTTACACCATGTACATTATAAGGCTTCTAAAGTGACACTACTGCTAGAAGAATTTCTAGATGAAGTGATGAGACCGATAGCGAAGTATGGAGCTTACTTCATTCAATTCAAAAGGTTTTCATATATTAGGCTAGCCAGATTCTGAGAGCACTCCTCTCAAGCTCCCCATATTCTCAGTAATGATAAGATGGCTCGATTGAGATATGCGAGCAACTAGACAAGTTACACAAAACCTATAGGGACAAGAAAATAACTAGGCTACATTTACCCATATCATTGGGGAACTATACATGTAAAATAGCTCTAGATGCCCGAACATAGAGATATCCCTTTCTCCCATCATTGTCCACTTCTTCAGGCCCATAACCTATTTTGATTTGAAGAAATTCATTGAGCTAAATCTCAGAATCAACTACCACCATAGGGAAGACACTAAGGACTACTGGGCTGATTGCACAGATGACTTTGAGGCCGAGGATGAAGGAATTATGATAGGTTTCCCCTCCATCTAATACAAGAACTTAACTTGTATCAGATTCCTAAAGGGCTTCAAGAGGACAACAAATATCTATTGTCATATGAGTATGATACTTGTGATCAAGCATACTCCCTTAGAGGATCTAGACTGGTTCAAAAGGGAGAAAGATGATTTGGCTGAGATTCTAGCCCCTGTCCTGGTAAGAACCAAGATCTGGTTTGATAGAAGGTTCGAGAACTGAGGAAGAATTTAGGAGATTCTTCTTCCAAAGAAACTTCAACACCAAGGAAGGATCCTCATACACCCACTCATAGGTAAATGCACACGATTCCTCCTCCTTCATCAAGTAAAGAACCTACATCCTCCACTCCTTCCTCATCCACTCAGGTATATCAGAAGAAGGTGAAGGAAGTCAAAAAGGAACCTGTTGAGGAAGATCCTCTGCCAAAACATTCAAAATTACCTTCGGGGCCGAGAGACATTATTTTTCTTCGTGAAAGTGAAGATAGTGAAGTACCGGTTCTCGGGAGTTCCAAAAGCTACAATAGATAAGGAGAGGAAATTCACAAAACCGAGCCCCCAAGTACCATGGATTCCTCTGTCCAAGAAGCCTCATCTACTCCAATCACATCTCTACTAGAGGGAATAGTAGTAAATACTTTGAGTGCCATGAGTTCTCTCACTCTTGGTTCTCTTGCTCCCCTTCTTCTTCTTCCTCCACTTTTGCATGGGTGCAACCTTTTTGTTGACATCGGGAAGAGGAAGTCTTCTTCCCATTATTAGTGGACCTAATTTTGATGTTGTGGTATCCTTTTGGGCACTACCCCTTCTGCTCCTACAAAGAGAGCCAAAAAAACTTCGAGGATAGTGACAAATGCCCAAGGTTAGTAATTCCTTGAGGTAGCCAAGCCCAAAGTTGACAAGCCGAACATGATTTGCAAGGCTCTCATTTGGAACTTTCAAGGATCTCAATGGGAGAGTATACCCCTGAAAGTGAAATCCATAACCTTCAGGAAATAGTGACTAGGGTTATTGGAAGGGTAGGAAAAGGCAAGCGGACTATAGAGCAGATCGGTTCTTTCTGGTTTCATCAAGTCATTATTGTCCAAAGACAAGGTTCTCGATCCTACCCCACCGATCGCTCTCCCACCACCTGTGATCCTTAGTCAAGATGAGGTCCAGAGCATGAAAGACATACACATGTACTCCATTTATGGGAGAGCTATGGAAGACATGGTTGATGATATGGTCATTGCAGGTTTAAAATCATTGGAGAAGCCTTCAAACTCAATGAGAAGGTAATTAATCTGCAACAAAATCTCTCCTCCACAATTGGAAATATGGATAAAGAGCTTAAACTCTGGAGTAGCTGCATAGTAGACCTTTGCCTGATGGGGCAGACTGATGAAAATTTATTGATGGCAAGTAAAGTTTTTGATGATGCCAAAGATAATTTGTCAAAGTCATGGGTTTTTAGCGTGGAGTGGAAAATAAGAGTCTTTGGAGGAAGCTCTTGGAGAGTTGAGGAACAGTTGGCAAAAGTGAGAGGCCTTTAAAAATTTGGTAGTATCTATTTTCAAGTACATTCACTTGTCACCTACATGATGAGACTTCAGTGTGCCTTTCTTCCTCCAAGAAATTAAGACTCAATTCAGAGCTTTTGTCAAGGAAAACGTGTTTAAGGAGGACTCCATTACCAAAGAGAAGATAAAGGATATTTTCTCCCTTCAGTATGTAATTGAGGAAGCTAATAAAGAATATCATACACACACCAAGTTTGATAAGAGATGGAGAAATGTCTAGGATCCTAGACCCAAGCCACTACTAACACATCAATCCCCATGAGGTCGAGACATAGCGGATGCATTGATAAAATTTAGACAACGGATCCTCAAGTTGGTGGGCCCCCACAATCATAGGCATTTTTTTCCTCCTATCTTCTCTCTTCCTTATTTTTCTCATTTGGGATTATTGTAATTAGTTAGGGGTTTGCATCAAATATCCCTTAACTAAACATTGTAGTTAGAAGAAGTAGTTACCAAGTGTAACTGATTTATAAAATTATATAATGAGCTCTTTGCACCATTTTAAAGGGCTGGAACTTGGTTCATTTTTGAAAGTGTAAAGAGAAAAAAATTAAATCAATACAAAAGAGCTTTCTTCCCATGTCTATCTAGTCTTGTTCTTTCATTTGATGCTTTTGAATCATTTGTTTGTATTATTTCAAAAGATTTACATTCTTGTGGATGTTATTTCTCAAAAACAAAATCTTTGTAATAACATCTTATTGGTTCAAATGCAAATGGTTTTGTTCCAAATAATTTTATTCTGGCATGCATAAGGAATTATTTTATTATCTATAATTCTTGAGAATGCCTTTCTTCTCATTTCCACTGCTTCATTCCTCTGTAATTTTTCATTGATAATCCATTCTATTTTAAACACTTTCATGATATCCAAGTTCCAAATTAAAATTATGCATTGTCCATATGTAAATAAACTTGGTCTTTAAATAAGGGAACCTCTCCCATTAAAAAGGAGGGACTTTTGTCCCCTACTATTGTTCTCAACAAAGTCCTTTTGACAACAACAACTTTTTTGCGAACTCCGTTGGGGATTTGTTTTTCTTAAATGTATTCCAGTTCTATAAACAATTTCTTGATCATTCTTTGATCTAACAACTCCATGTTTTACTCGCGGAAGGAGGGCTCTCGGTATTGAAGATTCTCATTTTCAACATTTGGAACAAAGAAGGTTTTCCTCTTCCCTCAACAGGAAGGAATAGAAGATCTCGTTCAATAAGCACTCCTCCTATTGAAGATAGAACCCTTATAGGTGTTATGCCTCCAGAGAAAATCAGCCCTAATCTTTGCACTCTGATTCTTGTTGGTGTTTTGGTTCCCCTTCAAGCCATCTTTCCAAGGATGGAAGCACCGTTGCCTTAGGGCCATCGCGTTGGACCTCTCACCCTTCCTCAGCCTTTGCATGAGTTACCCAGAGGTAACAAAAAGAACTTCCCCAAGTTCAGAGGTGATGGCAAGGTACATCCTGATGAACATATCGCAGCCTTCATAGTTACATGTGGAGTTCTTGGAGTTGAACATGAAGATGTCTCGGTAAGGATTTTTGTAGAAACTTTACAAGATAATGCAGCAGATTGGTTCTATCACCTTCTAGCTGGGGCCATTACCAATTGGACCACAATGAGAACAAGATTTGAGAATCATTTCAAACTTGTAGAGGACATACATGCGTTTCTAGCCCATATTTCTCAAATAAAGAAGGAATCACAAGAACCCGTGAGGGAATTTGTGGTGAGATTCAACAAGTTGATTAACAAAATCCCACCAAACACTCAACCTGTAGATCAAATTCAAAAATGTTTCTTCCTGAATGCTCAATTGCCTGAAGTTAGCTACGCATTGAGAAGATCCAATCTTGTAACATTGGTCGAGGATCAAACTCATGTTGTTAGTGTCGAAGATGATCTGATTATGTCTGGCAAGTTGAAAAGAGACCCTTCTAAATCTAGGTCTTCTCCTTCCTCCTCTTCCACTCCTAGGCCTAATATTGATCCATTAGTACAAAAGCTTGCAAATGACCTCATTGCCATCAAGAAACAATTGGCTCAAAGACATCCCCTACGTAGATGTTCCAAGGAGGAATTTTCAGCCTAGAAATCATTTGCCTGCTTCTCAGACAAGGCTAGCACTTGAGGGGCCACCCATCAAAGTTCCTGTTAATGCATCCTCGTGAGGTGAAGAGCCTAAAGATGAGGAGGTTAATGAAGATTGTGAAGAACTTGAAGAAGAGATTGATGGGGAGATGGAGGAACTTGAGGGATCTCAAGTGAATTTCTTCACTACTAAAGGTGTTGATGAGGAAGATGATTATGATGAGGTAAAGGCAGACATGAATAGCGAATCATACGTTGTCATGACTCAAGAGTAGAAAAATAAAAGGGAGAAAGTGATGCAGCCTGCTAAAAGATCCAAGGAGCATCCCACGATTATCCTTGTTATTGCAAAAAGAGGATCTCCTATCCCCACTATGTCCACACATAAGGTGAGTTCTCGCCACCTCTGCTTTTCCTAATTCTACTACTAAATGTTCCTCTTCTATAACTCCTAAACCTAATAAACCTAAGATTCCTAGTGATTATAACATGTCCACCTGGATCTTTCGATATCACTAATCACCTAAAAAGACAAAGGTTCAAATTTCGTATGAGTATTATCAAACCCATCCTAAAGCTTTTGCCAAAATGGCTCACTTTGTCAATTCTCATTCCAAAATCACTTCTAAAGGCCTTTTACCCACTCCATCCTCCGCACCTCAACCAAATCTGTAGTTGTAGTCACCTCACCTAATGAGAAGATCAAACCATTTTATGTGACCCTTCTTATAGTAGGCCATAAACTCAACAACTGTGTCATAGATTCAGGAGCATCAGATAATGTAATGCCTGCCAAAGTAGCCCATGCTTTGGGTCTAACTCTCACATGCACTTATGGGTCTTGTTATTCCATGGAGAGTAAGGAAGTGCCCCTAGTTGGAAGAATTAAAGATGCACAAGTAGCTTTTGCTACTTTACCTAAGAAAAAGGTCTTGGCTACTATCCTAGTAGCAGATATTCCCCCTTCATATGGTATGTTGTTAAGTAGGAACTTCTGTAAGGATGTAGGAGGATAAATTCAAATGGATTGGTCACATGCCCTCATACCAGTTAATGGAAAAATGAAGAAGCTATTGCCCAAAATCAATCTGAGTATATTGTACAAAAGATAGATGATCCCATAGCACAAATACTTTATGAGGATATGGGGCATGGTAATTATATGATTATGTCTCCGGAGGAAATCCAACTTCCCAAGGAAGTACTTGAGGATCCTGATGGGATTTGGAATTTAGAGTTTGATGGAAGTTGTTCCTCCGTTGGTTCTGGAGCTGGCGTAGTATTGGTGTCTCCTGAGGGAAAAGTTCATCCTTTCTCATTCAAACTACAATTTGAAAATACTAATAATACAACAGAGTATGAATCTCTCATTCTTGGGCTTAATATGGAAAAAGAAAAAGGTGTGAAAAATCTTCTAGCTTGCGGAGATGCAGAACTAGTTGTTAAACAAGTCAAACCTTTTTCAAGTAAAGAATAGAAGGTTGAAGCATTACAGGAATCAGGTTTGGGATTCTATTGAATTCCTTGACACTTTTTCTATTGAAGCAATGCCTAGGAAAAGAACACCAGGGCCGATTCACTAGCTGTCTCAGGATCGTTATTGATACCTCATCCTGACTTCTCTCAAGATAGGTTTACCATTGAGATGATTCATAGGCCCAGTGTACCTAATAACGCAAGTAACTGGAAATTTTTCAATGATGATCAGCATTTTTTCCTTCTTAGAGCTCAGGGATAACTTTGAACAATTGTACTTTGAAGGAAGTGACAATTTACCTCGTGAGAGTGTGTTTTCCCATGAAGAGGATGTCAAAGAGGAAATAGATCAAGATGGGTGTATCAAAATGAAAGGTAACAAGATTCCAAAAGGGCTGGTGATTTTAGAGGATTTGTTTGATAAGCATGACATGTATGTTAAGTCTAAAGCTTCCACTGGATCACAACAATCTGCTGAGTATGAAAAAACTAATATTGGGAGTTTTATTGACCCCAAGTTTGTGAATGTTGGAAAATGTTGTACACCAGAAGAAAAGAAGAGGGTAATAAACCTTTTAAAGAAGTATAAGGATGTTCTTGCATATTCATATGAGGATCTAAAATCCTTCCAACCAAAGGAGATGTAGCATTTCATCCCTCTCAAACCTAGGATTAAACCTTTCAAGAAAAAGCAAAGGCAATACAATCCTAAGATAGCCAACACTATTTTTCAGGAAATACAAAATTTGTTGAAAGCCAAAATCATTTTTCCCATTCACCATTCGACATGGATTGCCAACATTGTGCCAGGAAGAAAAATGGTGAGATTCATATCTGTGTTGACTTCAGAAATCTGAATCAAGCTTCTTTAAAGGACAACTATCCTCTTCCCATGATGGATCAAGTCTTACAAGCTGTTACAAGGTCTGAAATGTTGTCCATGCTTGATGGCTTCTTGGGGTATAATCAAGTAGAAGTCAATACTACAGATCAGCACAAGACTACCTTCACTAACCCTTGAGGTACTTTTGCCTACAAAAGGATGCCTTTTGGACTCATTAATGTTGGTGCCACTTTCCAAAGAGCTATGGACTTGGCTTTTGGGAATTTGAAAGGGAAATGTATTGTTGTATATCTAGATGACCTAACTATGTTTTCCAAGACTAGAGCAGATCATTTTCAACATCCGAAACAGCTTCTCTTGAAGTGCAAGAGCATGGGATTTCTTTGAATCCCAAGAAATCTATCTTTTGTGTTACGAGAGGGAAAATTTTAGGGCATTTCGTCTCAATTGATCCTGAATGAGTTCAAGCTATTCAAGATTCCTCTTAACCAGTAAGAAGAAGGAGTGCATTCTTTCTTTGTAAGATCAAGTTTTTGAAAGATTCATCCCAAATTTTACAAATCTAACCTTGAATATTGGCTCCATTGTTCAAATATGCATCGAAGTGGATTGATAAATGTGAAGCTTGTTAGACTTTTGTGGGTAGACCCAAGTTAGCTGCCTTGCCCCTTAAAACCAGTCATGATTGAAGATCATTTTTAACAATGGGGTTTAGATTTTATTAGAACACTTAATCCCTCTTCAAGTGTTGGACATACCCACGTATTGACTACCATATTTTACTAAGTATGTAGAAGCCATTCTAGTAAAGAGTACTACTTCAAGTAGTATGTAATTTTATCAAAGAAAACATCTTGGTAAGGTTTGGTGTATTAAAACAAGATTGTGGACCTAATGCTTCAAATTTTTATTCAACTCGAGATGATGGATTTCATTATGGATATGGCATCTCCCCGGCTCACTCTTTAGATTATTATCCCCATGGGCAAGCGAGAATCAACAAACAAAAAATATGGAGGCCATAATAAGGAAATTGGTTAATGAATCTCCCCAAGGAATTGGCACAAAAAATTTATGATGCTCTATGGGCAGACATGATTACACCTAAAGGGCTATTGGCATGTCTCCTTTTCAAGTAGTATACGGTGTAGAGGCTCAATTTCTAGTAAGTTTAGATACCAGCTTGCATTTAATGAAAGATATTGAAGACACCAATTCTAGATTCTTTAGATAAAGGATTATGTATCTTCATAAGTTGAATGAAGATAGATTTATTCTATTAATAGAATATATTCTCACCAACCACACTCCTTTTGTAAAAGCCTTGTTTAACAAGAAGGCCAAGTCTAGGGATTTCAAATTTGGAGACATTTTTCTATTGTGGGATAAAATACATGAACCTCGTGGTAGCCATGGCAAGTTTGATTCTCTTTGGCTCAGACCTTTCAAGATCGACTTTCTTGGTGAGAATTCTTTCTACCTTGATTACATGGATGATACTTCTCTCCCACTTCCTTATAGTGGGCAATACCTAAAATTTTTTAAGTCCTAGGTGAGTAGGAAGTCCTTTGTATATTATGTACAGGGTGTGTCTCCTTTCTTGCTTGGGTGTGTTTTCCTTCCCTTGCTTTTGGTGTGTTTTATTTCTTTGTTTGGGGTGTTGTTTTCTGTATTGGTTTACTTTTTAACTCCGTGGGCCAATGGATAAGGCACTAGTATTCTTCCCCTAGTGTTCTAAGAGTTCTTTCCTTGTCTCATTCTTTGAATCCAGCCAAGTCATCCTCAGAAGGAGCCAGTTGTTGTCCTCTCAAAATTTCCCCTCTTCCAAAAGCTAAAAATTGAAAATTTTGAATTGACCCCTTTTATGATGTTCTAGTAAAGAGAAATGTTAAGAAGTTAGAAAAATTATGCATTTTTTGAGTCATTTGAGTGATTTGTAGGTCTGTCAGACATTTTTGTCCCATGTGTCCCAAGTTCTGAAGGGCTCTCTATTCCCCGATCAGCCGCTTTCTCCAAAATCTGCTAAACTCATGGGCCCATCAAATTTTTTATTCCAATTATCCCAAGTTCACTTGGGCTCTCATTCCCGATCACCCACATCAACCGCATCATGTACTTCACGTACTCAAACCTTGTCCCAAAAGTGATTGTGCATTTTTCCCCACTTTTCAAAGAGCCCGCATCACCAAATTGGACTTTCACATCCCTCATGTCCCAAATGTACCAAAGGGCATCCGGGCCAATTTTTCCCGCTCTTCCTGATGCTTGCTTTTTGAGTTGGTGTATATGAATTTAATGCACATTTATAACCTTCTCTCTCCTAAAACGACTATTTAACGGGACTCCCCTACGCATTTTTCACACTACTTTCTCACTGCCATTTTCTCATACCCTTGTAATTGAAACCACCTACTCGTGTCCCCATTTCCCTTGCATTCTTATCGTGAATTCTTTTTATGAAGGTTATTTTCTGAAGATTTCTCGCATGAAGATTAAGTTTCAAGGGCCGGAGCGAGTTTCTCCACTCGAATCATTCGTTCCGATATCGAGACAGTGAATTTTTTCACCTGACTTATGATTTTGGACCAGATTGTTAAACCCGAACCCCTCTCCCATGGCATAAATGATTAATGGAAGTGGCCTTAAATTTTCACGGGATTCCCAATCTCGACAGTGTGTGCCGATACCATGCTCGCCTACGGAGCCCACTTCAACCCCGATCAAGTGAATTGACCAATGTACATGGGGAGCTCATCGCTAAACTTGATGCTACCGCCATTTTCGAAGTGCCGTACGGATCCCTAAAATGGATAATTCCATGGTAATTTCTCAAAATCAAGCACAAGCTCTCTTTGATCAAGACAGTGAGAAATATAAAGCCGTAGTAGTAAATTTGGTTGAAGAACCCTAAAAGGGGGCATCTCGTAAGGTTTGGTGTCCAAAGCTCTGTTTAGGGCTGATTTCAATGAGGAGCTATCTGATTTCATCATCCTATTGGCTCATGTCATGGGTTTACCCTCTACCAGTGAGTTTCATTTTTGGATGTTCCCGCTCATTAACATTGTATGTGAAGGTACCCAAAACATCAATTGGGCAGAGATCATCTACATGAACTTGACAAAGCATTTATCCAATGTACAACAAACTAAGAAGTTCTACATGACTTCTTATCTTATGTATACCTAGCAGCATCCAGACAATGGTTTGGTTTCACATACATTGATGCTTAGAAGGGTGATCCCATATATGCTTACTTACTAGCAATCACAACTTCAGGAGGGTGAATGATGCTTTCACCATGTACATTATAAGGCTTCTAGAAAGTGACACTTGCTAGAAGATTTTCTACCAAGCCATGAGGATTTAATAGAAAAGTATGGAACTTACTTCATCCAATTCAAAAGGTTTTCATATATTAGGCTAGCCGATTATGAGAACACTCCTCTCAAGCTTCCCATATTCTGTAATGATAAGATGGCTCGATTAAGATATATTCTAACTAGACAAGTTACACAAAACCTGCAGGACAAGAAAATCACTGGGCTACATTTCCCCATATCTTTAGAACTATGCATGTAAAACACTCTGGATTCCTAAAATATAGAGATAGCTCTTGCTCCCATCACTGTCCACTTCTTTAGGCCCATAACCTATTTTGATTTAATGAAATTCATTGAGCTGAATATCGAATCAACTACCACCACAGGGGAAGACATCTACTAGGCTTACACAAATGACTTTAAGGCCGGATAAAGGCATTATGGCTTTCCCCTCCAACTAATACAAGAGCTTAACTTGTATACGATTCCCAAGGGTTTCAAGAGGACAACATAGATCTATTTTCATATGAGTATGATATTGTGATCAAGCATACTCCCTTAGAGGATCTAGACTGGTTCAAAAGGGAGAAATATGATTTGGCTGAGATTTTGGCTCCTTTCTAACTAACAACCAAGATCTGGTTTGTGAAAGGTTCGAGAACCGAGGAAGAATTTAGGAGATTCTTCTTCCAAAGAAACTTCAACACTGAGGAAGGATCCACACACTTCCCAAATTTAGCTAGGTACCTGCACAGACTCCTCCTCCTTCATCAAGTAAATAACCTGCATCCTCCACTTCTTCCTCATCCACTTAGGTATATCAGAAGAAGATGAAGGAAGTCAAAAAGGAGCCTTGTTGAGGAAGATCCTCTGCCAAAACATTCATGAATTACCTTTTGGGCAAAAGAACATTATTGTTCTCAATGAAAGTGAAGATATTGAACTACTAGTTCTGTCCCAGGAGTTCCGAAGCTTCATAGATAAGGAGCTCTATTCACAACACTCGAGCCCCAAAATACTATGGATTCCTCTGTCCCAAAGCCTCATCTACTCCAATCACATCTCTACTAGAGGCAACAGTAGTAAATACTTTGATTGCCATGAGTTCTCTTACTCTTGGTTCTCTTGCTCCCCCTTCTTCTTCTTCCTCCACTTTTGCATGGGTGCAACCTTTTGTTGACAACGTGAAGAGGAGAAGTATTCTTCTTGATTGATTGGACCTAATTTTTATGTTGTGGTAGCCTTCTTGGGAACTACCCCTTCTACTCCTACAAAGAGAGCCAAAAAAACTTCGATAATAGTGATAGATGCCCAAGGTTAGCAATTCCTTAAGGTAGCCAAGCCCAAAGTTGACAAGCCAAAACAGGATTTGCAAGCCTCTCATTTGGAACTTTCAAGGATCTCAATGGGAGAGTCCACCCCTGAAAGTGAAATCCATAACCTTCGAAAGCAAAACTAGGGTTATTAGAAGGATAGAAAAAGGCAAGCAGACTATAGAGCAACTGGAGGAGCAGGCTCAGGTGCTTTCTAGTTTCATCAAGTCATTGTTGTCCAAAGAAAAGGTTCTATATCCTACCCCACTAGACTTCTCTCCCACCACCTGTGATCCTTAGTCAAGATGAGGTCCAGAGCATTAAAGACATACACAGGTACTCCATCTACGAGAGAGCTATGGAAGCCATGGTTGATGATATGGTCATTGTAGGTTTGAATTTCATTAGAGAAGCCTTCAAACTCAATGAGAAGGTAATTAATCTACAACAAAAGCTCTCCTCCACAATTGGAAACATGGATAAAGAGCTTAAAGTCTTGAGTAGCTATATAGTAGACATTCGCTTTGATGGAGCCTCATGCGATCGTGATGAAAATTTATTGATGGCAAGTAAGGTTTTTGATGATGCTAGAGATAATTTGTCAAAGTCATGGGTTTTTAGCGTGGAGTGGAAAATAAGAGTGCTAGAGGAAGCTCTTGGAGAGTTGAGGAACAGTTGGTAAAAGGGAGAGGCCTTTAAAAATTTGGTGGTATTTGCTTTCAAGGAAATTCATTGTCACCTCCATGACAAGACTTCAGGTGTGCGTTTCTCCCTCCAGAAATTAAGACTCAATTCAGAGCTTTTGTCAAGGAAAACTTTTTTGAGGACTCCATTACCAAAGAGAAGATAAAGGAGATTTGCTCCTTGATCTGCAATTGAGGAAGTTAATAAATAATATCATACACACACCGAGTTTGATAAGGAGATGGAGAAATGTCTGGATCTTAAACCCAAGCCACCGCTTTAACACATCATCCCATGAGGTTGAGACATAGCGGATGCATTGAGAAAATTTAGACAACGGATCCTCAAGTCGGTGGGCCCTCCACAATCATAGGCATTTGTTTTCTCCTCCTAGATTCTCTCTTCCTTCTTTTTCTCAATTTGGGCTTATTGTAATTAGTTGGGGGTTTTGCGTCAAGCATCACACTAATCGAACATTGAACATTGTAGTTAGAAGAAGTAGTTGCCAAGTGTAACTGATTTGTAAAATTATATAATGAGCTCTCTGCGCCATTTTAAAAGGTCTACAACTTGGTTCATTTTTGAAAGTGTAAAGAGTAAAAATTAAATCAATACAAAAGATCTTTCTTCCCATGTCTATCTAGTCTTGTTCTTTCATTTGATGCTTTTGAATCATTTGTTTGTATTATTTCAATAAGCTTTGCATTCTTGTGGATGTTATTTCTAGAACTTTGTGTCTTTGCAATAACATCTTATTGGCTCAAATGACAAATGGTTTTGTTCCAAATAATTTTATTCTTGCATGCATAAGGAATTATTTTGTTATCTATAATTCTTGAGAATGCCTTTCTGCTCATTCCCAATATTAGGGCTACTTCATTGCTCCGTACTTTGCATTGAGAATCCATTCTATTTTAAACAACACTTTCATGATATCCAAGTTCCACATTAAAATTATGCACTTTCCACATGTAAATAAGCTTGGTCTTTAAATAAGGGAACCTCTCCCATTAAAGAGGAGGGACTTTCTTTCCCACGATCATTGTTCTCAACAAATTCCTTTTGACGACCAACACCATGCCAACAATTTATAGGTTATTTCATGCTCACATGGTTTTACAAGATGCAAGTATTATATGGCGAAACGACGTGGTTGTAAATCATGGTGTATTATTGTAATTTACGTACGTTAATGAATATATATATATAGACACACACACACATGCATTCTTTGTTACAAGAAAGACTTGTTTGAAATTTGGTAATATGTATGAGATGTTAGTTTTAGGGGTGCTTTAGGAATTGTGCATTTAACTATAGGTGTTCTTTTGATTCGATTTACATATGGTAAAAAGGGGGTTGGATATATATGTTAAGTGATATTGTAGAGGATATTTTAACATTTGTGAAGTATTGAAAGGTTTATTAATGAAGTTTTGTAATATTTTTAAGATGCTAGTGTTTAAGGGAAACATTCATCTAAACATGGGTGTTATTTGATTCCAAAATTTGTATTGTAAAATTTTGATAAATGTGTTAAATGAAATTGAATTTAATAGCTTATAGTGCAATTACATTGTGCAATTGATGATTAAATAATTGGTGTGTGGTGTTTCTTACTTTGAAAATGTAATAAAGAAATCTAACAAAATAGTCAACCCTAGTACAAAATTCGTGCATAACTAACCTTCCTGTGTTATTCTTTTGCTCATATAAAATTAAGACCTTAAAATTAACTTAAATCCTTACACTTGATAACACTTTATAGCTTAAGTAAATAAGATCCCTAGTTGAGTTATTGTCATAGCTTGTATGTTTAGCGACATCGTCATGAACCCATCAATTAAGAACAACATGGTCAAACATTATCTAGAGTATGTGGTTCCCTTCTAGGATTGGTTATCGTGTGTGTAGTAAGGAGAATGTGTTCTCTTCAGGTCTGACTTACATGTTGAATGGCGAAGATCACCAACTAGCCTTGAAGTCACCCTTAAGAGTTGGGATTATAATTGAACTCGGTACTCAATCTCATTTTTATCGTTGGGCTTAATGGTGCAATACTAAGGGTTATTTGTGAAACTTAGCAACTCATTAAGTTGCGATTAGTTGGTGAAAATGTAACCGTAGGATGATATGCTTAGATAAAGGTGAAAATTAGATCACTCATATAACATGTTTAAACTATCTTGTGATGAGAAAATGGATCCACATTGTGCAAACTCTAATGTGAACCTTAACCCCTTAAAATGATGAACTACTCCATCTTGCTCTCCCACTTGTCCTATTATGTAATGGGTGTATGATGTGAATTGTGATCATGTTTTAAAGATAAACCCCCTAAGGCAGGGACTAGCGGTCTCATGAGGATTCCTATGCCCTAATAAAAATAGGTTACACAATTCAATACAAAAGGCATATGAACCTAGTTAGGGAAAACCCCCTTAAGTTGGACGTAAAATGATACTAAAGAAACCTAATCTAGAAACAAAAAAATAAGTATGTTCCCATGTTTAGAGCTTTCGAATCCTTAAATAATCATTGGAGCATATATATAATAAACTTATAATTGATTTTTGGCCTTGGGAAGTGTAATCATGGGATGTTATTCCATAGGAAAGTGAAACATGACCTTCCTTGTAATGTGATTAAACCCTCTTTATACGGATGAAGAACTTAATCCCTATAATGCTTATTGTGTACTAACTTAATTATTAATTTATAAATGAATGAAAGAAACTTGACCCTAAATCCTTGAGAAAATATGTGAACCTTCCCTCCTTTGGACTCACACTTGTTCTATTACGTAACAGAGGTATGATATAAGATCAAGATGCATGCCTTAGGAGTGAATCCTAGCGATCACACCTAGTAGCCTTGTGTGTATGTAAATAACTTTGTGTGTAAATAGATATCATATTAATGAATGAACGATTTAAACATGTAATTGATATAAGGTAGATGATCCTTATTTAATGAGATACATTGAAGGTTAAAGGTTAAACTATGTAAAGGGAATCTAGCAAAAGGAAAAGGAATGTATGAATCAAATATTATGAGTCTTTCTAGAACTTAAGTTAAAATATTGAAACATGATTGTAATAAATGTGTAATCCAAAATTATTGTGTTGTGCAAAGGACCTATCTATAAGTGTTCCATGTAGTTGAATCGTTATGTCGTCGTGCCCTATTATAAAAAAGTGACCTTGTTGTGCATCACATGATTCATGTTATCTATGTCGGTTATTTTCTATAAAGGAACATATATCGAATTGTGCATCGTCACGAGTAATCTCCTGTAGTGTCGTGTATACTACAATGTAAGTATGTATGTATATATATATTATTCCATTATTTTCAGTATTGTATTTGTGTGTGTGTAAATTTGGGCATTACACTTTTTATCAAATCGAAGGTTCATGCTCTCGAACCTCTGGGATGGATTGGAGTTGTGATGATTTTACATGGTGGTGGTGGATATTGGAAGAGTAATGTGATATATGTTGTAATGTGAATAACGTTGTAATTGTGATATTATGAATGCACATGTTGTGCATGTCACTTAGTGTGTATTTGTTATTAGGTTGATGTGCTTGTGATGAGCATATTCACTCTCCTTTTTGTGGATTCTATGAGGAGTTCACGTGTGATGTGCCACCTTTTTGTGTGTGAAAAGAATGTTATTGTGAATTGTGGAGTGTTGGAATGTTTAGTTATTTTGTGATATATAGGTGTGCTTATGTGTTGTATGACAAGGATTGGTGTATAGTGAATTGGATGGTATCATGATGTCACCACCGTGATGTGATGAATCATGTGTGTCACCATGTTGTATTATGATTAACTATATGTTGTAATATTAGTCAATGTGTTCATCTTATGTATAATTTGTGTAATATGTGATATTCATGTTGTGAATTAGGGGCATATGGTAATTGTATGATTTTATTGTGCATTACTTGCACTTGGGTGTATTATGTGGAAACATGATGTATCGTAACCCGTGAAAGTAATGATTATGTTATACCTTGTATATATACCATGCGTAAGACGTTATGGTTAATGTGTGTGAATCACCATTGTGTTAGTGATGTAGTTATGTGTTATGTTGTGAACCTTGCACTAACTAACCCTAAGGAAATCGGTAAAAGTCTATACTTGGAGTGAGGAAATGTGTACCGTTGACCGATTAATCAATCCGAGTATGAGATAGGAAGTGGAGTCTTATTTTTGAGGTATTATGTAATGGTATTTCAATTCATGTTGTCTTAGTTGATGGAGGTGCTTTCCAGTTAATGTAATGACCAAGTACTTCAATGAATATGTTGGGTTTAAAATTGATCACCCTTCAACACTTATGTTAAGGTCATTAATAAAGGAAAAACTAAACCAGAAGGTGTAGTTTCAAATGTAGCAATATCTCTGTTATGGGTGTTGTATGTGTGGTAGACTTTCGTGATGAAAAATGGTATGCACTGGGCATTACCCAATCTGCCTCATGGCTAAGGAGAGTTCATGCAAGAAACTACTTTTGGAATGAAGATTTCATGACACTTGGATGTGGTAGAGAGAGGTGAAGATAAACGTGATCCTCGACATCATAAGCGTAACACAGCGTGGATTCAAGTGATGAAATTGATGATTGGACATCCTCACGGTGTATTATCTAGTACCATTTAAGTGGACACCGAAGATGAAGAAAGTGAGGTGGATGTTTTAGTCATGGATATCCTTCCACACACACTAACTCATGACCCCATAAAATTATCAAGAATAAGTTGATGATCATCTCCAACAAATAAAGATTGGTGATGTTGTGACGGAGAGTGAGAGGAATCCCGCCTCCATTTCTTTTGAAGGTACATACACATATTCACTTTTGATTACAAGGAACTCCATCAAGTAAGTTTGGTAGAACATTCTATATATGTTAAGTGATATGCTAAGCCCATAAAGAAAATGCCATATAGAATGAATCCTAATTTTTCCAAGATTAAAAGAAGAAATAGATAAGTTCTTGATGCAGATTCATATTTATTGTGGAGAATTCAAACATGAGTTTCTCCCATTGTGATCTCCAAAAAAAGAATGGGAAGCTACGCATTTTGTTGATTACAGAAGCTCAAAAATGGCAACAAAGAAGGATCATTACAATCTTCCATTTTCGGATCAAATCTTGGGCAAGTAATGGCATGAGTGCTTATAGTTTTGTTTGATGGATATAAGCTTTGACCAAGTTCGTATAGCAAAGAAAGATCAATTGAAGACCACGTCACCACTCCTTGGGGAACGTTTGCCTATAAGTTATTCCTTTTGGGTTGTGTAATGCTCCATAAACATTCCAGACATTAAAATTAATGAATAGGGTGTTCAAACCCTACATTGGGACCTTCATCGAGTACTTCGGATGATTTTTGCATCTATGGAGCAAGTTGGACCACCTACACCGTATGGAACATTTCAAAGGTTAGATGAAGCACATGCCTCACTAAACCCTACAAAGTGTGTCTTTGGATGTTCTAAAGGCGTTTGTTAGGGCATTTTGTATCCGTAAGATGGTATGGTACTCTTCATCCCGATAAAGTTTCAAAATCAAAGATTTACCATTTCCTATGAATAGAAGTAAGTTGAGATCATTTTTAGGCCATATGGGTTATATA
Organism: Taxus wallichiana var. yunnanensis; assembly: GCA_018340775.1. Taxonomy (NCBI): domain Eukaryota; kingdom Viridiplantae; phylum Streptophyta; class Pinopsida; order Cupressales; family Taxaceae; genus Taxus; species Taxus wallichiana. The sequence continues at coordinate 927,002,338 of CM031242.1, forward strand.
GAAGGTTCATCAAGAATTTCTCAAAGATCTCATTTTAACCCGATTCTTGAAGAAGGATGTTACTTATGAACCAGAAATAAGGTGCATGAAGATTTTGGACAACTCAAGGAAGCCCCGGTGTCTTCACCTGTTTTGAAGAATCCAGTTGGAGTAAGCCATTCATTGTGTACACTTAGATGCCTCGATGCATGTAGGAAGTACTTTGAGCTGAAAAGGATGAAAACGGAATGAACATCTAATTTATTTTGGGAGCGAGACAAAATGAGCAACATTGTCTTGAGGTAAATTATCCTAACCCCTTAAAAAGAGGCTCTGCTATCATTTTTTTTGTAAAGAAGTTTAGAAATTACTTGTAGGGCAAAAATTTCTAGTTGTGAATGCATCATGTGCTCTAAAATATATCATTGTAAATAAGCCTAACCCATCAGGAAGGATAGCAAGATGGATAATTTTGCTAAAAGAATTTGAATTTGATATTATAGATAAAAAGAAAGAAGCATGTCAATGCAGATGCACTCTCTGAGCCTATGATGGTTTAGGATCATCTTGTGATGATGATGATTTCCCGATGCCTTGTTATCCTTGACACAATCCTAGTGAATACATAGATATTTGGAATTATCCAATGAATTCAAGTTTCCCATGTTTAGTGCCAATGCAAAGACTAAGAGAAAGATTACTCAGCATGTCCATATTCTATTCTAAATGGAGTATTATTTCGAATAGGACCTAATGGACAGATCTGACAAGAGGGCGGTTGGACGTGATCAAGGGAAGGAGCTGCTAGAAGAATTCCACAATGGTACATGTGAGGGCACTTCTTGGACAACTTACATGAAGAAGGATCTTGGATGCAGGTTATCGTTGACCCACTTTTTAGAGATTGTTATAATTATTGTAAGACATGTGATATTTATCAAACACATGAGTAACCGTAAGACTTCATCACCCATTTATGCCCTATTCTTCCACTTGGTCCCTTATGAAAAGTGGAGAATGATATTGTAGGTCCACTTCCAACTACCTCATGCCAAAATAAGTATATTGTAGTTGCCACAGATTATTTAACCAAGTGGGTTGAAGCTAGTATTAAAAACCTTCCATGGATGAAGTAAAAGGTTCATATATGAACGCATTGTCACTAGATTTGGCTGTCCATTAGAAATTGTAACAGATATCAAGGAAGCCACTTCATTAATGAGGTAGTAGAAGCCCTAGTCAATAAATTTTCTATTAAGCACATGAAGGCAACAACATACAAGCCAAGTACAAATGGAAAAGTGGAATGTAATTTTGTGTTGTGTCAAATTCTAGCAAAAGATGCACCTTGCAGTACATAAGTGGGATAAAAGGATTCATGCAAACTATGGGCATATAGGGCAACATCAAAGTCAAACAGGATACTCCCCATTTGCAAAGGCCTATGGCATTGATCCAGTTCTTCCATTGAGTTTGATATTCCCACCTTTTATGAAAAATGAAAGGATGGATGAAAGTGATTCACAAAAGAAAGGTTGGTACATCTTCATCTTAGAGGAAATGAGGGAAATAGCAAAGGATACAAGCCATAAGAAGAAAATGAAGCAAAAGGAATACTTTGATCAAAAGATCCGGTGGTCTCCATTTCATGTGAATGACTGGTTCTAGTATATGATTCCAATTACAAAAAAAGAAGATGAGAAAATTTCTTCCAAAATGGATGGGGCCCTACAAAATAGTAATTGTGCATGAAAATGGTACATACCGACAGAGGAATTGGATGGCACTCCCATTACGAAATGGGTCAACCACGACAAGTTGAAGATTTTCCAAGCAATTTAGTCTACTCAGGACGGAGTAGAAGCTAGGAAGGGGAAGATAATCGACACTAAAATTTTCCTCCGTATTTCTATTTCATTAATTTATGTATTAGGAATAGGATGTTGTTAAGTATAATTAGTAGAATGCGTCATGGAAGATAACATGTCACTTAGTGTGATGCAGTGCCACCAATAATATGGAGTGCTTGTAATGAGCAAAATACAATAGGAATGTTGTAAAAGTAAATATTTGTGCCAAGTGGTTGTGTGTTAAAATGTAAAAGTTTGGGTAAGTAGAGTGTTGGAATGGGTCTACATGATTAGGAATTAGAAATATTATATGTAATAAGGACAAAGAGTGAGGTCATAAATATTTTGTGTATTTTATTTGTAAAAAGTCTAATGAAATGTGGAACCCATGTAAAATGATAAAGTTTATCTTATCTTAAAAGATAAGCTTGCATGTATGAGATAAGAGTTAAGGTATGGAATATGATTTGTCAATGGATTTCTTCATCCTATCTTAGAGATAAGATGGATAAGCCTGGAAGTTCTATAAATAGAGAGGCCACCCCCTCATTTAGCATGGAAGGAAGTAGTGAGAAATATTGTAGGGGCAAGTGTGCGAAGGAAGCCATCATTTAAAGGTGTGTTGAAGAAGCCATTAAGAGGTGTAATTGTAAAGTTTCTCCCATAGTCTTGGTGAAAGGCAAGTGAAGTCAATAACACTTAAAATACCTCATGGGTGAGATTGTAACAATTTCATGTTAATATTATAATTTACTTTGATATTTCAAATTTTTCATCATTCCGTCTTATCATATTGGTATTCTTGTGTTATGTTGTTGTTTGTTTCAGAACATCCACCAAACTAAAGGCCGTGCATTAGTAAATAATCATAGCATGAGGAGTTCCCGTGAAGAATTATCATAGTGCTGATTGGTGATGACATACCGTTGACCAGCTTAATCGATCCGAGTATGAGATAGAAGTGGAGTCTTACATAGGCTGAAAACCCACTTTTGTTTGTTTGGTATGTATGGAATTTACTCAATGGATGTCATGCATATTGTGTTTCGTGGACACCTTAGGCTCAGTAGATGGAAACTTGTACTCCTTTCTCTCTCCTATATGGTTATCATATGGATTCAACCTAAGTGTAGTTACGACTATGTTGAACCTTGTGGAAGTGGTGGAGGGATGATTCAGACATAGATGATGACAATTGTATTATTTTATATGTTATTTTACAAGTTGAGGCTTGATTTCTAAGTGCCAACAACTCGTTGAGTACCCCTTTGGTGGCCGTATAAGGCCACATAGTTATTATGATGTGTTATTTCCCTATACATATTTTATTCATAAATCAAACATTTTCTTTTTTATCTTACTAACACCAATTGTTTTCTTGATTGATGTGTTCTTATATTTTGGGCATTTTATTTGGTTGTTGCACTAACATGCGATTTTTACACTAACTATGGCTATTTGGCCATTTTATTTACTTTTATTTGAACTTTTGTTTCATGTTTAAAGCTTTTATAGCCTAGCCTAAGGCTTGGGGTATTTTCCACTTGGTGTTTGAAACCAATTATTATGTTGGTTCTAATGTCGTAATGTGTGGAATAGGGTTATGGGATGCACCATGGAGTGGTTGAACCTATGGACCCGCTTCGTTGTATGGGGGTATGCCCCAAGGAGTTACAAATAACTAGTGGGTTGTTAAACCACTAGTTATTATGTCACTTGGGTTAGAGGTGTTTGGACCTTATGTGCCCAGGGTCATAGGGTGAACAACCCTTTTAGGGAGCGAAAAGGAAAATCTATCTTTATTTTATTACTTTGGGAGGTATATGGAGTTGTTTTGTGATGCTTTGGGAGGTATATGGAGTTGTTTTGTGATGTTTTGGGAGGTATATGGAGTTGTTTTGTGATGCTTGGGAGGTATATGTAGTTTTTTTGTGATGCTTTGGGAGGTATATGTAGTTGTTTTGTGATTCTTTGGGAGGTATATGAAGATTTTTGTGATGCTTTAGGAGGTTTATGGAGATATTTTGTGATTCTTGGGAGGTGTATGTAGTTGTTTTGAGATGCTTTGGGAGGTATATACAGCTTTTTATGATGCTTGGGAGGTATATGTAGTTTTTTGTGATACTTTTAGAGGTATATGGAGTTTATTTGTGATGTTTTGGGAGGTGTGTGGATTTGGTGTTATGATTTATGTGTACTCATGTGAGTCTAGTTATGTTTTGTGATGTTGATGATTGATGCTCCTCATTGAGGGTATGATTTGATCCCCTTTTGACACTATGTAACTACTGTCATGGTTTCAATTTTGTGAAACCCTTGTATATGTACTTGTTGGGAATTCCATGTGTTATAGTATGTTTATGTTACAAGTAATTTGGTGTGAAGGGCATGTGTGTGACAAGTATTATGTTGAGTGGCAAGTGTATGTTTGATCCATGGTCTGGTTTAGTTCTCGTGATGTGATTTAGTCATGAAAGTAAATATCATGATGTCTTGTGAACCATTAGTGTCATATTTGGCCATGATGTGTTATTGTGATATCGAGTTTCTATTTGGCACCCAAAAAATAAATAAATAAATAAATAAATTGAAATCTTATAACAATGAAATATTAAGATCTTGAGATTAATAAATACTATTAAGGGAAAAGAGTAATTAGGTAATAATATAAACTGAAAACTACCAATCTTCATAGAACATTAAGAACTAGTTATACTTTTTCCCCTTCCGTGTGGTTGCACTTTTGTGATTAGTATCTTTTACGTTGGTGGCGTGAGTTGTTAATTAGTTTTGTTCTTTGTGAATGAGAAAATTTTATAACCTTGGTTTTGTGTCACATCGAGGAAGATGCTCACATAAGGTGAGGGAAATGTAGTGCCCACAAAAATTAATATTAAAATAAAATTGGAAAAAAAGATGTATTATGAAGTGATGTGGATCTAGGTAGCCATCAAGGCACATGGGCGGGCATGGTGATGGAAGTGATTGCAATTTAAGGGGTTTTGAAGTGTTACGTATGCCTTTTCGAGATGTGTCCCTTTTCCTTACAAAAATACAAGCACTTAATTTGAGATCCGGATGCAATAATCACACTAAAACTAAAGGAAATGTTGTAAATTTAGCATTGTTTGGATAGTTGCAGTGAAGGAAGTATTCTAGAGTCATGGGTTCCTCACGAGATAGTCACATGGTTTCAGTATGCAAAAAACAAATCTCCAATTTGATCACTTTACCTTTTCCTACTCACTCTCATCCTGTAAAAATATAAGTGTTGGAATAGGGTATTTATATCCATTTGTAAAGGGATCGGATTCCACATGGTTATAGTTGTCCGGTCATTGTTTTCTTGAAAATCAATTCATCTATTGAGGAAATAAGACTTGGGATAGAGAGGACTTGTGAAGATGCATTTCGTTCCCGACACAACACAATCCCATCCTCATTCCATGCAAACAATGTTTTGTGAAATCACCTCACCAAATCTCACAAATCACCAATGTTCAATCCATGGTATGGTTCAGTTCTTGTGATGTGATTTAGTCGTGATATTACATATCATGATGTCTTGTGAACCATTAGTGTCATGTTTGGCCATGATGTGGTATTGTGATATCAATTTCTACTGGGCACCCACAAAATAAATAAACTGAAATCTTAAAACAATGAAATATTAAGAGCTTGAGATTAATAAATATTATTAAGGGAAAAGAGTAAGTAGGTAAGAATGTAAACTGAAAAACACTACAAATATTCATATAACATTAAGAACTAGTTAATGTTTTTCCCCTTCCATGTGGTTGCACTTTTACAATTAGCATCTTCTCCACTTGTGACGTGATTCATTGATAATTTTTGTTCTTTGCACATGAAGACCTTTTTAACCTTGGCTTTGTGTCGCATCGAAGAAGATGCTCATTTAAAGGGAGGGAAATGTAGTGCCCACAAAAATTAAGATTAGAATAAAATTTAAAAAAAAAGGATGTATTGTGAAGTGACATGGATCTGGGTAGCCATCAAGGCACGTGGGTAGGGCATGGTGATGACAAGTGGGTTGTCAATGTGCAAATTCCTTTTCAAACCTGTCCATTTTCCTTTCAAACCAATACAAGCACTTAATTTGAGATCCAGAGGCAATAATCACGCTGAAACCCAAGGAAACATTGTAAATTTAGATTTGTTTGGATAGTTGCAATGAAGGAAATATTCTAGAGTCATGGGTTCCTCATGATACAGTCACATGGCTTCAGTATGCAACAAACAGATCTCCAAACTGATCACTTTGCTTTTTCCTTCCCATTCCCATCCTTTGCAAAAATACAAGTGCTAGAATAGGGTATTGATATCCATTTGTAAAGGGATCGGATTTCACATGGTTACAGATTGGTCTGGTCATTGTTTTCTTAAAAATCAGCTCATCCATTAAGGAAAAAAGACCTAGGATAGAGAGGACTTGTGGAGATGCATTTCATTCTAGACACAATACAATCCTAGCCTCACTCCATTCAAACAACGTTTTGTGAAATCACTTCACCAAATCTCACAAATGAATGCCCATCAGAAGTGTTATTTGTGCTCCCTGTAACATCTTTGTTTATACCATTTGAATATTCATCTAAATACCTCCTAGAATAATTAATATGGTATGTTTTGTGAGCCATGTATTTTATGGAGGCCTTCTCTACATATGGGTATGAGCAAGTGGCATGGGGGCATGTGTTCTTGCTATATCTTCATAATGTCGGTTTTCCTTGTTTTGTGCCCCCGATAGTGAGTCACCTTGGCCTATTGTGGAGATCATCTCATGGTATGGGCTCATTCATGTCTTTAATGGTTTACATGAGAAAGCTCGGTTACATTTACTTCTCACCGAATTGGCCTATCATCACCAAGCTCGATCGGTTTGAGCAACTTAGTGCCTTTGTCAAAATAATTTTTTGAATTGGGGTTTTAGTACCCATCTTTGGTTGTTTTTTTTCCTTTGAGTTGCCATTCCACCTCACTAATTCACCAAGGCTTTTTAGAGCTCCCACCTTGTGTCACGATAGCTCGGCTTGATGTGGATTTTTTTGAGCTTGTGTGTAGAGTTTTTATGTAATTATGGGTTTAGGTTCAAGGCTCGTGCTTTTTATGAGTCTCTTTGTTTGGATCTCAGGATCAGTGGTGTTTATTTCATAGCTTACTAGAGTTTCCCTTACACAATTCAAACTATACATTCCACTCATTATACCTTTTAATTTTGAATAAGATTTTAAGAAAATGAAAAATGGTAGATTTGTAAAAAGCTGCGGTTAAGAAAGAGTTGGAGATTTGTAAAATGCAGGTGAACCCACTTGGAGCACCACTTGCACTACGAATGCTAGTACTGTCATGCATGGTCTTCCTTACCTTAATCTCTTATATTTTTATATAATTTGGTTATCCATTTGCAATAAAATAAAAATATGAAACCATTAGATATGATACAATTGGATATTATAATTAGGCGATTAGCGTGAAACAATAAAACTCCTCCTTATGATTTACCTTACCGACCTACAATTTGATTTTCATCTGTGTTGCTACCACAACCTTATATATTGTTATCTAAGGTATGAAAATTAGACACTCATGTATGCCAAGATTGGTGAGGATTATATGATTAGTCAAAAAAATAACCATTTTTGTCTACCTTGTAAATTTAAAAAAAGCAATATTCCAACGACTTTCATGAAAATACTTTCTAGACCACGGAAAAGAGAAGTGAAGTTTCATCCTTGTTCCTTGCTATGTGGGGAGTCATTTTAAGCCTTAGATCATCCTCGATCGATTGTTGCTAATCCCTTATTTGCTCCCCTATAATATTTGTTATCTCATTTTGCACTTTTAGGAAGTTGTTAAAATTGAAATGTTGGCTTTTGTTTTGACCCACCATTTGAACCCTGAGCAACGAAATGCCTATCCGCCTTTGCAAACCTCTAGTATTTTTACTAAAAATTCCTTATAACCTTTAGTTTGGGAAATAAAATTTTCTTGATAGTTTTAAAAGGCATTTTGTAGGCCTCGGTCGCAGTTTGACTAGGTCAAACTTGACCAATTACAACCAAAGGTGGCTCCGAAAAAGCCCGTCACCGTTTGAAACTCGTTTTCCATTTCTTTGTCCCGTCGACTCTGATGAATTATCCATATATAGGGGAGCTTGTAGGAAATTTCTCATTGCATGTTCTTCCATCAAACATTAGTTTTGGACGTGGTTTTCTAATCCCTTGAGCTAACTTTTAATCGTTTGCAACTAGGTCAATTACGACCAATGGCCTCAAAAACTGGTCGCCAATCGTAAATTGTTCACTCATTCTGAATTCCATAAGTTCTTTTGAATTCTTGGTGTATATGAGGACATGTATAAACTTACCTGTGGTATGTTTGCTCACCGTAAGACAACATTTGAAAGTGGTTTCTTAGTCTCTGAGCCTAAATTGAACATTTTTGCACCTACCAAGAAAATGTAAAAAGAAAGTTGTAGGACCCCCGTCGGGTCACCAAACCCCCATGGAAACTTGTTGACACTTGTAACTAACTATTTGAAACTCTATCATGTGACTTATTGTGTGAAATTTAACTTTTGGAAAAATAGTGTTCTCTCTCTTCCCTATCTCTTTCTCTCTCCTTGGTTAAGAAATGAAGTGAAATGAAATGGAATGAATATGTGTCTCTAACCCCATCCCTTAGAATGTAAATTATTATTATATAAATGGGAAACTAAAAACGTTAATTATGCTAGAACTAGGTGGGTGCCATGTCAGCAATTTATTGTTTATTTCATGCTCACATGGTTTTGTAGGATGCAAGTAGGATGGCAAAACGACGTGGTTGTAACTCATTGTGTATTATTGTAATTTATGTATGTTAATGAAAAATATATATATATACATGCATTGTTATGTTACAATAAAGACTTGTTATTGAAATTTGGTAATATTTATGAGATGTTAGTTTTAGGGGTGCTTTGGGAATTGTGCATTTAACTATAGGTGTTCTTTTGATTTAGATTTACATATGGTAAAAGGGGGTTGATATATATGTTAAGTTATATTTTAGAGGATAGTTCAACATTTGCGAAGTATTGAAAGGTTTATTAATGAAGTTTTGTAATATTTTTAAGATGTTAGTGTTTAAGGGAAACGTTCATCTAAACATGGGTGTTATTTGATTCCAAAATTTATATTGTAAAAGTTAGATAAATATGTTAAATGAAATTAAATTTAATAGATTATAGTGCAATTGCGGTGTAATTGATGATTAAATAATTGGTGTGTGGTGTTTCTTACTTTGAAAATGTAATAAAGAAATCTAACAAAATAGTCAACCCTAGTACAAAATTCATGCATAACTAACCTTCATGTGTTATTCTTTTTAGCATAGAAAATTAAGACCTTAGAATGAACTTAAATCCTTACACTTGATAACACCTTCTAGCTTAAGTAAATAAGATCCCTAGTTGAGCTATCGCCATAGCCTATGTGTTTAATGACATCGTCATGAACCCATCAGTTAAGAATGACATGGTCAAACATTATCTAGAGTATGTGGTTCCCTTCCAGGATTTGTTATCATGTGTGTAGTAAGGATAATGTGTTCTCTTCAGGTCCGACTTACATGTTGAATGGCGAAGATCAGTAAACTTGCCTTGAAAGTCACTCTTAAGATTTGGGATTATAATTGAACTCTGGTACTCAATCTCATTTATTGTTGGGCTTAATGGTGCAATACTAATAGTTATTTGTAAAACTTAGCAACTTATTAAGTTACGATTAGTTGGTGAAAATGTAACTATAAGATGATATGCTTGGAAAAAGGTGAAAATTAGATCGCTCATATAACATGTTTAAACTATCTTGTGATGAGAAAATGGATCCACGTTGTGCAAACTCTAATGTGAACCTTTACCCCTTAAAATTATGAACTACTCCATCTTGCTCTCCCACATGTCCTATTATGTAATGGGTGCATGATGTGAACTGTGATCATGTTTTAAAGATAAACCCCCTAAGGCAAGGGACTAGTGGTCTCATGAGGATTCATATGCCCTAATAACAAATAGGTTACACAATTTAATATAAAAGGCATATGAACCTAGTTATGGGAAACCCCCTTAAGTTGGACAAAAAGCGATACTCAAGAAACCTAATCTAGAAACAAAAAAATAAGGAAGTATGTTGTCATGTTTAGAGCCTTCGAATCCTTAACTAATTGTTGGAGCATAACTATAGTAAACTTATAATTGATACTTGGCCTTGGGAAGTGTAATTGTGGGATGTTATTCTACAGAAAAAGTGAAACATGACCTTCCTTGTAATGTGATTAAACCCTCTTGTTATGGATGAAGAACCTAATTCCTATAATGTTTATTATGTACTAACTTAATTATCAATTTATAAATGAATGAAAGAAACTTGACCCTCAATCCTTGAGAAAATATGCAAACCTTTCCTCCTTTGGACTCACACTTGTTCTGTTATGGAACAAAGGTATGATATAAGATCAAGATGCATGCCTTGGGAGTGAATCCTAGCTATCACACCTAGTAGCCTTGTGTGTATGTAAATAAATTTGTGTGTAAATGAATATCCTATTAACGAATGAAAATTTAAACAAGTAATTGAAATAAGGTAGATGATCCTTATTTAATGAGATACACTTAAGTTTAAAGGTTAAACTGTGTAAAGGGAATGTAGCAAAAGGGAAAAGGAATGTATGAATCCAATATTATGAGTCTTTCTAGAACTTAGGTTAAAAGATTGAAACATGATTTTAATAAATGTGTAATCCCAAATTATCATTCCATGGGAAGACCTCATCTATAAGTGTGTCATGTTGTTGAATCGTTATGTTGTGCCTTGTTATTAAAAAAGGGACCTTGGTGTGCATCACGTGATTCATGTTACCTATGTGGATTATTGTCTATGCAAACATGTCTAGTGTTGTGTATCATCCCGAGTAATCTCTTGCGAGTTGTCGTGTATACTACAATGTAAGTAATATATATATATAATTCCAGTATTTTCATGTAGTATTTTGTGTGTGTAAAATGTTGGCATTACATGTTTGATGAGATTTCTAAAAGCAGTGTCATTTCATGGACAACAATGATTACAGTTACATCGTAAATGGTTATGTCGAGAAATCCCGACAACATTTCACCAAATGCAAGAGGGTAAGAAAATTGATGCTTATACAATCAAAAGTGCTCTAATATAAATGTATGCTAGATATGGATGAGTGATTTCTTAGACAAAATGATTGTAGTGGATGGACTTAATAGTTTTTAGGTTTTAGCCATTGATTCAATTGTGAGGGGTTTTGTATGATCCTTTGATAAAATGGAAAATTTCTCCTCTAGCTGCTCCTAAATAGAATCTAATCCCGACGTGCTCCACAATTATTTTTTGGGAATGGCTCCTCCATGCCCTTGGTCGACACCATCATTTTCCAAATTTCTATTAACCTACTTAATTCAAGACTTCCACCACCATTTTAATTGTGAATACCTTACTATATATATACAACGGTCAACTTTTAAATATACATGTTATTTTAAAATTTGAATTATATATTTATCTAACAATCATGATGGTCATATTTCAAAAGTGGTTGTATTTTGACATCTAAAATGACTAAAATTTCTAAATATCTTGCAAGACCCACTCTCTCACCCCATGATGTTCCAAATTGCTATTAACCTACTTAATTGGTCATATATTTACTAAAAATTGTAAAATGCTATTGGTTATATTTTAGGTTTTTTTATTTGTTATATTTAAGATTTTGAAAATTAATTAAAATTAGAAATTGATTTCTATAGATTTATTTGGATTTTTAAAAATAGGTGACCCATAACTACATGTTTTTTAGCAAAATCTAATTTTATCACCGAATCACAACACCCTTCGATTTGCACAAGTGTGTGTGCTTGAGCTCATGGTGTGACTAGATAACATGGGTACTATCTCCAAGTTGTGGGACTTGCTACTTGAGATAGACCTCCAGAGAAAGTTGGTTCTTGCTCCTAAACTACCTACCACAATCTACTTTAATACAGTGAAACTATCTTATCCTAATCTAAATTTCCAAGGGACTAGGGAGAGAGAGTGCATGAAAACAATGCCTACACTGAAGCGGTGATACACCAAAAAAGGAGGGTATGAGAATAGCTTTCCAATGTGTGAAAAATGGAAGCAAAATGCATACTAAAGGGGGTGATAACAGATTCTCCATAGTCTAGCAACTACATTCACAACAATAATTCATACACCCACAATGATAATGAATCCTGCAAGATAATAAGATTGACACAATATAGTTTTAATAAGGTTGAAGGGGCAAGAAGAATGCAACAAACATAGCGAGGAAGATACATCCACAAACTTGCATCTATTGCATCATGATATGCACACTCAACTGCTACAAAATAAGGGCATGGATCACCATGCAAGGAGTCCACTACAAGGGCCTACAACGACATTGGCTTCATAAAACCAATTTTGACAAAGTTTTACTACTAAACAAACATCTCATAATGAGCCCAACACTCCAATTTATAGAATTTGGAAGAGAGAGGATTGAAATCCCGAGATCTGCTTTCTCACAACTTGCAAGATGCAATAAATGTCATGGAATGATGGTATGTTTCTTGTAAAAGGCTCCCCATGTTGTCCCATGACTTACAAAGCGGTGAAAAAATATCTGCCCATGCTTATTTAATGTGCTCCCAACCACTAATAAAATCATTTTTCTGAACTTGGCCACGTTTTCAAAAAATCACCATCATGTCTTCATCAAATTCCAGATTTGTTTATTTTTGTGCATTTTTCTCGAGTCACAATTCCAATGGTACTAATTTTGCATGATTCCGTCGAGAAATACAAAAGTTATGGCCTTCTGAGTGTGGGAAGTCATTTTGAGTTTTCCAGGGATTTCTTGCATTTTTATGGGATTGAGTATTTTAATTTTGGGAGATGGATATGTTTCTTTCCTTTTCACCCACCTACCCCGGATATGTTTATTTGTGTAGAGGATATCGTGCCCTTTCCGAAAAGTCAAATTTTTGAGAATCGAGCTCTAGGTCAAAATTTATGAATGTTTGAAGTTTGGGGGTCAAGCGTTGACTTGCAATGCAGGTATGGCAAGTTGTCATGTCCCATGTGTCCCAATACATTCGGGCCAAGATTCTCCACCTTTTTTGCAACTTGGGTTCCCGTCCTCAATCGTGTTTGCATTAATTTCCTCGCATGTATTGACCGGGTCGTTAAAGCCGTTGACTCTCGCATTACCCACACGGTATTGAGTGCGACAATTTCAGTTTGGGTTTCTGCTTGTCCTCGTGTGACACAGGAATTTTTTAATCTAAAAACTCTACAATACATTAACTTGCGGTGATTTCAGCATTTTGGGTCCTACGCATACTTTTGTCCCAACTATCCCACGGACCGCGCGGACAAATTTTTCCACTTTTTCGCATTTGACTATCTCCTTAGCATTTTGGGCCCGAACTTGGTACGATGAACCTTGGTACAACCCGCATTGGTTCCATCCGCAGCCTCCATACCCAATTTTCACTAAAATAGGCACTTGACTTCATTTTTCAAATTTTTGCAATTTTTCTCTATCTCCTTGGATTTTCTTTGGATAGGGAAGTTAGAGAAAATCCAAGGGATCCCTAAAAGCCTAATTTTGGGTCTCGAATCATTTCTTCTTGCTCAAGCTTGAAGAAATTTTGCATGCTATCAAAATTACCTTGGGGTGAATTTTGGATAACATCTACTCTATGGGATTTTGACTATAAGACGGCGTTCCATGGAGGATGTTGGCTCCAGATCAAATTTGTACCAATCGAAGCCTCTCCCAAGGGTTCAAACCCATTAGAAAAGTACCCAATTTTAAAATGCTTGTGAACAAGTATTTCTAGCATGCAACTTTCACAATACATGTTTAATTTGAATAATAATTTTGTATTGAGATTTTAAAATCAAAGTCTCAAGAAATTTGAAGTGATCGAACATTGAAGATTATGCAACCGTACATAATACATCTTGATCTACATATTAATAAACAAAATATAACTTAATTAGATGTACAAATTACTCTCACCAAATCCTACCTAATTTTGGCTCCCAAATTCCAATTTCAAAGTGACATAGACATATAGTTGTCATAGCCCTTTTTTATTAAATTTTACATTCACTATAAAAAATGATCAATATAAAAATTAATTAAACTGATTTCGAGATACACTTCTTCCAAGTTTCGAGTGTTGACTATGGCATCAACATATGTAATAATGTTTTACCGTATATATAAATCCCAAATTCCAATATATATGGTCTACAACTCAATATAATTAAATAAAATTGAAGAAAATATTAGAATAAACAATGGCCATAGAAATATTAAACCTATTAAGTTAGCTTATGATGACCACATGAATATTTAACGAAGAGTTTCTTAAAGAAGATGTTTCAATTAAGAATCGGTAATTATCTTTACAAACAAATAACCAATGAGTTAAAAATCCACCAATTTTTTCGAATGGGTGGTTAAAAGCTAAGGAGTAAGGTCACGACTCACTACTTGGAGACATAAAACCATTTTTTTCCATCGAATAGATGAAATAGGCCATGCTCAACATTTTGTAAAAGCTCTTCCAATTTCAAGTAGTCTTGTCTTAATATCACATTCCACATGGTCCGAGATCAAGACTCCACATCAATGACCGGCTACATTCATAGTCTTGAAGATCTCAAACAACAAGATGGGATTTAAGGATATCTTTAGTGTGAATTTCAATGTTGATTTTAATTTTGGAGGATTTTTCCCATGAAAAAATGTTCATTTGTAAATCTATGTAATTTATAATATCATTAACATGAATGTTATGAAGAATATCCAATGAAAACATGGATGTATAGAATTTATATTATTATTTATATATGCTTGTGGGATTAGACAACTTTTGCTAAAATGTTGCAAATCTCCTTTATTATTGGTAAAGATTAGGTATTTTGAAGTTGTCGAGTCAATGATCCCTACTTATCGTAAATTCTAACATTTGTAGGTTTTTTCTTCTACGATATTATTTTGTAATTATAACATTAGTATGGAACACATAAGTTTAGTTGATATGGTTCTTTTAAAAAAACAATCCAATTCTAGTTAAATATTTTTAATAATAGAATATTACCGATTTTACGTATAAAGATATGTGTAGATCATGAATTTTTATGAGCCCAAATAAATTAATGTCTACGATAAAAAACAAATAGCTTTAACATTTTTAAATTGTGAATGGTTATGGGCCCAATAAATAATTACTACTTATTAATTTTATTTATTTATTTATCAGTCGAAAACAGGTGTCAGTCCTCACTATTATATTATATTATATAAAAAGCCTGAAAATTCAGGAGATAAATGATTACAAAAACCATCCAAAGATGGAGAAGCCAGTAGGAGCTATACTAAACTATATACATATAACTGGTAAACCAGAGACTTCATTTTTCTTCCTCATCTGAGGAGTTGGTAACCATCACTGTAGGCGTATCTACATTTCTAGCCTCCTCTTCAACAATTAATGTTTCCAGGGAGTCCACAAGCTTGGAGGCATCAAATTTTTCAGTGGGAATGCTTAAAACTAAGAAAATAGCATCAATGTCTTTCCCTACAGTAAGCTTTCCATGACCATGACCTTGTTTAGCTGCCATCTTGGTCCAGACGTCTCCTAATGTATAAGCTGAGTTGCTCCATGTCTTCATGAATGGTGAAAGATTTGTTGGCTCTCGGTATAACTATCTGTGTGCCTATGACTCGAAAAACCTTTAAAATATCCAATCTAGTAGTAGACTGGCCCAGACCATTCATGGATTTCACTACTTCCTCAACTGCAGTCGTATCCCCAGGCCTGATGGATAATTTCCCCCTAAGCATGTTGGTGTCCATCCACCTAAGAAGTTTAGTATCCTTAATGCCATTGATGAGGGTCTTCTACCAGAATTCCATGGCTTCCTTGGCAGTGAGCCTAGTACCCTTGTCAAGAAGACAACCAATGTTAAGAAGCTACCGGAGCTTAAGATCGTTAACTAAACCCAGGAAGGAATATTTGACGTCATCAATGGAGTAGTTATGCACCAGGGAATTCTACATATCTTTGATTGTATTGCTTGTAGTGGCCTTTCCTTTCTCGGCCCTGGTCCTCATCTCCTTCTTAGCACTGATTTTCTCCTTTTCCATAATCTTGACAGAGCTTCAAAGCTTATGATTCAAATTCTTGGAAGAGGTAGGTATTAATACCCCAATGTGCATGTAAGGTAAATATTCCAACACATGTCAGTTAGATATGACCATAAATGACTAGCATGGGAAGAAAAACAAGTAGATCCACACAATTATTATTAGAGGAGGTGGGGATGCACCATCCCAAGCACATATGTTGATGTGGACAACCCCTCAACTTGCAATATATCTCCCAATTTGGTAATTAAATCTTTAGGATAGATAATGATAAGCCTTTCATTATCATCATTCTCAACCCCTAAGTTAGCAAGTTTATCAACAACCTTATTAGCATTTCTAGGGATATGGTTGATGCACCTGTTATTAAGCATCAAAATGCATTCTTCCACAATATGATGTAAGTTTCAATGGTCCACTTTTCTTTTTTTGATTTTCTTGAAGACCATTTGTGATTCTCCCTCCACAATAAGATTATCCCAATCCTTCGCATAGCAATTTTGAGGCCACACCAAAGATATTTGGCTTGAAAAAATTATTGGAACATATGCCTATAGCTTCTATGAAGCCTAAGAGAGGTTGCCCCAAAGTGTTTCAAATATTCCGCCGATTCCAGCTCTACCCAGGGTTGCTTTTGGAAGCTCCATGAAAATTGAATTTGATGAATCTATGAGGAGTGATCCATTTGCTTTGAGATTTAGCTTTACTTTTCTTCCCAACCCCATTATCAGGAAAGATAATACCTTTCCATTTATTGTAAGTGTTGCTTTCTTCAGGAAATATCTTGCCATCATAAGGGTGCCAAATCAAGATTAATTCCTTGATTGATCTCAATACTTGTGAGAGGGTACAATAAGTGTTCTTGGATTTAAATTTGAAAATTCTCCAATTTCTTTCAAGCCAGATATTCCAACAAATAATGGCAGGAATAAAATTCCAAATTTGGAGAAGAGGAGCTAAGAAAAGTTTGAGATCCCTAACTTTGATAAGATTATTGATGGATGTAGGAAGAACCATAAATAAAGTAAAAATTTTAAGCAAGGAGTGCCAAATTATGTTAGCATACTCACAATGGATAAGTAATTGATTTGCATCTTCTTCTAATTTAAGACAGAGAGGGCACTACGAGGGACCAAAGAATCCACATTTACATAGACTAGATTGAGTGATAATTTTTTCCCAATAAGTTATCCACGGAAAGGCACTAACTTTGGAAGAACCTATTTAAACTAGACTTTTTGGTGGGGAAAAGAAGTGACTTCTCTATTTCGAAGAGAGAGGATGATGTATCTATCTTTGATACTACCTTTTCAGGATTTGGCTCCTGTCCATGTTAATTGATCATTGTTCCTAAAGAAATGAAAATTCTAGAGGATTTTCGGTAAATACTTCTTCTCCTCATACAAATTTTAAGGAACCCGTATCTCAATCCAACCATTATGATCTTAATTGATATATTGTTTAACCAATTTACCAAATCTATATTCACACCAAACTTGTAATTTGATTAAATTATGAGTATTCAAGGGGGAGATAAGAATCCAAGCATCACTCCAGAATTTTTTTTTGTGCCTCCCTGAAACCATATCGAAGGGTTTGAGAATAACCAGAGCTTTGATCATGAGATTCCAAGTTTGAGAGCCAGCTAGATGGTTCCAGATAGTGAAGATCCTTTCCAGGAGCATGTTATCTAAATATTTTTCCTAAGAATAATGCTCCAAAGGGCATGAGGTTCCGAATACAACCTCCAGGATAGTTTGGCACCAAGGGCCAAATTCATATCTTGTATTAAGTTGAATCCCAATCCACCCATCTCTTTTGGAAAACAAGTGTTTTCCCATTTTACAAGAGGAATTTTCTACTCATCGGATGTGCCACCCCACAAAAAAATTCTTGAATGGACTTGATTAGTCTACTTACATTGGTTAGAATAGGAAGAATAAACATCATATAGATAGGAACAGCTTGAACACAAGATGAAATCAATTAAAAATTTTGAGCTAAGGAGAGCCATTTACCTTTCCAACTTGTCAAGTTTCTTCAAGATCTTGTCAATGGTCATTTTCCATATGTCCATAGAGTTTATTCCTTGAAAAAGAGGAATTCCAAGATAGGAACAAGGAGCGAGCCATGACTGATATCAAGGATCCTGCAAATCAAAGTTCAAGAAACTATATTTGTGTTGAAAAAGAAAATTTTGGATTTTCTTTTATTAACTTGTTGATCAGAGGATTCTTCATAGAGATCAAGAACGTTTTTAAATTCCTTAGATTCTTTAATCATGGCTTGCCCAGTAAGACCAATGTCATCAAAAAATTACAGGTGAGTAAATTTGGGTGCATCATTAGCTATAAGAATTCCATTCAACATCTTGCCTGACTTGAAAAAGGACATCCAACGACTGAGAGAGTCAACAATAATAATATATAGGAAAGGTGAAAGAGGGTCACCTTGCCCATGAGGCCTCTGGATGAGTTGAAAAACCCGTGGGCTCACAATTTATGAGGACAAAAATATGGCAGTACTTATGCACTTGAAGATCCATTTTCTCCACTCATGATTGAACCCAAAATTTTCAAGGACTTGCATGACAAAAACCCAGTTGACTCTATCAAAATCCTTAGTCATGTCTAATTTTATGAACATATTCCCGAGTTTTGATGTTTAATTGAGTGAAGAAGCTCATGGGTGTGATAATTCCATTTAAAAAAATATTTACGCCACAAGACCCCCTTTCTCGGGGAAATGATCTTAGGTAGTAAATATTTAAGCCTATTAGCAATGACCTTAGAGATAATCTTATAAGAGACTTTGCAAAGAGAGATAGGATTATAAGAGTCAAAGGATTCCACATCCTTTTTTTTTTGAATAAGAGCAATAAGAGTAGAATTGAGCTGCTTTAGAATGTCTTTAGTGTCCCCATATTCTTAGACTATGAATTAATAAAATATGGAGATTAAATCTAATTTGAGAGTCATTATGATACTATACAATAGAATACAAATGTTAAACACTCTAAAGATACAACCATGAAACCAAATGAGAGAAACATGGCACCTATTTGTTTTTCACTTATCCCATAACAAATTTGAATCGAACAACAATGATTAACGAGTTGGGAAAAATGTAAGAAATGCTCGATTAAATTATGGAAGTTGTGGAAAAGTTGGACACGCGTGCACAGGGTAGGGTGGGAGCACTAGAGACCACTCCCGGGAGTTGGTGACTACCCAAACGCTCAAGATCTAATTTTTCTAGTGTCATTAGGGTTTTGCACCTATTCGTTGTTAATTTCATGTATGTCACACTTAGATTGTTGAGGTACCTACCTACTGAAAGCTCACAAACACATCAAATTGGAATGAAAAATGTAATATGTGAATTCAGAATGACCTCAGCAGTCATCCGAAGGATGAACTTATGACCAAGCGATGCACTACATTCTAGACTCCATGTAGTTTTATGTGCTTGTGTGTGTTTGTGTGTTTAATAAAATTAATTAATTAAAAAAATCACTTGTATCCATAAAATAATGAAATGGAAACCTCGGAAGAAAATATATTTTTCTTTCAATTAAACATGAGATTGGTCCATTGTCGTATTATGAAAGAAGGGAATCTTCTACTCAATATATTATCAATGTTATATTCTTACTCGCAATTTCATATTATATTTTTTTAGCAATTATCTAATTTCAAATATACCCATAGACCTTTGTTCTTATAGATGGTTGCCTATCATAAACCTATATTTTTAAAGTTTGCGAAATTTTTTCCCGACAAACACTATTAAAAAAATTGTACTGACTGGAAGAGGTTTTAGATGAGATCCTCATTATTTTCAATAAAATCTTAACAAGTTTAGTCTTATTCACTTATTGCCAATTAGGAAGGGTGAAATATAGAAATCATATACTCCATGGGTCTATGCTTCAATTATTAAAGTTACTTCATGTTTTTTAGGCTTTACAAAAATTGTACCTCCCCCACAATTATGATATTATATTGTTCCACGTATATATATATATATATATATATATATATATATATATATATATATATATATATATATATACATATACACATATACATACATATATATACATATATACATGTATATATGTATATATATATTATATATGTATATATACATATATATATGTATATATATATATACATATATATGTGTGTGTGTATATATATATATATATATATATATATATATATATATAGTTTTGATCTACTTAAGCAAGCCTAAGGACATATGCCTAATATATTATATATATACATATATAGGGTGTTATATTTATCTTGATTTGATCGAAGATTATAGAATAAAAAAATATACCCCTTTAATATGAAATAAAAATCCCTCTTGATATATAAAGTAATATCTCTAACCTCTATGTCTTTGCATTTGTTGTTGCAGGCTTTTTCTCAATATGGCTCAAGGTCTTTATAGATGCACCCATACTATTGCACAATATCATCTACAAAAGCAAGAATCTAATTAAAATCAAATCATTGTAATTAACTAAAATCTTGGTGTATAAACATAAACTTTAAGAAAACAATTCCTATGAAGTCTTTGGGAAAAATTGCTACAATGTCAAGAAACACAGACGTCAATGTCAAAGTAAAAGGAACTTTAAATTCCTTAGGCGGACAAAGCGAGTTTCTATAACATTTTATTTATGCAATAATATTTTCAATTGCATTTCTCATCTTAACTTCTCTCCACACCCTTTTGGACTATCTCTTATTTGGGCTTTATGGTTTCACATATTATATCTTGGGTGTCATTGTTTCTTAATAGCTTTACTTTTGTTGCATCGGGTATACGTGGATCAAAAGCTTGGTTTTCCTATGAGCTTGGTCATGTTGTCAACTCTTCATTTGTCAAGATAATTCCTTTGTCTGAAATTTTTTACTATGCTTTGTTGTACCCACGCAATAGTAGGATGTTACGTGCGTTATCACAGAGGGGAAGCATGTTCTTACCCACCTCCTATTTCACCACTGTTGTGGAGGACGATTATTATTGTTATGATTGGTCCAAATATCTATCACAATATTCATTCTAAAAGAAGACATGTTAAAACATTATATTCCATCATATTTGTCTTCGCATCACCTAACTTCCCTTCCTAGTTTTCACTACTAATTGTTTGATGCCTCCAATATACTCATGCTCTCTAATAATTTTATATTCATTTATTTTTACTATGACACTCCTCTTAACTTATGATGTGCAATACTTCAAATTTTTCAGAAAATTAAAATTAAAATTAAATTAATGAGTCATTTTCCATATTTTAAAATATTTATCTAGCTTATAATACACACACTTTAACTCTAGAAAAATTAAATTAAGACAATTACTAAATTTTTCACTATATAAATTTATACTAAACTCCATGTCTAATGTAATTTGGATGGAAACCCGATATTAACAGTTTGATACACTTAATATGAGTAAATTATGTAAATAAATTTTAATTGAAAGACTAACATTTTAATTGTGTACATAAAAATAAATATTTTATACTTAGCGTGAAAGATTGGTGGTATTTTCCTTAAATTCACTTGGGAATCTATGCCTCATCCATTTTTACTAATGAAATATTATGTGAAGACTTTATTATTAACTTTGACCTATTTACCATTAAATAAAGTAATTTTAGTAAAGTTAATACATTGCTCTATCCCTAATACAATTCTTCACCAATTGTGGGATTTTATTTTATAAAACTGATAAAAAAATTATTCAAATCACGACCATTATGCATTCAACTATTTACCTACTTATTGAAGATATCTTTTTCCTAACAACATTACTTTTTCCTTGGTGTCAAGTCATCTCTCGCATTCGACTTATTGAGTCAATTACCTAGTGTGAATCACAATTTAAAATTCAAATGGTATTTTTGTTCTTGCCATTACCATTTTGGCTCTATGCTTTTTATCATGAGAATTATTTATTTCAAGTACTTGATTACAAATATGTAACTCTATCTACCAATTTATTCTTCTTTTTAGGTATTTTCTCTAATTACGATTTTCCTCTAAAGCTAGTATTTTTGGAACTAGTAAATTACAAAGAGTATGGTATTGTGCTTTGGAATTCTAACATCAAATATAAAACATCTTTATATATGAATACAAAACTATATTTACGGAAACAAACCCATGCAAAAATTGGTCTATCTCTTATTTATTAGAGAAGATTATAACAAAAGTTCAACCCACTTTTAATATAAACTGAAAACATTATACTACAACCACACGATTCAAACAAAATATTGATCCAACTAAGCCAAATAATCTACTCATCAAGCCACCAAACATAACTAAATAAACATGAAAATAAGTGAATGAACCCCACCAAATGTGCATTTCTTCTAAAACAATTTAACTTGGAACTTCAAATTAAAAACGAAGCTTCTAAACATTTTTTTGTAATTTTAACCTTTTTCCCTGTTAAAATCCTTCTCAACTATATACAACAAAAAAATGGACATTGTATGGCCATTAGCAGTCGAATGAATAGAAGGATATGAATCTTTTAGAAAGAATGTGATTCTGATATTTCAACCACCAAGAGGAAACATTTCCTTTGACCATGCACCATAGGCAAGACCGATCAAAATGTAGAGGATGGATGACAGAAAACAACATCTCAGTAAACAACACAATGGCAGATTTAAAAAAC
This sequence comes from Taxus wallichiana var. yunnanensis, assembly GCA_018340775.1. Lineage (NCBI taxonomy): Eukaryota > Viridiplantae > Streptophyta > Pinopsida > Cupressales > Taxaceae > Taxus > Taxus wallichiana. Next base: position 927,025,140 of record CM031242.1, read on the forward strand.
ATGCTCCTCAAGACACGCATAACCCTTTTTCTCCAAAATACATGCGAAATCGTGCCCATTACTTGTACTCCTACCCTACATGTCATCTATACATCATTCTCGCTTGTGTTCTACAAATAACAAACCCATAATTTTTTTAAATGAAATAAACAACAAAATTTCCAAATTTAAAAAACCCACAAAATAAATCAATAGAGAAACACACCTAATCCATAACATTAAAATGGGTCATATCTACAAAACCCAAGAATGACCATCATCTATTCTTACCAAAACTTCTAGACATGTCTCTAATACATTCATGTCATGATTTTTTAGGAGTTGTTGCAATCCTAAACTATGTTGTTAACCATATATTTTCGTACATCCACAGTTGTAGTTAAAATAGCATCATGATTAAGCACCATAATGGCTCGCAGCAGGGGACACCATGATCTTCCAAATCCCAACCCAACTCTTTCTTCCACCTGTCACTTCAACATACAACAAATCTCTTCATCTATTGTCTACACACCCTCTTATGGCCATCAATCATCATGGAATTGGCCTCCATGAAATTTGTGGACAAACGTAATGAGAGATAAAACTATCACATCTCACCCATGCAAGATAGGTAAAACACTTACACTTAGGGTTTACATTTTTAGAAATAAAAACTTATTACGATCTATTTAATTACTTGTCAAATCTGACACACTATCGGATGTACTCCCACCACACCACTGCACTTTTTTCCTTCACCTCTCGGTATAAGCGCAAACACATGTAGATGGTTCCAAAGCAAACCATGCTTCAACGTCACCTGCCCATGATTTCCCGTTGTCCGATGACCTATTCCATGTTAGTAATGGGAGGAATCATTCTCATTTGAGATGCATTTCAACATGTGTGTGTCTGTGTCTGTGTCTCTGTGTGTATTTTCATTCACAAATACCAATTTTCATGTATGTGATTGGTTGATAGACTTTTCTCCTTATTCCCATACAACAAAATGATGTCATAGTTCATTAATGCACATTAAATGGAGTTTCATGTCAATTCAAAGATCTCTTCAAAGTATGAAATTTAATATAAAGGTCACATCAAAATTTTCCAAGACAAATCTATTTTCATGGACCATTTCCCAAGAAATTTTGTTTATTGGAGAAAAATATAATTTTTTGTAGATTTAAATTAACAACTCAAATTGTAGTGCACACTCCTCTTTAAATTTATCATACACTAATTTTTGGTTTATCATGGACTATTGAGATGGACCTTATTGTGTTATTTTGGATTGGCATGATGTATATGGTAGAGATATTATAACTATTAAGATGTTGTGGTTTATATTATAGTTGTATGGATTCTTAGAGGCATGGTAGACATTCTGTATTGATGATGATGTTGTGTTGTTATCTTATATATATACCAAAGAGTCTAAATTCTCATTGTATTGACCATGTTTTGGTGTTCAAACTAACTTTTGATCTTACTTGATATTGATGTAATGGTATAAATTTAAATGTTTATGAAATTGTGAAGAAATGATAGCATTGCTTAGCTTTGATGATGATTTCGTGTTATGATGATGTTCTTGATGGATGTACATATATTTTATTATTGATATATTTAATGTGGCCACGAGGCCAAAGGAGGTATTGTTTGATTTTGTAGGTGATTGTATCACAACAAACAAAGGGGGTAGGAGACCAACCATAGAAGAATATCTGATGGTTGTAACAATGGTCACCATGGAAACTTTGTGTTATGTTATTGTTGTTTGTGGTTAGGATGTTAGGAGGTTCCCATGGGGGATAACCTCAAATAGTGACCATGGGATATGTGTGTGTTCCTTTCTCTTTTATTTTGATTAATTTGTGTGTATGTATTTTATTATTGCATTGTATTTCACTTTGTATTGTTGATTAAATGTACCCTTATTAGTAATTAAGTATGTTAATTAAGTTTATTTTAGATGTGACCATAAAGGGGCATTTATTTGAGTTATATAGACCTTTGAGCTTGAAATTTGAAGTTGGATTTAAAATTTTACTTGGTGTGTACTCAACCCATCTCCCCAAACTCGAAATTTGACTTTCAAGCCAATTTTGGAGGCTTATGGGACAAGTTAAGTTTGTCCCACACCTCTTAGATTCATCTACCAACCTTACCTATGGGATAAGGTGTTAAAACTAGGCCCCATTGTGTGATTTAGATGGAAAAGGTATATTTTATTGCATTTTTTCTTATATGAGTTTTAATGGTGTCCTTTGAGATATGGAGTATGGACCAATGTGTGTAAGAAGATTTTCATATCCTCAACTACCTAATTACTCACCTTGGGTTTGATGTTTGACTTGGGGATGTGGAGTTGATGAGAAGTGATGTGGCATCCTACATGGAGCCACCTCACCCTCATCCCCTCCTTTTTCTATTTATTCATGTTTATTGGATGTGTTGGGGGTTACTCATTTGGATTTGCATACTTGTTCTTTTGGAATTTTGCTTGGAGTTTCTACTTGGAGCTAGTTGGAGATTTCTTTGGGAATACTTGCTTGGTTTTGGAAGAGGGAAAGGCTTGTTGAAGATTGTGGAGCTTTGATGGCAACGTGGGGTCTTTTCCTTTGTTTTTCATTTACTTGTTTATGTGTATGTACAAAGAAAATGGTTATATGGTTGTGATTTGTGTTGGGTTGGGTATATTTTTCCTTAAAAAAAGGTGTAGGAGATAGAAAATGGGACCTTTTTGGAAGGAAAAGGAAATTGTGTTTCTTAGTGGAGGGAAAAGGAAAATGGTGTTATTTAGTGGAGGGAGTGTGAATGGGAGTTCAACCTTTGTGGAGAGAAAGTGAAAACTTTGATATACTTTTGTATTTAAATTGGGAGGGAAAAAAGGGATGTGTTGAGAATTTGTTGTGTATTTGGAGGCATGTTGGGTGGAACTCCTATCTCATTTGGGATTTACAAGGAGATGGTTCTCATTGTTTTATTCTCCTTGGCTTGATCTATAAGCCTATGTGTTGAATTACATGCATTGTGTTTATTGTATTTTGGTGTTGAAAGTATTTATTTAAATGTTGGCATGTGTGTTGTAATGTGGAATCAATGTTTTAAGTTGACATTGGTTGCAAACATGGTTTATTCTACTATGGTTAGGACTCGCAGGCCAATGAGGAGAATGGATTCTTCTCCTCATTGGAATATAGGTTGGGAGGTGATTGTTTCCTAAAGCTCCTCTTTTGTTGTGATTTGAAGAAAAAAGAAAAAATAAAGCTATGGAGTTAAAGATTGATGAGTTACCCTTATTTGGAGTCAAAGAGACCACCGTTTTCATGGTATTCCTCTTTGTTGTAAAGTGAAAGATTCAATATTGTATTTTGGGAAACATTCTTGTAAACTTATTTTGTTCAAATTGATGAAAGGAAGAACTACTATATTGTAAAGGAATGAACTAAGCTTCTTAAGAAAAGATTGTATTGTTATCTAGTTATAATTGTAATAGTGTAATGGTTGGAAAGAAGGACTTGAAAGTTTTATTCAAAAGGGAAATGTATATCTTTCAAACCTGAAATAAAACTATAGTTGTTTGTGCCTTACTTTGGTGAAACGGTTGAGTTGGTATTAAAAGAATTTATGTAAGTAATACTTGATTTTCCTTGTTGAAATAGACATCATTTATTATTGTGAAAATAAAGGAAATT